>VWZP01003640.1:225081-398718 GCA_013396995.1 Dicaeum eximium
AAATATATATAAGGAAAATAAATATATTCCAAAAGAAATTAGATACATATCCATATGTATATACATATATATATATACACATACACATATATATACACACATGTGTCTGTGTATATGTATATATGTGTGTGTATATATATATATATATATATGTATATATATATATATATTTGCTAAAGTCAGATCTGACATCCCTGCTCTCATCCCACAGGGATGAGAAACCTGAGGACGAGCCCGGACCCTTCACTCGTCCCCAGGATCTCCTCCCCGGGGCCGTTTCAAGGGAAGTTCTGGGGGTTTTAGTTCAAGAGGCTCAAAAAGCTGCTTTGGCACCCATCACTCAGATGCTCCTGGCAATCCCAGCTCCCAGATAATTCGGGGTGGCTCCCCAGGAGTTTCCCCTGTTGTGGTCACCATCTGCCTTCCCAGTGCATCCAGGTCCATCCCCAAAGCCCTGTTTTCCCCTCTGGGGCTGGGAAAATCCCATTTTCCCCCACGGATGGGGGTGATTGACGTTGTCTTGCTCCACTCTCAGGATGCAGTGCCGAGGCTGATGCTGTTCCCATTCTCCCTGCAGCATCTGTCACTTCCCCCATTGGAAAAAAATTAAAGACAACATGAAAAAAAGTCAAATTTCAAATATAAAATAAAAAATAACCCCAATAAATAAACCATCTCTGGAATGGGCAGGGGGAGAGGGGACTGAGGAGCAGCTCAGCCAAACCCAGTCATGACGGGAAAAGACAAAATACTCAGGAAAACTCAATTTTTTGCTATTTTCCCCATTTTTGATGGCATTCCAGGAAAGGACAAGCCCCAGCCCAGTCCACCTAGGAAGACAGATCCAGTCTTTATAAATCTAATTAGCGTCCTGGGGCTCCTAATTTTGCCTTTCCAGAGGTTTTCTGGTACCCGGAGTTTCTCCAGGTGCCACCAAGGATGATGATGGAGGGATTGCAAGCTGAGTCAGTAACTAGCATCATTAATTAGTCCTATGATGGGTTATGATGGTTTAATTACACCTCCAGGGATTTCTTGCTGAAAATAAAACTCCATGTTTTATTCAGTGATGGCCAGTGACACCAGTGGTGACACCAAGGATGGCTCAGCCAATTGCTCCCCTTCTCTCCAGCCCAAAAATAATAACAACAATAATAATAATAGTAAAAAAAAAAAAAAGTTCTGTCTGGGGAAAAAAAAAATATATTAAAAAAAAATATTTATTTACACGAAACTCCAGGAACCAGCATATAACCAAATATCGCTTCAAGTAGTCCTTGATTATTATTAATTATTATTATTTTTTAATACTGATGAGCTCCGAAAAAGAAAAAATAAAAAAAGAGGACAGGTGGTTAGGTCTCATTAAAATATAAAAAAACAAAGGGAAAAGGTGATTTTTGGCAGGTTTTAACACTTTTCCATGCACTCGGCATTGGCGTGGATGAGGTGGTTAAAGCGCGGAGGGCTTGGCTGCAGTGGAGCCAGCTCGGGATGCTCCTGTGGGATTTTTAGGCCTGGTTTGCTCCTACCAACAGGTGATGGCGATTCGGCACAAGGATTTGGCGGCAGATGCTCCGAGACGTGGGATGCTCCGAGGAGAAGGGCCAGGAGCCATTCAGTGCCTCCCATCCCCGTCCACACCCCGGCCACCCAAAGGTCCCATCCCCCCCAAATCATTTAGGCCACCATTAAAACCATCCCCTCCCGGCCTTTTAAATGAAGAATTCATCTCCTGGCGCTAACGAGGAAGCCATCAGAGCACTGCCAATGGGGAGGGTGCCCCAGCATGGATGCGGCTCCAGGGGGGAGCATCTCAGACCATGAACTCGTTGCTCCCCAGGAGGACGAGGGGTTGGGCGGCGGCGCAATCGGCCTCAGGGTTCCTCTTGTGTCCCCCTCCAGGCCCCCCATCCGGGGGCTCTTTGGTTTTTGGGGGGGAAGATTTCACACTCTTCAGTTTCTGTTTGCCTTTCTCTGGGTTGAAGGTCCCACGCGTGGTGAACTGCGGCCGGTCCTCGGGATAATGGAGAGGCCCCATCAGGCTCTCGGGGCTTGCCCGGGTTTCGGGGGCCTCGCTGTGTCCCCCTGCTCGGTAGAAAGGAGATTTGGAGTACATCTGGAAGCGCTTCCGGGGCAGGTGGGGCAAGCAGGAGGTGGATGATTGGGAGGACGAGGAGGAGGAGGAGATGGGGGTGTCGGTTGGCTCTGCCGGGTCCAGCCGCATCCTGGGGTGCCGTCGCAGCCGGCTCGGCCCCTCGGCCTTGGCAGGGCGTAGGGAGGTAAGTGCTACACTTCTGTCTGTGGGGGGAGAAGGACCATGGATGGTTAGCACCCAGACACCACCCAGTGTCCAACCATCCCGCTCCCTGGGGACACATGCCATTGAAGCCAGCGCAACATTCCCAGCATCTTGGTGGGAGCAGCATCACCCCAGATGCTACGGCAGTGCTGGAAGAATGTTCACCTCCCCACCAACCCTGGCTGCTCCCACTCATCCCTCCAGGGCCCCGTGCTTAAACTCTGAACCCCCCTCACTGCATATATTTAAACTGTTGACTTCAAATAAATTTTAAAATCCCAAATAACCCTTCCCAAAGCGACACATAAATATGGTGGAAGGTGTCACTGCCCATGGCAGGGAGATGGACTTCATGATCTTTGAAGGTCCCTTCCAACCCAAACTACTCCATCATAAACTCAAGAAGACCTGGATTTACCTGAGCGATCGGAGATGGCTCCTTCGGAGTCGAAGTTCAAATTTTCCGAGCTGTCAGCTGTGCCAATGGAGGCTTCAGACTCGAGGGTTTCGTCGTCAGAGGCACGGGGCTCCAGCGTCAGCATCTCGAATGTCAGCTCCTCCCTGCAAAGCCAACCCAGCCCCATTGAACTAATGGACCAAAAAGGTGGAGAGGAAAAAGGGATGCACATGCACCAAGAGATCATGGAAGGGTGGACCCCTCCAGTTATGAACCACACAATATCAAGCAACATCCAGAGGTTGGGGATGTGGTTTAAACCCTTGGCCAGACTCACTTTTCCTTCTGCAGGCTCTCGATCTGCTCAGTCAGCACCTTCTCCTCCTGCTGCATGGCTACCTGCTGCTGCTCTGTCACTTCCATCTCCATGGCCTCCTCGCTGCTCATGGTCTCCTCAGGGACGTCGGTCACTGAGGGCAAGCGCCCGGTGACAGGAGACGCAGGGCTGGGGAAGGCGCCGCGCCGCACGCGTCCTTTGCCCTGAAGAGAGACAACGGTGTCACCACCAGCAGCCGAGGTGATGAGGCAAACACTCAGGTGCCAACCACACTGCTCTCCCAAGGAGTGAAGAAGAAGGCCCCAGACATCGGTTCTCAGTGTGCCACCGCTGGATACACCCTGGACCCTCCAAAACCTCAACCTAGTCCTTCCTACCAGAAGGATTCAACACACTGGAGGGGCTGGGGATGGAGGTGGTGAGGAAGGCAGTGGTGAGGATGATGCTGATGGACCAAGTGCAGCTTGGTCCAGGTCCAAGCAAGCCCAGCTGGCAGCGGGCTGGGCTCCCACAAAGCCCACAGCCTGTGCGATGGGGAGCTTGATGGTGGCTTTCGGTGGGAGCATCACCAAGGCTTGGATTTCCGGGCACCTGGCTCCCGTTTTATCCTTGGATCAAGTCTCACATCCTTCCCTCATCCACCCTTGGTATTCCTGAGCATCACAAGAGTCTCACTGACCCCTTCAGCAAACAGGAACTCCCACCTAATTATGTTGTCCATGCCCTGCCATGTCTCATGTACAAGAGATCCAGAAACCAGGACCACCTCCAGTGATCCACTGTAAGACAATTAATGTGGATCTCTGTGCCCACAGTTGAACTTGCTCTGATCTAATGCAGCTCTGAAGAACTATCTCATTTTCTTAATACTGAAACTGAAGCTGAAAAAGGACACAAACAGTGGTGGTAGAGGTGGAGAGATATATATGCAACTGTTTTAATCTTCCGAGAACCAGCTCTACAGATCTGCTCCACAGAGCAGAGGAAAAGGAAGGATTCTTGGAGGTGAGGGACATGGCAGAGATTAAACAGCTTTTATCTTAACTGTTATCATGGCCAGACATCTCATCTTCTACATTCCAGATCCTGACATGAGCAGGACTAGGAGATGTCCATCATTTGCTGCCCTCCTCTGACAACCATCACCCAGGAAGAACCTGCATGTCCTTGGGGTTGAAGGGCTTGCTGCAGCTCAGTTTTGCTCCCTCTATTTAAGCCCTGCAACTGTAGCATCCCTGGATCTTCCTGACAAGCCATGTGCTCAGAGCAGATTTTCAAGATAAAGGATCCTCACTTTTTCCCTTTGAAAGCCAGATTTCCTCCATTTTAGCCCTTTCATCTTTTAACGCCACATCTCAGAGATCTTTCTTTGTCAGCAAAGCCTCTCCTGTGCCCCGGTGTTCTTCTGATGACACTTTTCACGTGGGCTTCTTAGCTGAAGCACAGCTCCCTGAATCCTATTAGCCAAAAGCCCCAAGATCCCAAAGATCCCACTGGCTCGTGGACATAAGCCTCTGAGAAATGCCATGCTCAGGGGAGCAGAGCTCAGATTTTGCTCTTCTCCACCTCCTGACACTCATGGATGTGAAAAAATGGGGGGAACCTGAGGGAACTTTCATAATGGGCTGAGCCTATTAGGAAAGGAAACAGCCCTATGAGCATTCCCAAAATTCTGCAGGTGCTTTCCTTGCCTGTCACAATCTCACAGAACTCAAACTCAAGCTGGGATGGAGTTGAGGAAAACAGGACTTGCTGGACTCCTCCTCATTCAAACCTGGGTATCCTGACCTTGTGTTCAGGATGGTGGTGCTCCTCCTCCAAGAAGGTGGAGGAGACCTTTGGATGCCTCGTGGTCATCAAGGCATCCAAGCTGAGGGTTTTATTCACCATCTTCAGAAACAGCAGTGCTGTGAAAGCAACTTGATGCTGAAACACATCCTGAGCAAGGAGAAATTGAGGTGGGAAGGGAAGGGATGAGTCAAGCAAAGTAAAAAAGAGGGAAGCACAGGATGGAAAAAGAAAATAAAATAGAAAATTAAAGTAAGTAGGAAGGGAAAAGGGGTGGGAAGCATTTCTGAGGAGCTGCGTGCAGGGATGACCAAGTGCCAGCCCCAAACTCCTGTGCCCAGGGGACCTGCTGGAGGAACGGCGGCTCCGAGGAGTGGCGGGACCGGACAGGTCATGGACAATGGCCGGTGGGACAGAGCTGGAATGAGCGGCGGTGACACACAACGAGGGACGCGGCAGCTGCCGTAGATACATACCGGGATTGAACTGCGGGTTATGCTCATAAATCTAACTGCAATTAGTACGGGCTTCTGGATTAGAGAGGAGATGAAAAGGAAAGCAGAAGGTTAGAGTGCACATGCTGCCGCCCCTCCAAAAACCCGCTTTGCTCAGTTTGAGGTTTTTTTCGGTTAACTGAGATGAGTGGGGCAGCTCTGCAGCACCAGCTCCACAATCCTGGGCGGCCCCTGCTTGGATTTCATCCCCAAAAAGCAGAAGCAATGTGTCCCTGAGGATCACAGGGGGCAGGTCCAAGCAGAGGGGTCGCTTGGCTCCTCAGCCCAAGCCTGTGCTGACGGTGCTGTACCAGGTCTGTCCCTCTCCCACAGCCCAACAAGCCAAGCACAGGTGCATCCACAGCCTGCCGGCACCCCACAAGCATGGAAGCTCAATGAAATGTGTTTGAAGCTCCCAAAAAGGCAGTGCGGGACCAGGGAGAGCCTTTGGGGAACTAATTTTGGGTTCAGATAATGTGACTGAGCACAAAAAACAATGGTCCAGGTCACCCTTGGGGTGATGTTGAGCTGGTCACCGAAAGGCTTGACTCAACTCAGGACCAAACAAGCCCAAATGAAGGTGGAAATGCTGATCAGGAACATCTGAGCAAGAGCGACAATATTTCCATGGACTGTTTCCACCTCCTTGTGCTTTGGTATGACTCCCTGCAAAGGTGAGGAGCCACCACGGGGCTGAGGGTCCCTGTGTCCTGGTGGAGATGGTGTGGGAGTTTGCGAGAGGTTTGGGAGGCTGGGATAAGCAGGAGAAGATAGGTAGGGTGGTTTCAGGGGCAAGGAGAGGACAGGAGAGGACAGAGAGGCCTTTGGCATCTCACCATAGATCTGCGGATCAAGGAGAGGCGGCTCTTGGCTTTGTTCTCTGCAAACTCCAGGCTGTTGATGTCTTTGAGCCGAGCCTTGTACTTGTTCATCTGCTCGATGACAATTAATTCCACGCAACTAAGGGAGAAAAAAACCCAAAAGAAAATAAAATGGGAGGAGGAAGCCATCTGATCTGAGCTGCTGTCTTGTCTTGGCTTGTCCTTCAACAGGATTTCCTGGTAGCTTCTCCCTTAGTTCCAGCACATCCTCTCATTTTATTACAAGGAAAGGATTATTTTGAAGATCTGCCCTGATGGAAGAGCACGGAGGAGAAAGCTGCAGCTGGAAGCCAGAGAGCGGTGAGAATTCTCCTAAAAAAAGTGACCATGAGCTAGGGATGGATGGAGGAACAGCCTAGAGATATTAAGGATTGCCACGGATCCCACCAGAGAAATCTACCCCCCTTGGAAGAGGGAGTGGTGGAACACAAACCTGGTGAAGGTGGGCTGATTCCAACTCACTTGCATGCAGCAATTCTGCAGCAGCTTGTGCAACTGAGCCGACTGTTTAATGCTGTCAGAAGGGTGTTTGGGGAAAAACACAGTCCTTTCCTTGTAATAAAATGAGAAGATGTGCTGGAGCTGAAGTATTGTAGCTGAGGGAGAAGCTACAATGAAATCCTGTTAAAGGACAGGTGTTCCTGCCAGCTGGGTCTCCAAACATGTCTTGGTCTTCAACAATTTTAATACTTACTGGAGGTAAAACCACCTCTTTCAGAAGCCTAGGCCTTCACTGGAGGATTTTCATTATTGTAATTGACTCCAGTATCTATTTTAACATCTATTTAGTATAAGCCAAGCCAAATCTGGGCAAGTGCTTCACTTTTTTCTGTAAAACCTTTTCAATTATGGCAAACACCATATATAAATCTAAGTATATTAATATTACTATTGCTGCAGACCAAACAACTCACCTCCTTCAGTAAAAAAAGCTTAAATCAAGCAAGAATCAAGATCTGCTTGCCAAAAATGAACTACATTAACTATAAAACCACAAGAGCACAAGCTGCCAAGGCAGGAACAGAAGCTTCTCCACTCTTGGGGATCCTCCATCACTTAAAAATCCTCATTTAACAACTTCTTGGGGATTGAGAGGATTTGAAATATCTTCATGCAGATGCATTTATTTGCCTTTAGATGCATAAATTACTATTTGGTTATCCCTTTGTGCCAAAGCTCTCAATTTTTGAGCCATTTGACCATCCTAGGGGTTACCAAGATGTGAAAGGTGATGGGGTGGTGGAGCTAGCTCAGCCAGCCCCAGGCTCTTACGTGGTGGTTTTGCTGATGTCCTGCACACTCTGTAGTGGGTCTGTTGTGTCGGGGCAGCGGAGGATGCAGGGAGCAAAGACAATGGCCAAGGCATTGGCTGACATGCGGTTGGTCTCTTCTTGGAGGGCAATCCTGAAAAAATAGGGATTAAGAGAGAAGTCAGACGTGGAGGCACCTCCACTGCACCTCTTGCATATGGTCATGGATGAAGAGAGGAGATGATATTTCTGTGATGCAATCTTGCTTTGAGGGTGAAAGACAAACCTCAAGACATCTCAAATATTCCCAAGGTAACAACCAGCCCTTTCCACCCAAAACCATGTCCCTGCAGTGGTGAGAGGCACCACAGAGCTGTAGGAACCACAAGTGACCGGAGCACAGCAGAGGTCACTCATCAACACAACATCCCTTGGACAAACAGCTCCACGGCCACCTCCTGGGAGACAGGGCAGGAGACAGGATGCAAAAGCCTCAGGTGTTTTGGTGGGAAGGATGCCTGACTATCCTGCCTTTGCCTAAAGCTGCCCAGGCCCAGCATACCTGACCAGGTGGAAGATGAGGCGCTCCAGGGTGCTGAGGTGAGTGCGGGAGAGCTGGTCAATGACTGAATACACCCCACGCACCGTCTCCTTCCTCTCCTGGAGGCCTGTGGAGAAACCACCAGCGTTTAGGGGCAGCTTCTACTTCTTCCTCCTATTTCAAATTGTACTTCTTAACACGTAATTTTACTGCTTAAGAGGTAGAACTTTGGGGCTGAAACTGGCTGAACCATGATGCAAAAGCCACCAAATTGAGACCAAATTGCCTGAGGTTTTGCATTAAAAAACCATTTATAGCCAAAAAATCAGACTTTGAAACCAGGTAAATACAATTTGGCTAAACCAGCTGGTTCAGCCCCAAAGAGTGAATGAAAAGTTTGGCACTCAAAGTGGCCACCATTTCCCTTTACCAAGGGAATGGGATAGTGAGGGAAGCTCCTCACCCATCACACGCAGGAACTCCTCGTAGAGCTCAAAGGTCATGAGGGGGTTGGGCAGATCTCGGAGCCACTGCTTGAACACGCTGGCAATGACGTGGATGTTATAGTCATCTAAATTCACGTTATCGATGTCTGGGTTTGGCACCAGATGGAGCAAGAAGGAAAAGAACAAGAGACAATGATCAATACGAAGCCCAAGGCTGGACAAGGTGACCTTTAAAGGTCCCTTCCGACCCAAACTGTTCTATCATAAGGTATTCTAAAATAAAAATAAAAACATTCTGAAAATGTTTACGTGCCTTTAATGGCAACAAATCCAGCACCTGATTTCAGCTCCACATGGTAAAATTAAAGAGAAACACACGTTCCAGGGCAAATAACTTCAGGTGAGACCAGGATTTCTTTTCTCACTGATTGCTAGGGTGTAAGTAAGGCAGCACTTTCCCTCAATTAGAATGACTTTTTTTTGTGGATTGCTCCCAAAAAACCCATGAGTTGGTGACCTGAGTTATGGCTGCTAATGTGAAATCATTCCTTGCACAGCCCGGAGTCAGGAATGCTGAAGCATTCCACCTTCCTTCCATCCAACTTTGCTGCTGCGGAGATTTTCCTCCCCATGTAGGATCTTTCCCCCATCCTCTTACCTGTATCGAGGCCTTGCCGCAGCTCCTTGATCTTGTTGGTGGATCCTGATTTCCTGTAGATGCCCTCCGTGTACAGCCCGTGCATTTCGATGTAGTTGATGAGCTTCTCCACCAGCAGCGGCACCGCGCGCTCCTCGCTGGTCAGCCGGGACAGCTCCACGCCGAACTGCCGTGGTGAGAGCTCAGGGTCGTGCTGCACAGGAAAAGGGAAAAGGGATTAAAATCCTTCTGCGATGCAACGCTGGTTCAGCTTTGGATCTGATTATTCAGAGTCCTTTGGCAGATCCAGGAGATGTGTGAGTCTAATGAAGGAGGACAGGATGGGACACTGGTCTTGCAACGCTAACCCGGTCTCTGGACATGCACCTGAAGGCAAAAAGTTTGGATTTTCTTTCTTTAACCACCCCACTGTAGTTATATTTCCAGCCTAGCAGAGCCAACGCAGCTGGGCATGGTCGTCCTCCACCTCCTGCCCCTCTGGCACCATCTCCAGAGATCCAAAGATGCACCAAGCAGAATAGGCAAATCTGAATCTTGGGTGTTTAAATCAACTCGAAGCATTGACAGTTACAAAATATCAGTGAACAAATAAGATGCCAAAAAAAAGAACATTAAAACTCCCATCTACACCTGTCAGGAAGGGCCCTTTTGCCAGTTGCAAACGCTCACTGGAGAGCTGGTATCTGGCAAATTCAAATGTGAAGAAAGTCCTCCTGCACAGGAGATCCTGGATAGGAAAAGTCAAAAGATCCCATAAAATATTGACACAAATTCTCAGCCCTAACCAAAGAAAGGTGAGATGCAACTCTGCCTTCAGCAAGACAATGGCTCCCCTCACAATCACTCATGCATTTTTCTTTTTCATGCTTTTCATTGCTCCTGCAAACCTTAGGAGCAGATGTGTGGAAGGTACCCAAGTGTTTCTTTCTCATGACTGATGGTTTGTAGCTCCCTGTCACTGAGAACAACCCTAAAAACATGAATTTACCAAGCACAGAGGAACTGGAGCCTTCCTAGAGGATTTCTAACTGCCCAGTGCAAAGCTACCCATGAAGACACAGTGAACTCTCTTCCTTGGGTACAGCACAAAAACTTCCTTGTGCAGAGAAATCACAACAAAGGTGGCTCCAAGAATGTCTGAAAAAATTAATCAGAGATCTCAATGAACTTCCCAGATTTTAGAGCACAAACTCTTATGAGGTGTTCCCAGCTCTTGTAGAAATAGTGCCAGAAAGGGAAAGAGTGCAGCAAATATTCTGTATATATTCAAAATACAAATATATTCACATACACACACGCACACACACACACAGAGATATCTCAATGCATATATTCAGATTATTCCTTGGGAAAAATGGACTCATGCAGCTTTCTGGGAGGCTGTGTATTATGGAGGTCGTTCTCCCCTGAGAAGCCTCCCAGGGAGCTGATAAAACTTTCCACTCATTATTATTGTGACTCTATTTCCTTCTTTTGGGCACAAAATAAGCTATTTAAAACATCCCCACCAGATCTTGATGATTCATTGTTAGCTGGGATGACCTGCTGCACTCATTCCCTGTTCCCCATACCCTTAAATCCAGAAAACAATATTTAATTCCCCTCTAAAGAGGGCAGTGATCATTCTCCACCTGCCCTTCCTTGCTCAGCTGTGGCAAGCAAGGACCATCAAGAAAAAGCCTGTATTTCCAAGAATAACCCCACATTTTCAAATCCTTAAAAGCTACAAAGCTAGGGAAATTCCTATTATTCTATGTGGTTGCAAGGCAGGGAATGACACTGCAACATCTGCTGTGTGACTGGGCAGATCTACAGTGACTCATCACCGTGTAATTCCCAAAATATCTACAAAACTCTGGTTGGAGAGACCTCTGGGGATCTCTAGTCTAAGCTCCTGCTGAAAGGAGGGCTAATTCCAGCATTCTATCAAGCTTTGCACCTCCAATAATTTTTATACAAACTTGGGATCATTGTCTCAAGGTATTTAATGGAAGCAAAGCAATGAGAGACATTTACCTTTTTGGAGCACTTGGTCGTGGTTTTAAGACAGCACTTCTTGTGACAAGCATATTTACATACTGCAATGGAGAAAAGGAGTGTTTAATTATCCCAAAAGTCACACTGGTGGAGAAGCAGAAATTCGTATGAATTGAGAAGCACTCCTCAGAGCTACCAAGTCAAAAGCATGTTGGATTTGCAGTTTCCAGGGGCCCAGTCTGTATTAGATCCACCCAAACAAAAATAATGAAGCCTTTAAAATCAAAGGTGCCGTATTTACATCCGTGAAACATTAAACCCTCCCCCCATCCTCCCAACAGATCAACTCAGACTACAAGCCATGAGTTGCTCTGAGCTATCAGACACAGATACCCTCAGAGACTGGAAATGGCCCCTCCTTTGGATTCTTCCTGCACAGGGACTGAAATGCTCCAGGGCTGATGCTGCCAACCTCATCACAGAAATGGAGGAGGGATGATGGAAAAGCTTGACTCATCTCTTGGGTTTTTCCAAAAAGAGATGGATCAGGCTTTTCCATCATCCCTCCCCCATTTTCCGGATCTCCCCAAAAATTCACATGCCTGGAGGTCAGAGAGGTGAAGCCAATGAGTTTGCCAAGGTCAGGATCCCCACAGACATCCTAGGGACACATTTCCATAGCTGACTTTACTGTCCTTCCTACCGTGACAGTTAAATGTGTCTGACCTTATGGGATGGCCACATAACCTGATGGGACAAGATGTGTAACACCAAGTTCATCAGCTGTGCCAGGAAGGACTGCTGGGATGGACTTACTAGTTGACTTCAGAAACCTTAAGAGCTGTCCCTAAAGCTCTTCAGGTGTTACAAAAATCAAGATTATTTGAGCATGGGGTTGGAGGAAACAGTAGTAAACACATTTCAAAATCCTCAAACTCATCCCTGTGACAGAAAAGGAAAGGAAAGGTTCAAAGAAAGGGTGCTTACATTTACAAACAGAAGCCCTGTCCATGATCCAGATCAAGGAGGAACAATATTCACAGTATGTGGGGATGCTGTATTGGGTTGCCTTGAAAATGTGACCATTGTGCTCTTCCACCTGGAGGATAAAGGTTGGATGGTGAGAAAAGGGAGCTAGTGCTCAGCCTGCTGCAAAATGGAGAGGTGAACACAGACAGCTCTCCAACTTTAGCTCTTGCTTTTATTTCGTATTTTTGTTTCCTTTTCAGCCCAGCAACCCCACAGACAACCCAAACCAACATCCATCTTGTAGGGGAACTGAACCATCATGGAAGCAGATTGCAAACTCCTTGACTGAGCTTGGCAGGTCAACTTTCTATGCATCTGTGGCCCCGTTTTTTGGCTCTGCAGCTGCACCCTTCCTAGTACCATCATATCCTTTAGGAAAACAGGAGATGTTCTCCATGTGTGATCCCAGAGATGTAAAAACACAGACTATAAACTTACGCAGAAAGTTGGAGCAAGACTTTGTTTTCCTCTCAGCCTTTTTCTGACAGCCTTTGACACTACATTTATGTTTTGGCTGATGAGGGACGTGTTTTCAGAGCTAACCCAAGTGATCCTTGACCAAGCAAAGCAAATCCACCTTGAACGTCTTTCTAACATGTCCCTTCAGGGCTGATGTTCAGATCTCAGCCCAGGACGTGTCACAAGCTGGTCTCTTGATATTCTGGCCCCAAGGACATTGATTTTTTAATGTGCAGGCTTAACTCACCACATCTGCTTCCTTTTTCCTTCTCTTTTTTCGTTCCGTTTTTGGCATCTGGTGAGGGAAAGAGATTTAACTGAATTTTTGGGCAATTTTGCCAGGTAAGGTGTACAGAGGGCTCATTTCTAACATTGTCCAGTGCCTTCCAGCCCCATCCTCCAGTGCACCTCCAGCCCCAGAAGTTTTAACAGCCCCCCGGAAGAATTAAAGAAGCACCAGGAGCTGCCTTTCCAACCACCCACAGTTGGTTGCAGCTTTGCCCTGGAGATAACATCTAATCCTTGGCATTGGCCAAGCCCAGCTCAGCCCAGTGTGATCTGGGGTTGGCTGAGCCCAGTGACACACAACCAATGAGTCACATCTTGCCTTGTCCAGCTCAGCTTAAAGCAGAGAAGACAACGGAAGGTCTCAGGTGTCTACAGAGGCACAACCCCACGCAAAGATAGTTCCCAAACCTTCAAGGGGGTTTAAGAAAAGTGCTGAGTACCTTCCCTGCAGTGTAGTCCAGGGGTTTGTACTCCATCATATATTCATCCAGGAAGACTTTGAAGGTATTGACCCAGACTTTAACTGGAGACTCACTCCAGTCCCTCTGCTCAAGCCTCATGGTCTTCTCCAGAATCTGCTCGAATAAGGCGTAGAGGTCCTTGTAGCGGATGCTTTTCCCATCATCCATCTTTTAAAGAAACAGAGGCAAAAAGAAAAGTGATTTTTATACAGCCCAGATTCTTCTGTAGACTTTTCCTTCTCCAATTATTTCAGCCTCACCAGCTTCCAGTTGCTTGGGGAAAGTCCAAGTATGATAAAGAGAAGGATAAAAGCATCAGACATCACTACCAGCAAAGGTAACACAAAGGTTTCCATGCACCTTGGGTGACAAATTGGAGTTTATTGACTTTTTGTCATCTCCCCTTTGACTGTGAGCAAAGCTGTAATGAGGATCAGGAATCTACACCCAACATATCCTGAGAGATGGCTCATGAGGAAGAGTTAGTCCAAATTTAGATCATGGGACTGAATAAAAAGGAAGCACATCCATCCTTTGGGATGAGCAAAGCAGAAATGGAGGGCTGGGCAACACCTGTACCACCAGGAGGACCCAGAACATCCCGTTTGTCCTGGAGGTGGAAGTCCTACCCATCATCCTGTCACTTACTGCCAATGCCGAGGAGTAAAAACTGAAGATGTTTTGTCGGAATTCCTTCAGCGCTTTCTTGAACACGACATCCACCAGCGTGTCCTTCTTGCTGTCCTCGTTGTCCAGTTCATTTATCTGGGAAAACAAGGGGGTTTTTACACTCATGACTCTTGCTGCAGCAGAGCTGGCATGAGATGAAGCAGCACTAAGAAGCAGCTGCTCCACCATGATCACGACGTGGTTTTTCCTGCATGAAAACCAGAAACTTCTCTAGACCTGCCCTGGCACCCATAGATGAATTATTAGCGTTACTACAGCTACCCACAGGATCATTTTTGCTTTATTGCCTCCGTCTGCTCCTGGATCTCTGTGCTGATTTATGGAGCAGTGAGGGCAGGAGTTACCTTTTTCAGGAGAAACTCATCCATGCTCTTCAGGTCACTGGTGCTGGTTATGATCTGCAGGGAGTCGTTCTGCCACTGCACGGGCTCCAGAGCCACATTGCTGATCTTGACGCTGCGTTTGCGCTTCACTTTGGGAGAGGGTTCCTTGTTCTCCTTGAATTCCCGCCGGTAGATGCCTGACAGCTCAGGACTCCGTGGGGGCGTCAGGTGGTGAGGACCCAACTCTGCTGGTGATAAATGAAAAGAGGGAAAGAGATTGAGGAGCAGATGAAAAACAATTGTGACAATAAAACAGGGAGATGGGCACTGGAAGAAACCTGTGGAGGAGAAAAGCACATTGTAGAACTCACAGGAAGATTAAATGTCATTTCTGCTTTGGTTATTTCCTCCCTCAAGAGAGGAAACATCTGCCCATGTCCAGGTGGTGGCTGGAAGGATTAGCAACATGGAATTCCTTGAGATATGTTATGGATTCCAATCTCTAACCTACTTGCCATTGCTCTGGCATCCATGAATTAAGAGACATGAAGCAGCGTGGACATATCCCAACTTCCCAATGCAGTTTCTCTCTCCCTACAACTAGTCCTGTGTCCCCCCCAGCACGTACCTTCGCCAAGCTGCAAGCCAGGAATGGCCTCCCTGCCAGGGGCTTCCTGCTCCGCGTACAGCTCCAGCAGCTCAGACTGGGTAGCAAGCTTCTCCCGGGGGGTCTTCTTCTCCCCCTGCTTTCCCTTCACCCAAAACCTCATCTTGGCTCGTTGAGGCCTGGAAATAAGTCATGGAAAGGGGAACTGCCTTAATTAGGAAACGTCTTTCTACCCAAAACTATCTCAATCTTCTGGACATTCCTGAGGAGATAAATCCACGCAATTTCTAGCAGGGAAACGCGGCTACTTGTCCTCGGCAAAGGTGAGAAACTTCAGTTTCATGCATGGGATTGGGTGGTTTTGGACAGGACTTGTGGCCCATGTCATCAAAACTTAAGCGTGGTGTGAGCCAGATCTGACTGGGCCTGCCCATGGTCACGTAGAAAAGGGATGGGTAACTCATGCTGCAGGTGGAGCTCCAAAGGAGCAAGAGGGAGAGCAAGAGGGACACAGGACGGACTTGTCTGCCATCTCCAGCCATGATTCCTACCTCCCATCTGGAGTCAGACTCTTCTGTGTAGCTGCCAGCTTCCCAATCTCCCCTTGGGACATGGTTTTGTGCAGTTTGGCCTGGCCTTCCCCAGAGGTGAATCGCTGCACGGTCTGTAAAGATTCCAAGCATGAAGCATTTAAAAAAAAGACAGCTCTTGGGATATCAGATTATTTTTTTCCTATCAAAAATCAGCTATTTAATCTCCTACATCTTTATTTCTATTTGCCTACAGGTGAAAACCTACAGTCCTGGTGAGCACATAGAGAAATATTTTAATGACTCCTAATAAAGAGAGGCATTTCCCTTGCTCCAACTCTCCAACCAGGTCCAACCTTCTTTCTCCTTGAGGAATCAGTGATGAAAATCAGTTTGCACCAAGTCACGGGTGCTTATTGCTCAGCCTGCACAGCTCTTCCACCATATTCATCCAGACATTCCAGCTCTCCACCCAGAGTGTCCCGTTAGCCACGATGATGTGATTCCCCAAGGGAATCTTCAACCACCTGGATCTGTCCCAGCAGAAGTTCCTCCTCTAACTCTTGCTGAGCACTTTACAGAAAAAAAGACCGAAGTCTTTGGGCCAAGGACACACCAAAAGGAACCCTTTAATGAAGAAATTTTGCAGCTTTAATAGAAAATATCTCCACCTTTGCCACCATTTAAAATGTTCTCAGATAATTTTTAAGGATGGGATGAATTTGCAGTAAATCAACCTAACAGGATCCCATAAAGTAGCCCAGAAATAGACTTGCCATAAAAATGTCTAAATCTTTTTTCTATTTTCCAATCGGAGCTGTGATTTGGGAGCTGGAGTTTCTCCTGGAGGAGAAACTTGCAGCATAAGGAACATGGAGAATCAGGTTGTATGAAAGGATTTGGGAGATGGTGGTCAAATATCTCCTGTAGCTTTCCTATCACCTCTATGTCTCAACTGAATGCTCTATGTTTTAAAGCAATTATTTTACTTCTGTTAAAAACATTTAAATAAAATTCTATAAAAAGTAGGCTCTAGGGGGGGTCACATTTGCCATATTTACTCTTTTTCTATGTTTTATTCCCACCCTCCAGACTAACATTTCTTCAGCCAGGAGATGGCAGCATGCAAGGCAAAATTACCACTGGGAAAGTCAGGAACTGCTTAAACCATGAAAGAGATTTTGTTCCTGTCATTCTTACATTTAGGTGATGATCACACAGAAATTCTGGATGGATACTGGGATAAAAGCAATTCAAAACCTATAAAAGTGATCTCCATCCAGCCCAAACCTAATACTTGTTTTTAAAATGATCTGTTAAGTATTTGCCCCCATAGTATTGTTTTGTTCTTGAGTAATTTCAACCTTTTGAGTTTCTAGCTCTAGTAAATAAAGACTAAAAGGCATTTTTGGCACAAGATCCTTCTTTTTGAGGTTATCGGCCAGAAAACTCTGAATGGAAAGGATGAGAAACCTTCTCAGATGTCAAGATGAGCATCTGCACCAGAAAATCCCCTGCTAGGGAACACCACAAAGCATTATGAGGGCAAATGACAATAACTGGGGATCTGAAGTTGTCTCCTGGATGAGGAAGGGACCAAGTATTTTTCCTCTGACAGAGTAACCTATGTTTCACCCACCCGTAAGGTAACTATGACCAAGGGACTTATCTCAGCAGGCAGCAGTGCTGTGTACTGCATGGAAAAACTTCCTGAAGCTGCCTCTGAATGGCTTAGGACAAGAAATCTTTCATTGCTGGCTCTTCAGCAGTACTTGGGATCAGCTGGTGGCAGGTACTTGGACTCATGTTTCTCAATTCATGGCTTTAGTGTGGAGGGTGGAGTAAAATGACTGGTTCATTATCCATGTCCCATTCTCTAAGGATGTTTCCAGAGGGTATTTCTGGTGTGATTCTTCTAGACAAGGCTTTCCATCTATGCAGCTGCTACAGGAAAGCTCTCCAAGCTTAGGTGCCAAACAAAAGTGGTGTTAACATGTGCTGACAGAACAGCCAGGAGCTGTTCCTCTCACTTGTGTCTCACTGCAAGGTAGGTTAATCCTTGGCTATTCATCAGCCAAAAAACTGGAATCTTGGTTTTGTCAGGAAGCCCTTAATCCTTAAAGAACCTCAGAGTCAACTGTACCTGCAGCAGCCACCTCATGTATTGATGCCCCATGGGTTTCAGCTCCAGCTGCAGATGCTCTGGGTGTTTGATGTTCTGGGATACCCTGAACATGGGTCAGGAGCATGGGATTCCAGCAGGCCTCTACTCACTAGCTGGGGTACACAATCAGTGACTTGATGGGCAAGGAAAAAACTGACAAAGCAGGCAGTGCAGCTGGTGACCCATCATACGCTCGGCTCCATGGGGCTGCCCGTGATCTCTCGTTCATCCAGCCACAGCCTCGGCTGCTGAGCAGGACATGGGAACAGGCTGGTTTGGAAAGTTGTAGCTGGAGGCAGGAGCTGTGTGAAGGAGCTATTCACTGTCACGGGAACCAGCCCACACATGGCTGCTGCCAGGCTCACCTTCATGTGACTATCACAAGACACAATGTGTCTGCACAGACATCAACCTCCCTACCTTTGTGTTTGTACCCAAAACATCCAAAGAGGCACCAGTCCAGCTTTATCACAGGCTGCTCTGCCATCTGCAACACACAACTGGCCTCTGCTAATAAATATGAATAAACAGTCCCTAAATTTTGCTATTTGTGATGATCCTGACCCAAAAAAGCCCCAAGCCAAAGGGCTGGTCCCAAACCTGCAATACAAAATACAGATGGAAACACTGGACACATTGTCAGGACACACAGATGGAGGGTAGCGCAGAACACACAATGTCAGGGGTAGTGTTGGCCTAGAAAGCAGAACTTACCACACCAGGGGTGAAAGTCCTGACCACCAGTTAGAACCAGTGGCAGAGAGCAGAGGAGAAGAGGAACACAGCAGAGGCAGGAGAGAGGTGATACCTACTGCTACTCGCATGCAGTGAGAGCTGTTAAACCAGGTGAGCAGAGTCCCAAGGAGCACTTCCAAGGAGTACAGTGACCCAGGATGCTCCCAAAGATGGAGCTTGCCAAGCACCAGCACAGCACTTTTCACACCCCAGAGGGAATGATTCCTACAGCCACAATTCCTTTGTATGTGGGCAGCCTCCAGGAGCACAGCAAGGCACTCCAGGTATGCCATGAGAGGCCATGGTTTGGTGGTGAACAAGGCGGTGCTGGGTTTGTGGTTGGACTCAACAATCTTAAGAGATCTTTTCCAACCGAAATGTTCCTATGATTCTATGTAAAAAAGTACATTTTACTGCATAAAATTCTCCCTTTCCCAATCCATGAGTACAGACTTGCATAAAAGTGCAGTCAGGTTATCTCAGTCCATAGAGATGTGTCTTTCAATCTGGTTTTGAGTATTCCTGTCTCAACCCCCCCAGCAAATTTATCAAGAGCAGACTTAAAAAATTTATGGAATTTGTAAATCTCTGCCCATTTCCAGTGAGGAAATTATCCTGGGAAAAATTATCCTTTATAGTAAAAGCCGCTAAAAGAAAAGTAATGAAAAGCCCTCCTTGGCCACCTGCTTTTCTTGGAAAAGCAGCTTTTAGGATTCTATGGGATGTTTGTTGGACCCACAGCAATGCTGTGGCACAAGATAAATCTCTGGCTTTGGGTTTCATGCTTTTTTTTTGTTTTATACTCAGCTCCACATCCTGTACAGAGGAACATGGCAGCCCTACCACCATGGCAGCCCACTCCACCCAAACTCTCATAGCAGGACGTGATTCCTGGTGTTCATCCACACTCCTACGGGGACATCTCTACCACCACAGGAAAAAAATTATGAGCGGGCTGGAATCTGTTGGCCTCTTCCACTCCTGAAACCTCTCGGTTTGTGATTTCCCAAAAGCAGCTTATGTGGGTGGGAGATTAAGCCTGAGATGCCAAAGCTCCACTGCGCTGGCTCATGTCGGACCTGCTAAGGGATACTCGTCACTGTGCTTGGAAAAAACACTTATGTTGGTTGTCTTTGTTTTAAACCCACTATTGCCCTCTCAATACATTTTCATTGCACAATTTCCATGGTTTTGCTTTCTCTGAGCTGCTGTCTGCCAGCATCACTCTGATAATTGAGGACCGAATAATCATTGGATATTGTGGCTAAGGATAAAAAATCAAAAGTAAAAGGAGCTGCAGGATTATATAATTTTGTTGTCTGTTGCTATTTGGACAATATTTACTTTCTTTTTTTTTTTTTTTACAGATGTATATAGACTGTTTTTAGATCAAAAAGTTCCAAGGGGAGGATGAGGTTAAAGCCCCTAAAACAGGTAATTGTGCAATACAAGTTGTAATGCTCCAGGAAAACTGTGGGAAGTGTGGTGAATATCTAATCAACCCAGGAGCAAGAAATAGAGTTTGGATGGAGAGTTTCCAACCCCCCATGGCAGGGGGTTGGAATTGAGATTTAGTCTCTTCCAATCCAAACCATTCTGTGATTCTGTGATTCCATGGTTTTGCCTCTGTTTCTGCTGTGTTCGCCAAATTTACCCATCTACAGCATCCTTGGGAGTGGGAAAAAAGCAGTGGAGGGATCAGTGCAGCTAAGGTTAGCAAAGAAAGGCTCCCGCAGCTCCGCTCGCTCCCTCAGTTTCATTTCCCCCACCACATTGGACACAATTACCATTTCGGAGTCACTGTAACAGGCCTGCCCCAGGCGGGCTGCGGGCACCACCTCGGCGTGAGGAGGGTGCTCAGAGGAGAGAAGGAACTCAAAACTGCCATCGTAATCCTCTTCCTCCGTATCCCCCTCCCCATCAGCAAAAGTACCTCTAGTCAAGAAATCGGAGCGCGTCCGCGCCATGCGGGCTTTCTTTTTATGGCTCGGTCTGGGCACCTGCTTGACCAAAGGATAAAACAAAACAAAACAAAACGAAAAGAAGGGTTTTAAAGTAAAAAGGAGACTCTACCCATGTAGCCTTAAGACATCTCTGAGTGCCACTGCACCCCATGGAGGGGATGCAGTACTATGTCTAATGAAAACAGCAAAGGACCAGGAAGAACAAAAACTAAGACAGGACGGTGAAAATGGACAATCATGGGTGTCACTCAAACGGACGTTAAACCAAACCAAGACAAGACGGCGTTGGACAGTGTTTGCCATCAGGATCACGGGATCCTTTTATCCAGAGCTGCTACAAATTATTCCTACAGGGCTTTTTATTTTAAGAGAGGGTGTGGAGATTACTGTGCTGTCATATCCTCCTTCCCTAGCCATGTCTAGCAGCCCTTGCACTTCAGAGTTCACTTCTTTGAAGCTTTTGAAGGAAAACTGGCAAAATAAGTTATTTTCCCCCATTTTCAATGGAAAGAGCAAATAAAACAAGTCACAACTCACCTCGCCTCTGCCAGACCCTGGCATCTTAAATGGCTTCCGTGCTAGTTCACCCTTGGAAAGGCACTGATGATTTGCCTCTCTGCTGAAACACAACAGAACAGAGATCTTTCATCCTCTCCCAAAAGCCTTCCCACCGTGCTAGCCCAGCTCCTGGGAGTCCAAGCAGTCAAGACTAAATTGCAAGTCTGAGGTCACGGGGTTTCGGAATTGCTTGGAATTCTTCAGGACTGGACTTAATACCACAAGACAAGAAAACATTCTGCCTGTCAACTTTATACAGCAAGGTGGTTATAGATTGTATCTTTGTACTTTGGGATTCTCAAATGTGACTATTCTCTTGCAGAACAAAAATTAAAATACAGCAATTCTTAATGTTTTTTTCTTCCTGTTGCTTGTTCATTTTGCACATGTACCAGGAAAAAAAATTTTCAACAGGAATCTTCTCCTGTCACAATGGCACAGAAACCACAAGACTACTGCACTTGGAGGTACCTTGAGAGTTATCAATAGTCATTCACTGGGACCTTTTGCCTTGGAAACAGTGCAGCAGGATTCAGGACGGGGGTGATTTATACCCTTTTTGAGCTACCTGACCAAAACCACCCAAAAATCAGGCAAGGCACCTTAAGCAACACAACAGAGTGGGAACAAAGGTTGTCCCAAGATCTTCCTGGACATCTCCAGACCCTGGAGCAGACCAAAGTTAAGCAACACAATGGAGCTGAGCAACTGCTAAGTCCATTACAGGTGTAATTAATTACATATGTGAATGATATGGTCTCCAAAGAGTATTCACTCCCAAACTCTCTTTGGAGAGCTGGTGTTTTTTCATCTGCAATGGTCAGTGTCCACGTGGCTTTGCTGGATGCATTAATCATGTGGTAAACAAGGAAAATCCTGGAATTTTTTTGCCTCATCAAGTCATTTCTATTCCAACTACCCAAAAATCCTAAGAACTTATTCATCATGTTTTAGCTTGAGAAATAAACTCCTATCCCCATTCATGTAGGGTAAATAATAACAGTATTGAGCCTGTTTATTGACTCTCTTCACCTGCTAATGTTCATGATTATCTCTCTGGATTATATAATGTTATAAGAAACTGAGAAATCATATTCCAGGTCTTTTTCCTTTCCCTTTGACCTCCACCTCCTCGTTGCTAGAAGATCAAGAACCCTTTGTCTAACTATGAGGCTTGTGCAGGCTCCAGAAACAATGTTCTGGACCCTTTGTACAAAAAGGTCCCTAGCAGAAGAAAAATCCAATGGAGAAAGCCTATGGAGACAGCCTGCAGAGAAAGCTTATGGAGAAAGCCTAGGAGAAAGCCCACCATCGCTTTACTCACTGGAGGCCAAAGGGATTGTCTTTTGGTGTGAAGAACATGGAGCTTGCCCTCGTCTCCTCAGTGGCCGGATTGGGCATCCGAGGTTGCCGGAAGTGCTCTGTCCTTGAGAAATGGCTGCCTGGGTGGTCCTTGGGGTCCAGAGCTGGTTTGGAATGGCAGCGAGGTTCCAGACCTTCTCTTCGCTCCACGAACATGCTGACAGGTCGGTCTTTGGGGGCACTGTGGGCTGGAGAGCTTCCCCTGGTCCCAACAGTGAGACCCTTGATGTCCACTGCTGAGGTTGGAGCCACGCCTGGGCTGGGGCTGTGCTCCCCTCTGCTCTGGGGGTGCAGGATGAGGACTGACTGAGGCCGGCTGTCTGTTTTTTTGGCTGGTTTGAGGGAAGGGTCCTTCACTCTGCTCTGCTCTGTCCTCTGCAAAGCCTCTACCCTCCCTTGCTGCTCGAAGGCTTTGCGTTGTCTCTCCAGAATTTCCTTCTGCTGACGAATCTGCTCCATCATCTCCCTCTCATTTTGCAGCTGAAGCTGCTTTTGCCGTTCCTCCTTCTCCACGTTGAGCTTTTCAAGTCTCTTAATGACAGAACCTGGAGAAAGGGCCCGTGTTGCTGTCACTGTCCCACGTTCCTCTCTCTTGGTAGAGGGTTTATCCTTTTCCTCTTCTTCTCCCAAGGCTTTACCCTGGTCTGGCTCAGAGTCCTTCCTGATGTCAGAGAATGTAACTGTCCTTTCCTCTCTCTCCACTACTTTACTCCTCACGTTATTCTCCACCATCTTCACCTTCGCATCGTCTTGTGGTGGAACGTAGAAAGTCGGGAGGTTGCTGGAAAGGAGAGTTTCTCTTGGGAGAGCCTTTATAACATTCTGGGGGTCACCGACCCCACGCTCCTTTCTGGTGAGGTTATCGGGCAGCACCGCGTTTGCCGGGGTCTGTCTGCAGCTGGGCAAACCCTTGTTCCCATCCTCTGCACAGAAAGGCTTCTCCTGCAGCTGAGCCTGGGGACTGCTGGGCAGGGAGTCCATGGAAAATGGCTGTGCATCATGCTCGTCTAAGACTAAAGAAATGAGTTTACTACTTGACGTATCTTCACTGCTTAACAACTCGAAGCTCCCTTGAGAGCTCTCGCTCTCTGGGGTTCCCTGAGGGGAATGCAGTGCCTCGGACACCAGCTCGCTGGACCAGCGCTGCTCTTCTGAAGGTGACAGCCCACCCGTGGAGCGGACCTTGAGCAGCTCCAAGCTGAATTTTGCCTGTTCCAGTTCCCGCATCCTCCGGCTTTCCCTCTTTGCGCGAACCACTTTTTTCTGGTTGAGATCCTCCAGAGATTTGGGCCTCTCTCTCACAATGATCTCCTCCTCGGTGTCCATTCCACTCTGGCTGCTGGCTCTCTCATGCCTTTTGAATGGGGAAGTATCCAGTGGGTCCATGTGATTCACCCGATTATTCTCCATCAGTGATTTATGTTGTTCTACAGCCCTCACTCGCTCTTCAAATGAGCTGTCCTCCCACTTAGATGGGTCAGAGCCCTTAATTTCCAAACCATCTGCTTCCAGTCCATCCTCTTCTCTACCTGCCAGGCCATTCTCCAGCTGCATCTCTTTTAACTGGTGCTCTTTCAAAGCTCTAAACCTGGAAGAAAGCAGAAAATCAGGATATTCAGCCCTGTGCTCACTCAGGACCCCTCAAGGCACTGCACTAGTGGTGTGTTATCACCAGCACCACCATCACCTCACCACCACCAGCATCTCAAGAACCCTGCTTGCACATCTGGTGCAAGACAAGGCAAGGCATGTTTGGTTTTAAACCTTCTTCTCCTCTGCCATCTCTGCTACCAAAGGGCTGCCCCAACGCACCTGAAAGCTCCCCTTGTGTCGACAGCAGCGGGTCCAGGCTCCATCCCTGGTCTAGCTCCTTCATAAGCAGTCAGAGCCAGAAAAGCTTAACCCATCACACCCCCTTGCCTTCTCCATCTTCACCATCCTGCCTGGACTGCGCCTGGAACAGCTAGCAGGGACTTGTGCCTGGCACCAAGAGCTCTCTGCAGCTTTCAAATGTTCCAAGCGACGTTAAGGTGCTCCACACCTTGCAGGCAGCACCTCTGGAGAGCGAATTGTGACCTGCCTCCCGGCCAGTGAGCCAAGGCATGGCTGGAAAGCCTGTGCCCTCCACAGTGGCTGGCTCCGGTATCCCTTGTCCTTGTAAGCCAGCGCAGCACCAGATTGGTGAGGCAATCTGAGTTAAAAATAGGCTACTTAAACTGGTGCTGCTGCCAAGAGGAAAAAAAAAACCTCTTGCGAGTATTTACAGCCTTGGCTTTGCACTGCCTACGTGCTCCAACCTGAAATAGGCTCTGCTTATTCCAAGAGCAGGATGTGCTCCTGCTAAATTGTTAGAAATTGTTAGAATTAGCTAAATTGTTAGAAAGCATGGGTCAACGAAGGCCCAGGGCAGGTCAGGAGAGGGTCATGGATGCTACGAGGTGACACTGCCCTGTGTAAGTCACTGTAGTGCCCTGATTCACACCAACCACCTTCCTTCCCTGTGAGCATCACCAAAAACCACGTTCCTCTTTACCGAGGCCAACGGTGTTACCTTTGCCGTGCCAAATAGCCCCGGCACGCTGCCTGCAGGCACACGGCTCTGCTCCTGCGGGCTGCGTACGCCTGCCGGCTGCGGTGTCCCCGCCACGCTGCCTGGATGCTGGTGGCTGCGGCGTGCCGGCGCCTGGCATGCTCCCGCCAGCAGCTCTGGATGAGATGGGCTGCAAACTGCATCTGCAGGAACCTCCGCCGCTCCACGAAGCCTCGCCAGTGGGTCTGAAGGATGACAGCAGCTTTGCTGAGAACCAGAAGGTCTGGGGAGGGTTTGCCTTTTTTTCGGCTCTGGTAGCTACGCCAAAATCTCTGCAAACACAGCAGGGTGTTGGGAAGATGGGACAGAACCTGCCTTCATGCAACCTCTCCAGCTCTCCCCAAATCCCAACTTACTACGGGAGAAGGAGTCAATCCTGATTGCAAGTTCTTTCCTTGGACAGGAGACCTGGTTTTACCCATGGGCTCTGTCTGTAGGATTTGGGGATGGTAATTTGTACTGGAATCCAGCATCAGCACCCACCTGTATGCTGATGGCCGCGTGCCGCAGGCTCAGGAACTGCCTCCTGCAGAGCAGGCTGCGGAACCAGCACTGCAGCAGCGTGATCCTGCGCAGCACCTCCTGGTGCAGCAGGTCCTGCAGAAGCTGCCGCTCCCGTTCCTTCATGAAAACCTGGTCAAAACAACCCAAAAAACACTAGCATGGAAAGCTTCCCAGACCACAAGTCAAATGATTTAATCCTCCTGGTTTCTGTGTCCCGGATACTCCCAGGAAAGTTGAGGAGCTGATTTTTGTGAAGGCACCTCTAACAGGTTTCAGCAGTGTCACAACAGCCTGTGGCTGTCTAAGCCCTGAATTACAGAGCTTTCCCATCAGGAGAGGCAAAAGGAGAACCATTGTATCAAGCTAAGTCTACACACACAGAGAGATTTTGGAGGACATGAGTTTTTTGAGGCTGCCTCATTACAATCAATAACAAAACAATATTCCTTTCTCTTTTATGTTAATAATATTAAAAGTTTCATTTAAATCACTGATTTTTGGTAAACAGAAGAAAAACAGTTTCATTAATTAAAACCATATATAGATATTAATTTATCAGACAGAAATGCAGGCAAATCTTATATCTGTGTCTTAAAGGTTGAGCTGAGGATGGACATTTACCATTGTTCTTCCAACTTGGTAATTGTCTGGATCGAGTTTTATCTTCTGGAAGAAATCATGGATATTGTGCTTAGATGGGCTGATCCCTTGTGGCAAAAGGACATGGAAATGGTTCACAAAATCCTGAGAATTAAAAAAAAAGCAACACCAAGATTTGGTTAGTTGAGTCCTGCTGCTTCTTTCTCCCATAAACAGCAGATTTGCTCCACTGGCCACATGAAACGGGACCTCTGGAGTGAGCAGAAGGATAGATAACATTTTATGCACTGGGAAATACCAAGATTCATCCAACATTTGTGGTTTGATGGGAAAGACATCAAAGCAGGGACCCAGCAAGGTTCAAACGTTTTTCACCGTGGGAGGAGAGGTTCTGCAGGAGCCACAGGGTCATCCTGAGCAAAAAAATGCTCCAAATCCCCAGCAAGGGCCACTACGGAAGGCGGATACCAACATCTGCAAAACATCTCTGAGATGCTCCAGCCATTACTGCTGTGAGGATTCAAAGAGTGAAGGAGGTACAAGAGGATAGATCCTCCCAATCAAGGTTGGGATCCCTGCTCCTGGCAAAAAAATGTTGATAATTTTTCTTTTTCTAAACAGCTGCTGTGCAGAACACGATGTCTGCCCAAAATCAGCCGCAAGCAGGAAACCAATCAGCACCAGCAAAGCATGAAAGGACCGACGTACACAAAACCTGGCAAACACATGGAAAGGAAGAAAACAGGAAAAGCTGGCTAACTCCAGCCATTCACAGGATGCTGATCACCCTCCTGATGGGACACAGCCAACATGACAGGGGAAACACTGCTCCCAGTAATTCCAGATGTGGAAAAGAAGGGGCAAATCAGACACTTTTTTCCAACAGGGAGTCCATGTTGCAAAAAAAGACTGGTTTTGCTCAAAAATCATGGTGCAGGGAGCTTGCAGTCCTCCCTGAGGTCTAGACTGGCTCATATGCAGAGAACAGCCTGTTACATCCACAGCCTTCCAAGAGCTAGAAATTAATTACCCTGATAAAAAATGAACCAGCAACACTCAGACAACTCTGCTAACGATGCTAAAGGGGATGGAAGACAAAGCCTGTTGTACTCAACCTGGAAGGAGTATTTGCAGCTGTATCCTGACTGGCGAATGCGCACGGTCTCCAGCATCCCGGTGTAGCGCAGCTGCCGGAGCACCAGGCTGTCGTTGAACCGCAGGGGCAGCTGCAAGGGGAAAACCAGACCAAGGATGAGCAAATATTTCCTTTCACTGAAGCTTTTAAGTGTATGGATGGGTGAAGGGTTCAGCAGATGTAGCACATGTGCATGATACACACATTGTCAGCGATGCTGCAGGAGGGAGGGAATGTGGGTCCTCAGGGGCTGAACTAATCCCACTGGGATTGAATCCTGTTTGCTTCTGAGACTTTCAAACAGCTAACTAGAGAAATAAAGCCATAAAAGAAGATTTTTTGCATTTGAATTGAATAAGACTCCCCAAGGGCAGAGTAAATGGGTGAGATTTTGAGCAACTAAATAATCTCCAATGCAAAAAGCTTCAGCTTTAAATGCCTGGGTTAAAACTCTGAAGGATTAATCCACAAAGCATCCCTACATTTTGAACTAAGGGTCCTCAGTCTGTGACACAATTACATAAAGTCAAATTTAAGAAATATGAGTCAGTGTGATCAGTGTGGTTTATTCTAAAAGTATCTGCTTTTACTTATGGAAACTTTATTTTAAGGAAGCTTCAGAGCTCAGATGCAGCACAAGTGAATTCATGGTTCTGTAAATGTCTCTTATGGCTGGTCAGAAGTTTCAAAGGAGTCAAATTAATTTATTACAGCAAATATATTTTTCATATAAATTAAAATACTATATTTGCATACACATGTTTCTACAAATACAAGAAGAGCCAGTGCAGTTTATCAAGAGTGACTTCCAAGTGATAAATCCACACTTCCCCTTGCTCAAATCTTCTAAATTCAGCTCCATTTGAGGCTTTGTTTCCTATCTAACTCCCTGTAAAAATGGACAAAAGTTGCCCAAGCTGATTTCTAGCAGGATCCAGCTTTCACAGGATGGCATTTACCTTTTCGGCGTTGGATCGGATGCACTTGACAAAATATGGCTCTGCTTGGCCAAGGGTCTCCATCAGTTTGTTGAGGGATGCCTGCAACAGAGGAAACACAGGGAAGGGAGAGGAGAGATAATGAAAATCCAAATGCTTAAATCATAAACCAACATGAATTGTAATTAATTATGAGTAAATCAGACACAGGGGAAATTGTTCTCCCGAAGGAGTGTTTTAGTATGAGCAACTTGGCTGATTTTGTCTTTGCCCCCAATAAAAAAACCAAAGATAAATATAATGCTGGGCTGGATTTTCAGATCTCTGGCTCCCCTGGAGCCCAAATTCCCATCCCACTCCACACCACAAGCCTCTTCCAGCCGTGAATGGGAGCTCCAAGACAAGAATTCCCACCTGGTACCAAACAACCAATGATGTTTTTTAAACCCAAATCAAATTTTCCTTTATCAAAAGTGACTCCAGGCAGGATTTACTCCTGATTTTTAATTGTCAAAACTTTACTGTTGGCCTAAAAATGACTCGTTTTTAATGAAAGTTTTGCCAAGGGAAAATTGGGAATTCACAAATATTTTTGAAGCCTGCAACCCCGAACACTTCAGAGGTTTTTTCCAGAGAAGAGCTTCAATGCTGGCATGTTCTTGACTGAAGGATCACTGAGAACTGAGGAGGTTTTCTGGTTCCCATTTTTCTATTTCCCCTTATTTATTCATCACCATTAAAAGTCTCTCCCATAAAAGTGAATTTACATTGGCATCATCTACAGCCAGCTGCTCCAGTGGGATGTCATGCTGAGTTATCCCTTCACCTTGCAAACTTTTGATTTTTTGGGATGAACCACAAGCTCTTGGAAAAATACCAGGCTGAAAACCAGAGTGTGCCGAGTCCATCGGTGCTGGCCAAGCTCCCCAACCACATTTTTTTGCTATGTCCTATAAATACTTTGGGTATCTCTAATTGCTGAGCACATTACAAACATGGCATTGGTAAGGTGCTAGAGAGTTGATTACTCCTGATTTTAATAGAGTTTAAAACTCAGTCATGTAAAAGATATTCTGTCACATTTACTATAAGCAGAACTATAAATTTTGGAATACAGGAGTTAATAAACTGGTGTGGTATTACAAAGAAGCATTTTGCCTACAGATTGACTCACAGGAAGCCTTTTTTCCCTTCTGATCATTTCAAAGACATCTTTATGGGAAGCCTTTCATGTTTAGAAAAATTCATTCACATCCAGGATTTTGGAAGGAGCAAGGGATGGATCCCACACACATGTGATGCAGCTGTGTTATGTACATTAACTTCATGAAAAATATCACTGCTCCTGTCCCAGGGAGCAGCAGGAATGCCATAATGTGGCAGACCTCTGCTGGCATGCTCCTGGTTTTCTTAAAATCTGAAATTACTCATTTTTACACAAAAGAAGCCTATTGGGAGCTTTCAATCAGCAGCAATGCTGTAGCATCCCACTGTGCCCACACAGGCTAGCGGGAAGGAAAGGGGCTACTCAAGGGATGCAACCCCTTTGTTGAAAGTCCAGCAAGCAGAGTGCTCCCAGTGGTGGAAATGGTGGAATGGGATGTGCAGGAGCCAGAGGAGGGGGCATTTCCATTCCCTCAGTGTCATCCTGTGTGGCAGATGGCCCAGGCACCCTCTGGCATCTGGTGGTCAGGAATCCTCAAAGGACATGCGAGGTCACTGGATTAACCCTGTACCCATCTCCTTTGTCCCTCTGCCAGCAAAACCTTCCAGCCACCCACTCCTGCAGCACCTGTACTTGGCCTTGCAGGAACCCTTCCATCCCTGTCTCCAGGACACCACCTGCATGTGGGTTAAAGGGGACCTCTACAGTTTTAGGTAGGGGGGGTTTAGTTTTCCATCATGAAAGCCATCCCTGCTCCTGGTGCACACTCTGAGGCAGCTATTGCCCCTATAGATTACTCTAAGGATAGGGATAGTGGAAATCCATAGGAGATGGAGCAGCTGCAATCCTGGTGTTGAGGCATTAGCCACAAAGCAGCGTTTCTCTGAAAAAAAAAACCACATTAGGAAACATTCGTGTTACCTGCCTGTGACCCAGTTCCATGCACTGCAATTTTATTAGTTTGCTCTTGGTTAAAAAAGCAATGCTGCTGCTTTGTCCCTCAAAATTATCCTCTTTAACAAGTGCTCACTGAAATGAGGGATTTGAATATGCTTTGATTTAAATGTGCTGTGAAAATATAAAAAAAAAAAAAATCAATTGTGCCCCCCGGGGCTTTTCAGAGTTCTGTTGGGAACAGAGATGTCTTTCACTCCAAGACATCCCTGTTTAAACCCCTCCAAGGGTATGAACTAAACTCTGCAGGAGTGAATTTTGACCAAAATACCATTAGATTAGACAAGGCAAGGTTAAATATATAAATATACAGATGTGCATTCTGCAAATTATATATACACGTGTGTGTGCATGTATTTTTAATTATTTAATCTTACCCACACCTACACATGCAGACTTTCTAAATATAAACCACATCTCCAAAAAAACCCCAAAGCAGTCAAAATTACAAGTCAAAACCAACCCAGACTTGCTTAGATTAGAACTCAGATTTTAAGTGAAAAGTTGCTTTCTATTATTACCACCTGCTCATGCACATTTTGTAGCAGTTTCAAAGACATGATGCACATATAGAACAATCACATTTAGGCTGGGAAAGACCTTTAAGATCACTGAGTCCAACTGTGAGCCCAGCACTGCCAAGTCCTTGGAGGATTATTTTTCTTGCACCAACCCTAGGGATTGCTGACTGGCACACCGCCCTGACAACACAAGATCGATCCCTCCTCTGAATTCCCCTGCTCACCTGGAGATAATGCAGCAGGATTCTGACTTTTCTGCCCCTATTAAAATTCCCATTCTGTCTCAGAACAGATTATGTTGGATGAGAGTAGAAGACTGCAAAAGAAGTGCTTTGGGGATTTTGCAGTTTCTGGATTTGGGGGAGAAAATACCACAATATGATGTACCAGAGGACAGTTCATCCTCATGTCCCACCTTGCTCCACTACATGATCCCCCATGATACCCATCCTCATTCTTATTTCTCTCTATTTGCACCCTTTAAACACCTGCCAGGTCTCCCAGTTCCCTCAAGCCCTCAGTGGGATTCATGGCCTAAATGCTGCAGGGGATGGGGCAGGACTGTGCCTGGAGCAGGTGATTCCCCTCTCTCCATCAAAGGAAAGGGCTCACCTGGAACTGGGCACTGATGCTGGGGGGTTTTTTCTTCTTATGGAGGTGGAGGAGAGATTTGGTGATGCGGTCGTGCAACGTCAGGTTCGTGAGGTGCTTGAGGGACTTCACATCCAGCAAGTGCTGTGGAAAAAGAGAGAATCCATAGAAAATCCAGATGTTACCATCACACCATCTGCTATATCTCTCCTTTACCCTCACAGGGCTTCCTTAGGTGACATAATCTCAACAGGGAGCACTGAGGGATGGCTGCCCTGTGAGGGTGGTGAGGCCCTGGCACAGGGTGCCCAGAGCAGCTGTGGCTGCCCCATCCCTGGAAGTGTCCAAGGCCAGGTTGGACAGGGCTTGGAGCAACCTGGTCTAGTGGAAGGTGACCCTGCCCATGGCAGGGGGCAGAACTAGATGACCTTTAAGGTCCTTTCCAACACAAACCATCCCATGATTCTATGATTCTCCTCACTATTAATGAGCAGTTCATTGATTAATTGCATCAGTGCCTCTCCAGGTGCAAGATGGACATAGAGAGGAGTAAAAACAATGTTTGCTCCCCTCCTGGTGCTGTTCCTGACCGTGGAGGACCACAAAAAGCATTATTCTAGGGACAACAGATGTCCTGGCATCTCTTAAAATATAATAAATGTAGCCAAGACTGAGTGAAAGTAGCAAGGCTGTTGTCTATCAAGTACCAGCTCTCCTGCATCACTTACTTGGTCATTTTAGTTTAGAGGTTTAGGTATTAAATTTCACCAGCATGTATGTACTCCTTCTCAGAAGGAGGAAAAAGGAGACAGAGCAGAGAGGAGGATATAAGTGCTCATCTCTCTCTCTCCCAGCAGAAATCAGGGCTGAAATCCTTTGGGTTTTTATGAATTAAAGAGCCCTGAACAGAACTGAGTTGACCAAAGTCTTGGTGTAGGCACAATGGTCTTCTTCATATCTAGCAGCATCACATGACTGTGCTACAGCCATAACCCACAAATCACAAGGAGGAAAATGCTGCTTCTCACTCACCTTTGGGAGACTGGGTTTGGCTTTGAAGTTCTTATTTCGCCTGGGGAGATAATAAATGGCTCAGGTTAATCCACAGTGCAATTGTGGAATGGAGGAGTTTATGAAACCAGCCCCTCCACATCCCCCATAGCAGCTCCTGCCGTGGCCAGCACTGAAATGGGGCTCCCCCTGCATATTGCAGACAGAGGAATGTATCCAATTAATGGCAATGGTACATTGGAAATTATGGCATGCTGGGAATTTGGGAAGAGCAAAGAAGCCAGGTCAAAAAATGATTGACCAGTCTCTGCTTTCCAAACCCCATGTTCATTCCAGCCACCCTGGGATGCTCCCTCAACCTTCGAGGAGGCTGCAGTGTGAATCATCAAAATCACCTGCCCAGGTAATTTATAATGGAAACTTTGATACAATGTTAAAAGTGTGACTGCATTACATGGCTGCTGTATCTCCAGACTGGTGTGACCGGCAGGTTTATTCCTTCTCTTTTTTCCCTTTGTCTGTCATTCTGAATGAATGAGATCAGTTAAATCAGACAATGTCAAATGTACCGGGGCTGCTTTGACCCAACTGGGAAACAGCTCCGAGTCTACTTGGCACCCTGAGAGTTTTAGACCCTGGCTATTTACATTCCCCTAACCACCCTTGCTGCTCATTATGCTCCAGGAGTAAAGCCCAGATCCCCTCCTGGGTACTGACATGAGGATGCCATGGGCCCTCTCCAGCAGTTTGCTGTTGGTGGCGTTGACGAATATCCCATCTTTGTCCAGGAAGGTGCCAGGGCTGGTGAGCCTGTTGTGCCTCATCCCCATCCGGCCATTCCAGCCAACTGCATAGGCATCCCTGAAACACCAGACACCGTGAGGAAGAGATAGAAAACATGGTTCTATGACAAAAACAGATCATAAAATAACCCATTGGTAGAAAATGAGTTGCTTTTTTCTTTTCCTTGTTCATTCACTCCCATGGGATGAGTCCCTGATGCCAGGCAGCACATGAAGCCATCATCTACTAAAACACCTCTCAAAGATCAAATATTCACAAAATGAACAAACTAACAGCAGGATAAAAGCAGCTTCCAGATCTCCCAGACAGAAACCTTTGAGTCTGCAGATACCTCAAAATACCTTTGGAAGGATATGAGGCCATGACATCTGGTGCTGACTCTGTCTCCTCAAATTCACATCATCATTCCATTAGGAAAAGAAAAAGCAAACCTAATTTGCTTTAAACTCATTATTTGCCACAAAGATGGATGCCAGCCCCAGGTGGATGGATTGGTTAACCCAGAATTACTCTCTTGGACCTGATTACAAATCAGTCACTCAATTTGGTCCCCTCAGCCATGCAGCATAACTGCTGTGGTCTCCAGAAATGCTCATCTGGCTTCAGAAGGGCTAAAGGAAACAAGGAGAGGAACCAAAATCCTCTCTTGGAGAGATGGAAATGGATACTTGACCAAACTACACATCAGGACAAGCAATTTCCAGAGATGAGGAGCCTTCCAGTGGTGTCTGGGGGACATGAAGCCTATTATGGGCAGCAACCCACCAAAATACTTTGGGCTTGGTGGGTTTTTGGTGGTTTGTTGGGGTTTTTAAATTCTAAGTTTTTTTATCAGCCTTGCAGAAATCATCATATGAAATAAAAGCAATCTAAGGAAGGATGTGGGTGCTGTAACGTGCCAACCCCCCCGCCCCAAGTTATCTCAGACAGGAGGAAAAGGAACAGGAGGAGACTCCACACCAGGTCATGAGGATGCTGAAGGACATGGTGGTTTAAACAGGACCTCAGGCACCGGCCACTTCTGACAACAAGGCAGTCTTTTGCCTTAAAGCCCTGATTTGGATGAAAGGCAAATCTCAAGTGCCACATGGAAATTAAAAATTAAAGGATGTAAAGCTGTATGTTCAGCCAGCTCAAAGCCTGGAGCCAGATCCTTGGAGCAATGTCACCTCCCTGCCTCATCTAAGCACTTCCCAAATTCCTTCCTGATCCTATTAAATCAGCATTTTCACATGGACCATGTTATAAGGAGGGATCAATCACAGCAAAGCAAAACCCCTGGCTAAGCACTCCAGGACCTGCTTTCTTAAGCATTTCATTCACAGATTGTTAATGAGAAGCTTGAATATCCAAGTGATCCCTCCTGTTCACCTTTCTTCTCTTTACATCTCAGGTACCATCCACCAAAACCCTCCTGTTTGCAGGTGAGAAAAAAAACACCCACCAGATGACGGGAACCACTAAAACTCAACAGCCACTTTTGGGATGTACAACACCATTAATCCTGGCCAACCTCTCTGGAAAATCCTAGAAATTCCCACGTGGTTTTGAAAAACCTGAGAGATAAAATGCCAGCTGTGTTCGTTATGGACACTTTAGGATGGAAATGTTCACATGGCAACAGATGCAGGCTTTTGGTACTTTGGGGTCAATCAGCTCACCTATCCCAGCCAGCTGCTTCCAGACCAACACCTGCTCAGACACATAAAAGTGTCACAAGTGAACACAAACCAGCAGGATCCCAACCAGCCCAAGTGGTTTTGGTTAGGCACGGCCTGGCCTTCATCTCTCAGCAGCTGGGGAAGGCACTTGAAACTCTCCACTGAAGCCTGGTTTCCCACCCAGCATGTGCAAACCACCCGTCCACTTTTTTCTGAGATCAGAGAAGAGCACTTGGCTCCCTAAACCCTCCACAGTGACTTCCTGAGTGATGTCATGCCTCAAAATTGCTTTCAGAAACAGGCCCGGGGCTATCCTGTAGGTTGGGTGCACAACCAGATTTATCAGCGACCACATGATCATGAGATGGCTTTGAAAGCAATTCCTGTTTCATTTGGAGCCGTAAATTGCTTGCCAGTCAATGTGCTGGGAAGCTGCTAGAGCCAATCTCTCTTCCAGATGTGTTACCTGCACTCCTGTGCTCACCTCCTCCTGCTCAACAAGTGCCATTCACCTGAAATACCAACATTCATCAAGTGTGACACGACTCTCCAGATCAAAAACAGCTACAATGAAAGGGATCAAAATCATCAGCCTACAGGCTGGACCTTGGAGATCTTATGAGACACCTGGTTTGTACTTCCAGAAGGAAGGGGCAAAGGTGACATTTGGGGACCCATTTCTGATGATGCCCAAGGGAAGATCATGGATCACGCTATCGAGGCACCATAAGGAACACAGGAGTTAGGATGACTCCAAAAGCACTTCTTTCTGCAAATAAAGGCTCAGATTAAGGTAGGACACAGCTGCTGAGGGTGAGGAAGCAAAACACAGTTCCTCAATTCTGGCTGCTTAGGCTGACTTGTCTGCTGTGCTGACATGGGCTAAGCCACATAACCAGAGCTGACCACACACTGAACTCCACAGTAAATAAACACATCCTCCTCCTTGCCTGGGTCAGGAGGAGTTTTCCTGCCTTTACAATGTCCCTTTGCTGAGATAATTGAAATATTTTGGGCTATGAAAATGTTGGCAGGCCCAGCTCCCACACTAAAGTGCCTCCAAAGCTGGAGTTGGGCAGTCAAGAAAAACCCTGTCCCTGTTCATTGATGCTCCTCACATGACAAAAGTTGGATACAGAAACTGCAGGAATCCTCTTATCTACAAGGGAAGATCTCCAAAGGGACAAAGTTTCACGTTACGTTATCTTGAGGGAAACTTGCACAATCAGAGGTGCTGGAAACAGGGAACGTCACCTCTGGAGACACCAACCTTCCCTGCTTCAAGTGTTACCAAGCACTGCCTGTCATCACAACCCAACCCAGCAGAGCCCCAGCAGCTGCAGCATCACGAGAAAGGAAAGGAGGGTGGCAAAGACTGAGGTGAGGACAGCCAGGGTTGCATCACCTTCCCAGGATAGGGTGGCATTGCTAGTATCACCTGGATTTCTGCTCAAACTTGAGAAGTGGCACAAATTAATTAATTCAATCCCACCATTTTAAGTAAATCCCATGCTCTCTAACCACTGAAATGGACTTGTAATGATGTGAGAACATTCAGTTCTCCTTCAGTAGGGTGCCACTGCCTCTCTCAAAGGGGAGGAATTCAGAAGAAGAAGGACGTTCTATTCTTGATGGTGCTCAGAGAGCACGTGGTGAATAAAACCAGGCAGAAGAAGCCACTTTTCTTCCCCTAGAAAAAGAGGAATGATGTGCATCTAATTTTTGTTGTGGCTGTTTGGCATTAAAGCTATTAAAAATAAGCCTTCATAATATCCTTGAACGATATTTAATTTTGTGTGGAAGGGAAGCCACTGAGATGCAAGGACTGATTTAATGGGCACATTTCAGAAGACAGGCTCAGACTCTTTTTAACTTGTTCTGGGCTTCTCATTAACCTCAGAGCAGCCATAAAGACACACCTGAATATCTGCAGCTCCAAGCAGGGGTTGTAGGAGCTGAGGGTGCTCCTATCACTTCCTTCCCCAGCACACACCTGCTCAGAGGGAAGCAGAGAGGCACCATACGCCTTTAGAGGGGTATTGGGAAAATCAGACCTCCTGGGATGTGTGGAGGGACAGCACAAGAGAAGCTGGGAAACGGATCAGTGCCCAGACATGCCTTGGAAATGAAGACTTTGCCTTCACAAGCAAGTTAATTCTGGAATGGGGATGGAGAAGGCTTTGCAGAAGAGGCACAGATCTGTATCTCAAGTGTAGACCTGAGTTTCCTTCAGTAGCTGCTTAAATGGTCAGAAACTTCAAGGAAGGATTTAGAAAATAAAAAAGCACATAAAATCTGTAAAAATCAATCAAATTTGAAGCAAATGTGCTTTTTTGCCCCCTGAAAACAAGCAAGCATTTGGCAAAGTACCATCTCAAACTCCATAACTTCGAGGTTTTCCACATTCCTAGGTGCCTGGAGCCACCACATGCTGTATGCAGCTCTGCACCCAAACCTGTCCTCCTTAAATGACTATTTCCTTGATATTGGCACATTCATTCATTTTTTAAAGCTTCTTATCCCCTCATACACCACCCACCACCAACTGCTGCCTCTGACACAGGGAAGTTGCTTTCCCTGCCTGGTGTTTAGTTTAGGTGTTTAGATCCGATCACATGGCAGAGAAAGAATGAAGAGAAGATAAGATTGATAGGCGAGATGGGAGAAATGTCAATTCAGTCATTTTTAGGTACAGACAGTGCTCTCCCATCCCAGATCCCTGGCCATGCCAAGGTAAAAGCAGGAGCCTTACCGTGGGCTCCTCTCGTTGATGGTGTTGACTCCCTGGAGGTCTGAGAGCGGCGTCCGCGGGCTCTTCCGAGTGATACCTGAAGCAGCACATGAAGAAGACGTTTCCAGCTGGCTCATGCCCAACAGACAATTAGCAGAAGCATCCCCACAGACAATTAGCAGAAGCATCCCCACAGACAATTAGCAGAGCCATAGCTGAGCCCTGACTCTGGTGCAGAGCAGCGTGGACGTGTCCTGGCACATGCCAGGCACAGCGGGTGCCAGGGATGCCATCGCTCCCCGGTGCCACCTCCCTGCCAGAGTCATCACCCTTGTGAGTAACCCTGTTTGCTCCAGCCTCTAATTCCCATCCCACACACACATGGGGTGTTTCAGGGACACACTGTCCCAGCCAGCAAATGGGGTGAGGGAAGGAGCTGAATGGGGAGGGGAGTAGCCACTCATGTTCTCCATGTCCAAGAGATTCCCAAGCTTTCCACTGTGCATGGGATAACCCAGCTGCATGGGCAAAACACCTGGACATAATTAGAATGCTTGGAAAAATGGTCATTTATTCCTTAGACACTTCTTCTCTCCCTCCCTCCAAATATATGGACGTGTGCAGCAAGCAGGAAATGCTTTATATGCTATTTTATAAAGGCTTGCTTGCCTATTGAGCCTATATACTTTGATACCTAGAATCATTTATTTATAATCAAATATATCTAACAAAACAATATATTAAATAAAGTATCTATTTTGTATTCAGCCAAGGAAGCTGCCACACATGGTTACAGTAGCAGCTGTTATCTTCCCTGAAGTGGAAATGTTTTGTAACCAAGCATTTAGGAAGACAGGAGACAATTTTTGTAGACAACAAAACACTTCAAGTCACCAAACCACAAAAATATAAAGATTTGATAATGTGGAGTTTGACATGAAAACAGCTGAGCAATTTTATAATAGTCTTAAAATCACTGCTGTGAGACAGGAAAAATCGCAGCTCTTACCTCAGCATGGGAAAAATATATTTTATTCTACCCTGAGACATCTACAGTGGGAAAAAAAAAGGGGGAAAAAACGCTTTCTAAAAAGAAAAAAGCCTAAACTATGGTTTGTAGCAGGACAGGAGGAAGTAATGGCACATTCCCTCCTCCCCATATTTATAATTCCACTATTTCATGCAGCCCAGGTGCTGAGCTAAAAGGTGTCCTGGTGATTTTTTATTCTGAAAGATGAACACAAAGCAAATACACTGAGACCTGAGCCTGTCCTGCTGTTCTGAGCCTGGAATTCCTGAGGAGAAGATGAATTCCTACCAAAGACATCCCTTTAACAGGACATTTACTGCCCTCTTTGCCCTGTTAAGGTGTTGTAACAGCTCATTTTGAAGCTGAACAGGAGAATCTGCTCATCCTGAATTGGGCAGGAGATCCCTTAAAAGGCTGATGGTCCACCTGGTTAAGTTTTTGCATCTAAAGATGCCCAAATATTCTGGAAATGTCAACAAAAGAAAATTTGAGGGTGTGCTGTCCCAGGTCATCTTTGAACCCTGCCTGTGCTCCAAGGCAGGACCAACCAAATCACTCCTGCTGAGAAGGTTTGGCCGCACTGGAAGTTTTTGGAAAGCAAGGCAGGTAATGCATCTGAGTACTTAACAGTACCCAAGCTCAAAACCCTTTTCAATCCCTCTTTTTGCCATTTAAGCCATTTTTGGGTTCCATTTCTTGTCCTAGGAGTGTTCTTGTACCTCTTTCAAGACTGGCATTTCTATGTCCAAAGTCCTGATTTATAGCACAGAAACCCAATTGTAAACAGGGAAAAAGGGGAATAGCCAGGAATCTGCTTAAAATGTTGCATTAGTACTTTGTGTGGCTGGTTTTAGACTAAGAAAGCACCTAATGTCTAGCTGGATCTATTTTTAATATAGATTAAATTAATATATTTTAATATGCCTGGATATTCCCCCGTTAAGGCCCAGAAGGCTTTTCTTGTCTAAAGGAGTCCAGGAAAAATGGGATTTCACCGGTATTTCCAAGATTGTTTTAATGCACACCCTTCTTTTTGGAGCAAAATCTGTCTTCCTACCCTTCTGTCAGACTCAGATACAGCCTGATCTGGTTTAGTTCAGACAGAAAATTATTCTGATTTTTCAAGCATATTCCCTTTCCTTCAGCTGGAGTGTTTCGGAAAGACAGACTGATTTACCTAACAGGTCTTTGCCCTTGTTGAGAAGAGATTTGGATAAGCCCCATCTACTCCCTATGGATGAACCCCAACCAGCAGAGCTCCAGTCTTGAATCAGAGGTGTGTAAACCCAGTGCCTTACTCTGGAGGAGCTGGTGGACTCCAAGGCACCAGGGAAGCATCTGATGCTAAGGGAGGGCGACCAGTTGGCTTCAGAAGCTGAAAACCAAGGGACCTACAGGGAATCTCAACAGACTCATCAAACCTATTTGTTTTCTCTCTTTGGTCAGAACTAACTGCACAGTTCAAGACAAGGAGGTGACCTTGGTTCCTGTCTCAAGGATGATGTGGATGTATAACCTCATTTGACTTGAGGGAAAAGCTGAGTCCCTGGGGCCAAGCTCACCTGTGGGGCCCAGAACCTGATGGATTGTGAATTGGAACATAACACACACCCCAAGCCCACTTCAGCCTGCCAAGGCTGGGAGCCTGCAGAAGCAGGAGCACGCCCCGTGGGAAGATGGGAAGGATCTCTGAATGCAGAACAAGAATTACTCGTTTGCTTGGTCACATGCCAATTCACAAACTGTGGTAATGTTCTTCTTAGACCCACTCATTGGATTTATCCTAAGAAATCCCAAATTGTGTGGTCTTTATTAGTGAGGTTTTAAGGTGTTGAGTTCAACATTGAGCTCAAATTCCTGCTTCCCACTAAAATAAAGCTCAAAGTATCTCTTGAGTTGTATGAATATCCTTTTTCCCACCTAAGGAACTGCAAACTAAACCCCCCAAAATCTCCCATATTGCTGAGCCAACTTAAAAATTAGAGTTAAATTGATTTATTAATTGCAAATAAAATTACTCTGCTGATAACTATCTTCCTTTCCAAAGTTTCTTAATAGTATCAGTAAGGTCACTTGGCACAACACCTCTTAATAAATCTAAAATCAAGTAAAATTTAGTATCACTCCTTTATATTTTCTTATAGCAGTGTTGGGAACTTGTAGGGGAAAATAACATAGTTAAATTAAGAATGAAAGCATAAATTAAGACCTAAACCACCACTGCTTCCCCAACCCCATGTGCTGCAGGAAGCACAGACATCTGATAGAAGGTTTCTAACAGGAAAACCATATTTATAAAGATTTAACATGCACCTACTGTACTTACCGTGCTCAGCTCTACAGAAAAAAAGGTGGATTCCACTTACACCTAAATTTCATGAGGTTTAAGCAAGTTGGGCTGAGGCTTTGCCCACGCAGAGCAGCTCTATTTCTGTCAGTTTTAACACGCAATATGAAGGAGGAGAATAATGGTAGGAAAATAATATATCTAAACATGAGAGCACCAAATAGCTATTTAAATATAAAAATAAAATAGAGTAGTGCAGGCAAAAGTGTCCATGTTGTCATGCAGGATGAGTTTATTACATGACAGAGGAGTGAAGATGAAGAAATGGAGACCAAGTGCATCATTCCATAAAATAACATTGACAATGCCTCTATTTTAAGTAAAAAACCCTGGGAAACAATATTTTCACAAGCTAAAGATATTTCTGAAGTCCAATGAAATCCAAATTAAGTTGAATTCCAGCTGCACCAGCCTTGTATCAGGAATATTCTTTATCAATGTCCGTGAGTAAATGGGAAAATTGCCAATAAAATGATTTTTGCGAGATCTCAAGAGATATGGGTTTGCTTTTAATTTGACTCTTCCAACTCTGCCTAATCATTTCCCAATAGGCTCAAAACTGCTCTAAGGCAGCTGGTTTGATCATGGAGGGTTCCTCAGGCGCTGGTTTTTTTATCCTTTCTCCATGGAATGCACCTGGTTTCCATTTCTGGACGTGTGAGTGTGGTATCAGAGGGGAGGGCGGGTGGTGGAGCCTTACTGTACTTCTCCTCCTTGCACCTCTGCAGGATCTCTAAGCTCCTCTGATGAACTGGGTGGTGGAGAAAGCTAAAACTATCCACACTTTTCAAAACCGCACATGGCACTGCATCATCATGCCCTTGGGAAGCAAAATAAAAACAAACAAAAAAAAAAATGGAGAGAAGAGAAAGATTTTTTAAGCAGAATCAGGAGAGGGGAAGGAACAAGCCCAAAGGAGCTCGAGGGTCACACGTTTTTGTGCTCGACACAATTGAACTGTGGTTTCCTCCTCACGGCACTGGGGCATGGGAGCAATGGGCTGGACCACGTCCCAGTCCCAATTATAATCCTCATTAGACAGAGCATAAGCACTTAATAATCACTCCAAGATTATTTGGGCAAAAAGAGGATTATTAGATAAATCTTTACTTTTATTAACGTATTTTTTAAATCCTTTCTGTACCCCTGCCCAGTGTTACCCTCAAATCCCTGTCCAGATGCTCCATGACACAATCACCTGGAATTCTCATCTTGCAACCCAGTGCTACATTTTGCTCAGATTTTGGCAATTAAAAGGAAAAATGTAAATTATTTGCATTAAGCACCATTTCCATATTCCCTGAGGGCAGAGAACACAGAATCTGGAGTTTGGCAGGATAGGTTTGAGTTGGAAGAAACCATCAATGTGTGGCCAAGAGGACTTCTGATGGCCCAGCTGTGAGCACAGGGTGGAGAAGAGGCGATGCCAGTGACAATGTGCCAAGACACAGTGCCCCTCTGTCATCCTTGGCCAAGTCCAGGATGTGCCACACTCCCAGTGAGGTGTGGGGAGGTCACCATGGAGTCACTTTGTGCCAGCACCTATGGGAGCATTTCATATCAACACATCAAACCATCGGAAAGGACTGATCTGAATTTTCCACAGGAACACTGTCAAGGGGCATCTTCCTCACCTAAACACCAGTGAGACCTCAAACACCAAGCTTTTAGTTGCCATCACCTTTATTTGGCAAATGCAAAACTTTTTATTGATTATTTTGAGGGCAGTGGGGTTTTTTTTGGTGATCAGCTTCAGGAATAAATCAGCAGAAGCCAATGGGATTATTTTTAAGCAGGAATTACTCAAGGAGCAACCCTTGTTGGCCAAATCCAACTGCAGAGCCCATCAAAGACAGGCACAACCTCAAGACCACAAAACTTTCATCAGAGGAAGGATTTAGGTCCAGCAAAACCAAGTCTCTGCAGCCTAGTTTGTATGAACAGAACCATTTTTTCCATTACGTTTTTGCTAAAAATTAGAGGGTTTTGCATAATAAATGTGTATTGATGACAGCAAAAAAAGTCAATCAGCCAATTTTCTTTCCTAAAAAGCTTGACAGTGTTCTTTTAATCAAAGTTCACAAACCAATCCAGTTCTAACATGCACTTCTATTGGATTATTTCAATCCTCATTGACAAACTTAGTAATAAAAAGAATTAAAAATCAAATTATTGAAGAGTTCCACCCTTCAGCTAAGTGCAGCCTGTCCAATCCTGGCAACTTTCATTCAAGGAATGTTGGCAGCATCGTAAGAAGCATCACTCAGGCAGAACACAAAGGTACCAAAGAAAATTCACAGTGACACCACCTTGCTGCTCTTCACCTTCAAGTTAATGAGGACAATCATACAATCACCAAAAGCTGCACTAGGAGGGTATTAGGAGCACAAAAAAAGAAAAGTCCCTAAGCCAGCAAGAAAAAATGTTGATTATCCTTCCAGAAGCATCTGCTTGGCATGGAGGAGACAACCAAAAGGATGATAGGGAAAGGAAGCAGAGCAAAATATCACCGAGCTGCTTAGACATAAGCCAGGGATTTTTCCAGAAAATCCCTGTGGTATTGCAAGTGTAAAAGCACTAAAAGCACGAGACATCCAGTTGGGGTTCAGACAAAGAGTGCAAAGAACCTTTAATTAAAAGAAGCAAGTTTTGGTTATTTCCCTGCTCCCTCACTTCACCTTCCTGATGGATGGGGAAAGGACCTGAGAAACCAAGAACGGGCAGCACGTCTTGAAAAAATATCTGTACAAATATTAAGTGTGTGCATGTAGATGACTGTGTGAGAGAGGCTTTTCTTACTCTACCATCATTCTGTCAGAAGCACCACATCTGTGGGCAGATAAATACTCAAATCAGGCTAATTAAACCATCAAGTTTTGATAAAAAACAAAATAAGCCTCAAACATGTACTGCCTTTGGTTCCCTGCTTCTATATCAAGATGGGAGAATTTTAGTGATACTTTGGTAATTTCACAAATGTTTTCTGCCATAGAGGCAAAGGATCAATCTGGGGCTTTTCTGCATTATTTTGGAGAGAAGAAGGGAATTCCAGCGTCTGGCAGTGGATGCATCATGCTACACCATCTACCTCTTCCACAGCCATCTACTTTGGTGACAGGATTTTGGAGGAGGACAACGGAACAGGGGATGGGTGTAAGGTCACGCCAGCAAAAACAATGAAAACACAGCTTCTGATCTCACCTTGCTAAGTGTGACCTGGGCAAAGTCAGAATCTCAGAACTGTTTTGAGTTGGAAGGGACCTTAACAATCACCCAATCCCACCCCCTGCCACAGGCAGGACACCTTCCACTACAGGTTGCTCCAAGGCCTGTCCAACCTGGATGGTCATGCTTGGACATGGTGGGTATCTCTCCAAAGAGGGCAAGGACAGTGATCCCAGCTCTGCCACTGCTTGTAGGCTAAGTTTTTCCCACAACTAAGGTGTACCTCAGTAGGGAATTTAGATTTAGGTAATCACCTCCCAGTAGTTGTATAATATACATATATATATACTTGCCTGTATAATGAAGACTTTCTCATCACTTTTTCCCAATTTGATGTAAATAAAAGTTCAGGGTATAAACTATCTGAGGATTGTTGATAAGTTTAAGACAAGCCTTATCCGGCTTTCTGAGGGCTTTGTTTTTTCTTTGACTCAAAACCCAAAGGGTACAAAGCACAATGCCATTTGAATACAGGCTAAATGGACAGATAATGGAGCAGAACCATGAAATTTAACCATCACCATGTATTAGTCAGTTTTGGTAGGGAAACAGAAAGCAATGCAAAAATTGAGTCTCAGAATTGTCTCAAGACCTCCTGGACTCTTACATACATATATATAATCATATCTATATATTGATACAGATATATATGGAAACAGAGCTATAAGCAAGTTACTGCTACAAACTCTAGACTGAAAAGCAGGAGTGAGGAGACGAGCACACCAGTGTGCAGGACGGGTTGCCAGAGACACAGAAAGCGAAGCAGGGCTTGAAATCAGCTCTTACTTCTTGAGATTGAATGGTTTTTTCCTTATGTTCTGGATTACCTCCAGTTCAACCCGGGGTTTATGCAAGATGACAATGCAAAGATGGATTCTGGAAGCCACCTCTTTGGAGTGGCCTTTCTCCCAAAGCCAAATATCTTTGCCATCTCCCTCTTTGGTTACTCTGTCCAAAAATGCTGCCTGGATGTGCTAGACAGACCCAGACTCATGAGAATCAGCTCTTCTCTTACACTGCACTCAAGAGGTGTCAGAGGAAGAAACTCAAGACCTGAAAGTTGAATTTTTTGCCTCCTGCTCTTCTTGGGATTTGCTCCCAAGAAAATGATTCTCTCTGATTGAAGAGTTTGCATCCCTATGCTCTTTGTCCCAGGCTCCCTCACTCTCCATGATGCAAACCTCACTGATTACAAAGTAATTCACGGTGCAGCTCTGACTTTAATTTTAACCCAGCTGACATTTTCCCTGCTGAGGCTCTAATTCCATCACAGATTTCAAGCCCTCTTGTGCCCACAAATGAATAGTAATAGCTTGTACCTGTCTTTCCAAAATTGCTTTATGCTAAAAAATGGTCTAAAAGCACAGCCAGGTTTTGCCTGCCACAGCATGATGATGCACCATCACTTTCCTTTAATTTAATGCCCCCATGATCCGTGGTTCTGGATGACTGCAAAGCCATGAATTTTGCTAGACAAGAGACATGCTCTCCTGCAGCTGAAAGGGTGAGCAGCTTGGAAAATGATAGGAAGATTTATTGCCTTTTTTTGTTTCCAGATGTAACTAACAGTTCAAAAATTATTACAAAAATAATTTGCCTTTTTTGCTGGATAATTTGTACGTTCCTGTTTGAATGACTTGTGTTTTTCTATCCATGCATCCTACAAAAAGGAAAAATTAAAACAGCAGTAAAATAATAATATTTCCTTATGATATGTTAAAATCCAAATGTACCTCTATATGTGACTTCCGTAAAAAATCTACCTGTTAATTCAATGAGTTTTCTAATAGATTCAAAACTCCTAATAAATCAGGCTACTTAAAACAGGGTAATAACACATTAGACCCAAACTGCTGCTGAAAAACAGGCTCCAGGAGCAGGTGATGGGCACACGTACCAGTTTTCTTCTCCACATATCGTTTTCCAGCCTCCCTAAATGCCACCATGGCCCTGAAAAAGGCCCTGAGGACGGCCCAGCGGAAAACAGCCACGGGATCGATGCCGATCATGCCACAGATGAAGGCGTTCCTGCTGCTCCGCAGGAGAGCCACGATGTCTGGGCGCATGTGATCCGTGTTCTTCTCTCGGAAATCCTAGGGAAGGAGAAGGAGGAGAAAAGAGGAAAATAAACAATATCCACACAATACTCCAGGCAGCATCTTCCAGGCTGTCTCTGAGCCAGCACAATTATTGAATTCTGTTTCTTTTTTCTCTCCTGCTCCCATATCAGATACCTCTTTATGACCATCATCTCTGATGCTTATCACGTGGATTTATTGCATCAGAAACATGATGAGAGGTTTGCAGCTGCAAATCCCGAGGCTATTTCTCACACAGGCTCATCTGGCCACTGGAATTCCTTCTGTTAATCACTGGCATGAATAGAAATAGGGTCAACTTTGGAATCGTTCGTGTGGGATTCCAGAAAGTACCTGTGGCAGTGGGATGCTGAGACCTAAGCACACATAACCTTTATTAAAATGGCTAATGGTGAGGAAAACAGTGGCTTTTCTACACAAACCAAGCCCAGAAAGGCCACCAGACACCAATTTCAACTTGTTGTTGGGATGTAGCACTGAACTCACTGCACATCCCTAAATTCTTCCCAAAATGCTGATGTGGAGGAGAACAGGAAGACCCTGTCCCTACCACCTTTTCATTTCCCCAAACACTTTTCTCCTGACCCTCCCACTTCTTGGGCCAAGTCCTCTCCAAAACATCTCTGTGGAGACTCTAGGGCTTTTTTTCCCAGTCCCAGATTTAGGTGAAAGAAAGTGCCAGGGAACAGCTGGGTGACAGACCTTGACTCCGTACTTCACTTTGCCCGCGTAGTGTTTGATGATGAAAGCTGGCTCCATCACTGCTGGGAATTCAATGTAGGAGTTTCCCTCGTGTTGACGCTTGAATTTGTCCAGCAGTGTCTGGTTTGTAGCTTGAGGGAAACTGAGTGGAGAGAATTGAAAGGAAGAAGCTGTAAACCTAACGGGAAAACATTTCCACTTCTTTCTTGGCCACAAAAGGGAAAAGAGAGATATTCTGAGCTTCCATTTCTGTGTCTGTTTCAGCAGAGCCTCTTGGTAAGAGAAAGCCAACCCTCCATCCTCAAACTTCATGGAAATCTGCAGCATGGGGATGAATTTCACAACTTTACCCAATTCAAGTTGTTTTATCCCAGTACAATATCACAGGGAGAGCATCACTGCTGCTCCCTTGTCAACGACACAAGATGTGGGGGAGAAACCTGCAAGGCAAATGGTGGGAGAAGACCTCATGCCCCTGGCCACGTGGATCTGAGGTGACCTCAGCAAAACCACCTGGGCTTTTCCTGCCTTTCACATGGAGGAAACTGGCACGAGCATCCAATGGGAGAACTGTTCTGCTCCAAAGTTTCCACAGAAGCCATACATTCACCCAAGAACTTCTCCCAAGACAGATGGATGCAACCAAGGATGCAAATCTGAGCTAAGTCCTTGATGCCCATGAAACCCTGTGGAAATGCAGCCCCTAAGGACAAGTGCACTCACATAACTCTGGTTCAATTTTTACCAGTAAATTGATAAATCTACCTTATATCTCAATAACAGCACCTACACATCCTGCTTTAACTCATGCACTTGGGTTCAGTGCCTTCACATCGTCACACCCCAAGAGACAGGCAAAGAAATGAAGAGAGAAGCAAAGGAAGCCTTTTCTCTTCTCTTTAATTGAAGAAATTCTGGAAAGCAATTTTAATTATTATTTTTTAAGGCTTTTTGCTCAGCTGGCTGATTCTCCACTCTGTGTGTTGCCACCTCAAAAACAACTAGAAACATCAATCAGCCCAGCGAGCTATTGGCACCTTTCTGGGAAGTTGGGTTTTTTTTTCAGATAACTGAAGGATAAACACATTTTAACTGAAAAAACAAATCTCATTTCCAAAGCCAGCATTTTCCTACTCACTTGCTTTCCTCATCCAGCAGATGGAGCAGCCCTGTTGGCTTCTTGCTGATCAGGTTGATGCAGCTGGAGTTGTCGATGTAGTCGATGTTGTGCCAGCTAATTCCTTCTGCTCTATATTCCTCCTAAAAAAATCCCCACAGATGACATAATGATGATTTGGTGCAAGCAAAAATAAAAGACAAAATCCAAAGGGTTTTGTGGAAACTGATAGCCTGTTTACCAAAACAGACATCTCGCCTGTAAATATTCCATCAATGTTTTCTGTGATTCCAAAGAAAAGGATAAAGAACCTCTGGAACAACCTGAAACAAAGCGAACCACAGAGCATTTCCCAATTTCAGATGCACCAGACATTCATTCAGACACAGAGTGGCTGTGTGGGAGTCCAAGCCTGCCAAGGACATCCAGCATGTGTAGACACCCTTTCCTTTTCCTGGATTGCTTCGAAATCACAGCACAGTTTGGGCTAGAAGAGACCTTAAAGCTCTTCTCATTCTACCCCCTGCCATGGGCAGCAACAACTTCCACTAGCCCAGGTTGCTACAAGCCCCATCCAACCTCACCTTGAACATTTCCAGGGATGGGGCAGCCACAGCTTCTCTGGACAACCTGTGCCAGGGCCTCACAACCACCACAGGGATCAATTCCTTCCCAATATCCCACCTGACCCTGCCCTCTGGCAGTGGGAAGCCATTCCCTGTGTCCTGTCACTCCAGGCACTTGTCCCCAGTCCCTCTCCAGCTCTCCTGGAGCCCCTTCAGGCACTGGCAGGGGCTCTGAGCTCTCCCTGGAGCCTTCTCCTCTCCAGGTGAGCACCCCCAGCTCTCCCAGCCTGGCTCCAGAGCAGAGGGGCTCCAGCCCTCAGAGCATCTCTGTGGCCTCCTCTGGGCTGGCTCCAGCAGCTCCACATCTTTCTGATGCTGGATCCTATGGCTGGAGGCAGCTCTGCAGGTGGGGTCCCACCTGAGTGGGGCAGATTCTCCTGCTTCCCATGCTTTGTGATCTGGGGGGTTTTGGGGTTCCCAGTGCATGTGGCTGGGATGTGTGGAACTTCCCACCCATCAAAGTGTCACACAATTTGCATCAATTAATATTTAGTATTCAGCTGCTGGAATGAAATTGTGATATAACATACTAATTACACAGAAAAAGCAGTAAACCTCCCATTCCTGCTTCCCTGGGCTCTGCTCTTCAGTATCTCCCACCATCAATGGCTGGTGCTGTGAGGGCTAACAAAGAGACATCCAGCTATACAAAGACACTCCTCCAGGAGCAGCAGAACCATCACCCTCTACAGTAAAAGTGAGGATCTGCCCCCACATTCAAGCTGAGGCAAAAAAAGCTATTAATTTTCCACCAAAATAGTTCTAACTCTTGCTCTCCTATCAAGGTTATCTCCTCTTGCAACATACTTGCAACTGGATTGCTTCAAGAAGTCTTATGCAGAAATTATTTTAGGGCATCTAAATGAAAGTAGAGTGTAAAAATCATCATTTTTATCATATGTTTGAGGACTTGTGACTCACTGTCTAAACAGAGATATTGGACCATGCACCTTATTCCATGTGTTGGACAAAGTCCTACTGATCCAGCTGCCTTTTTACTTCTCTATCACAGGACATTTTGATGGCAGAATTGAAGATAAAAAGGAACAGGTTTCAAAATCCTAATAGGATGCATCTTTCTGATAATAATCAGATTCATTACTATTGCTGCCTCTGCCTTTATTTTTAACATGAGCAAACAACTTTTTAAAAAGTATGCCCATCCTCATCCAAAATTAACATGAACTTCACAGATATTCTTAGAAATAAAGCCTGAAGAGCTTTGAGACATTTCACAATGAAATTTTTGCTCAAATAACCCTAGAAGGTCTTGAATTCAGTATTGGAGACACTGTATAATCTTACAACAATACAGACAAATACAGACATGTGCTGCCTTAGAAGGAATTTTTAACATCCCTAAAGCCTTTGGGATTCAAAATATACAACATCCCATAGGGGAAAAAATCCTGAAAATAAGGAATGGCTCTGCATTATGAATTTTGTTTTCTCCTTTTATTTTTAAATCTTTTACCTTCAGTTCTTGCTGAGCAACCAGGACACAGCAGAACCTCAGAACAACATTCTCAAGGCCTTGATGTATTATAGGCAATCAAAAATCACAGATTTGATTAAAACTCATGACATTTTGCAAGCCAGGAAAAAGCTTCTATCCAGCAATCACAGGCTGCGTATTTCACAGCAGGCAAGAGCTGCTCCCAAGGGATTTCCTAGAGAGTCACTGGGAGTCAGCACCATCCATCAATTGCCTGCTTCCAACAGCCCTTAATGGAGTGCAGGGTCCATTAGGCCCAGCTTTGCCAGCTCAAGACTGGTCAGGAGCATGCAGAGAGCAATAAAACCTTGGTGTGATGAGCCAAGAGCAGCATTATTTCAGTGGTGACAGGCAGTGTTACCAGACTTATATATTTATTATCATGACTCTTTGTTGAAGTACTTGTTGGGGGGCTTCACATTTTTTGCCCCCCAAAAACTCATAAATCATGTAGAGTTTTATGTCTCCACCCATCTAAGCTGAGAAATCATTGCTCTGCTCTAGAAGGCCTCCAGACACCCAGAATTCCACATGGGACATTCAGCAGCTGCACAGCAAATGTGCTGTGAAACTCCTCTGGCCACACTAAAAACTTACACTGCAGCTGAGATCAGTGCAAAAGCACTAATCAGCGATGCCAGATATGGAGTTTTTTAAAATAGTCTAGTAAATGACCACAAAATACAAGAATTCAAGGTCTCTACTTCTCTGGGCTCATTTTCAGCTGTTCCACAGAACTGATGGTCACTCATCAGGTCCCTCCTGGCCTCATTTCCTTCAGCTGCAGGATTTTGGCTAATTCTCCCTCCTCTGTCCCTTTTTTCTCTGGGCTGGGTCAGAAACCCTCATTCCCAGGCTCTGGGGTTCTTGCCTCCCTTCCATCCCAACACAGCTTGTTCCTACTCTGGCCAAATTAGAAGAGGGATTCAAGTCTTCAACAAACAACCTTTTCCACAATAATTCAGAGATTTGCTCTCATTTCAAGACAAGCAGCAGGAACTATTCCAGAGCAAGTGCTCCAAAGCTTAAATGGAAATAAATTCCCCTTATTCCTTTTTTCCTAGCATTTTTCCAGTTCTTCATTTGGTTGCCTCCAGGATCTCAGTTCCAGAGCTACAACTGTGACTTTGGGATGGCCTGATGTCATTTCTGGGGCATTTACTGGTCTGCAGAACACCCTGAAGATTGTTCACAGAAAGACAGAAGCTATAGGATAAAATCACTGCTGTCTGTTAAACATAATTTAATTGCAGTTGTTAATATTTCATATGATTCCTATCTTCATCTTCTAATGACCATCTTCCTGCAGAATTCAGGAGATATCCTTAAAAGCTACCTCCAAAATATTCCTTCATCTATGAGTATGACAACAAAGCCTCTGCCATCCTTTGATGGACGCAGGGTCCTGGAGCACTGGAATATTAGGGAATTCCAATCAAACAACATGTTTTCATTTAACAAGACAAAAACAACATCAAACACTTTCATTCAAACAAAAACCCCTCAACCCCTCAAAATCACCTTAAATTTATACCTTGATTTATAACTAAGTTATGTTTAGGGGCACATTCAGATGTTCTGTTCCTGGAAAATCATCTTTACATTAAGAACCAAATTGTTGACATTACCACTATCTGCAAAGGTTTCTAGTGCAGTGAAGTCCACAGAGCCCTTGTTTTGGCATCCTTACTTGCAATAAAAATGTGAGGATTTACTCCTCCCATCCCTGGATACCTGAAACCTGGTCTGCTGGAAAGTGGAGTGATGCAAGATCACTGGAGAGAAGAGCACTGAGCTCTCAGACTTGGCAAAAGAAATGGAGTAAAGAACTGAAAAAAGACATTAGGGGTTTTTTAGAGTCCAGCAGCTCCATATTTCAATTTAATTATTGGGTGAGATGCTACAGATTGTTCTCCATGTGACCTCTATGGACTCCAGGAGGAGATTCCTGCTTCCCAAGTGGGAATTCAGAAACAGCTTTGCTGCCCTAAGCATGGAGAGAGACATTGGCAGGATGTCAGCATGGGGTCACTGAAGGGATCTGAGTAAAACACAGTTTATGATGTTCAAATATATGAAAAAAATAGAAAATGGGGATGCAGACCTTGAAATGCACATGGAATATGAGAGTAAATCTTCATTCCTATGAGGCAAAGCAGCATGCAAAATTTGGGGTACCAAATAAACAGAATGGGGAAGAACATCCAACATTTTAAAGTAGGAAAATTACTGGAACTCTTGGAAAGGGAGCACTGTTAAAGCTCTGTTAAAGAGAAATTCTGCCTGCCTACACTGACCCAGAGCATGAACACTGCCCATGGCACAGAATAATGAATTTAAAATTAAAACACACATGCTGAGCATCAGGAAAACCTTCCCAACTGGGCTGCAAGGCCTGATGGAAACCCTCCTGCTAGGAACAGAAATATCCTGTAATTTTATAGTTGGAGATGTTGAGAACCAAGTCCTGTCATCTCTACAGGAGTGTTGGACCAGTTCTGTTATCAGGACTTTATTTCGGTGCTAAACCAAACCAAAACACTCTAATCCAGGGTGGAATTAAAGATTTCTTTATCCTGAGTGGGAGAAAACATCAACAAGCCCAACAAAATCTTGGAGATGCTGGAAAATGTCTTTACACCTCTGCATATGATCATCAATTACTCTGTATACAGCCACAGTCATCAGTAAATAAACCCAAATGCTAAAAAGCACAGTTAAGGGAGAAAAAGTTAAACATGATTTTTAAACTCATACTTATCTAGATATGATATTTGTGATAAATATGATATCTAAAGAAAATATCTAAACTCTCTTTGGAGTACCATGGTCCCTGGGTGCTGCTGCTCCCCAAAGTGGTAAAATTCATGTGGTAAAATTCAGAGGTGGGGAGGGAGGGACCAGGGGCTTGAAAAACTTCAAAGAGGAAATACAGAGATTAAATTAAACTGGAGACGTGATAGAAATAAATAAAAACCATGATAAATTCCCCATCTGTCTAAAAGTACAAAACTCAGGTATTAGGAAATTCAAATCAAAAGGTGGTGAAAAGTCCCATCTAAAGATAAAGGTTTTACCATGATGTGTGAAGATTGTTGCCCTATCATGGGATATCAAAGATACAAATTTTCCCAGGATTTAAAGAGGTCTGGAGGGCTTTGGGCATCCATCCACACATGCTGCAAGCCAAAAGCCCTGAAAATCCCTCAGTGTTTCTGTGCCCCTGGAGGCAGATGTCTTATCCCACAGGGATATTGCCATTAGTCACACTGAGAATTGAGAAACAGCCCCAAAAATAAGATTCACAAATCCCAAGAGCAGCAGAAGCCTCCACCAACTCATTCACCTCCTCCCAGGCAGAGCTAGAGCAGATCCAAGAGTTTACCTACTCCAGCCTTTCCCTACTGAGGCGTAGGAAAACCTTGTTTACACAGTGAAAATTCCCAGATTGAAGTGAGAAATCAACTGAAAAATCCCTTTTCCCATCGTAACTCCAAGTGGGAACATTTCCCATTGCACTCCTGTCATAAAAACGAGTGTAATTCAGAGCCACATGATCAACAGGCAGCTACTTTTGGATGTCTAAATGTATATATTTGGCATAAAAATTCCCGACTAAACAGAAGGGTGTGAAATTCCTCTCTTCTTGCCTTGAACACCATCTGCCTCAGCTTCAAGCTTCTTTGCAAAGTGAGAAACTAGGAATTAAGCCCCCTTCCACCTCTCTTCATTCCTAGCTGAACTCCCCAGTTCAAAATAATCCCAAAATATTTTTGTATCATATGTTAAAAAGGGTTGTTGTTATATAAAAAATTAAAGGAGCTAAACCTCAAAAAAGCTCTTTTCTGGCAATGTATGGACACATTTGCATCCTAAAATCCATCCTGGGGAGTTTGGGAAAATTTGTCCACAGCTGGAAATGGCCACAAGGTGTGGGAGAATCTCTCCCTTAAGGATTCATCCATCCAGGCATGAACCCATCCCATGGAGGATTAATTGCTTGTTCAGCAAATAGGCATTGTGAGCCAGGCCCAGCAGAATCATCCTGGCATAAACTGATGATTAAAATGAGTTTGATTTGATAAATAATAAATAAATAAAGTTCCTAAATGATTGAGACCAATGTCTGGTCCTCAGTCTGCTTGTGCTGCAGACGAGATGGATGCCTCGAGTTCCCGACATCTCTCCAGGAAAAGATGCTGAGGCTGATACTTTCATTTAGGAATGAGGACTTTTATGTTTGTTCTCAATTTCAGTAGGGAAGGAATTTATAGACACAGACATAAATATAAATATACAACACATATATTTTTTAACCATGTGCTCACAGACACAACAGCTATAAATATTTAACCATGGTCTCCATGAATACATGATCTATAAACAGGTTTTTAAGGCCCCTTCTGTCCATGATAACATGAGGCAGTGTAGGGAAGCTGGTGAACCTTCCCTTGAAGCCAAGGTCCTCCTTGAGATGGTCTCCTTCCAGGTGACTATTTCAGCAGCTCCTCATCAAATGCCACGTGAATTTGGTTTTATTCTGAGGCTGATGTTTCACCCACTGATAATCTCTCCCTTGCTGTACACAGGCATATTTGAATTTATTGGAATTTGGACTCTCCATCATGAAAGTGTTTTAAACCAACAGGTTCAACCCAGAAAATCGTGGCACCATCCATCTCTGAGTCAAATCAGCTCCCTAAACTTCAGTGGCAATAGGGATATAATTCAATTATAGATTATATTTTGCTCTCAAAATGGGCAGAATTGGGTTTGCATGGTTCAGCTGGCAGCACACACATTGCCATGATCCCATGGACTCCCTCTGCAGAAGCACCTTCTTCCCAAGCTGCCCTTACACAGCCAGGAGAAACACCAGCTTAATATTGCTGTGTGATCTGCTGGTGGATCCTTTAATTTCCTGGAATCAAAATTAAAGAGGAAAAGAAATATCTGTATCTGTCAGCACCTTGAAAGATGGATCAGAGTTAGGAGATGTGAAGGAACCTCTACAGTGGTCATGGTGAGCACCAGATTGGTCGTTGAGGCTGAACATTTCTTCCCCCTTCCAGTCCCACTCCCCACCTGTGTCAATTAACACACTCCTGACTCCAGTCCTGCCACAATAAGACAATTTTTAGGTCCGTTGAAGTATTTTAGAGGTTTTTAAAGAGTTTTTGCTCATCATCTTGCTCAAGAGGAGAGGTCACATTGCATGACTCTGTCGTAAGAAAATCCACCAACAGAAACACAGAATGGTAGGGTTGGAAGAGATCTTAAGGATCTTCTGTTTTCAAGATCTTGTGGACACCTTCCACTAGCCCAGGTTGCTCCAAATCCTGTCTGACCTGGCCTTGAACATTTCCTGGGATTGGGCAGCCACAGCTTCTCTGGACAACCTGTACCAGAGCCTCAACACCCTTATGGGGAAGAGTTTCTTCCCAATATCCCATCTCACCCTGCCCTCTGGCAGTGGGAAGCCATTCCCTCTTGTCCTGACACTCCAAACCCTTTTTGTACCATCAATAAATAAAAATTTTTATCCCTGGCACATTCTGTGCATTTATTTAGCCAATACATCTGAGTAGGAACCACAATCAGCAAAAAACATAATTTACCTGGAAAAAGGAAGGAACCAGCTCAGAGGAGAGAAAAAAAGTTCAAGGGATCATGGCATGAGGGATGGGCTTGCCAGATGCAGCACTTCTCCACACCAAGGTTAAATTAAAGGTTAGGAAATTACATGAGGAGAGTTGGAACTGGATGATCTTTTAGGTCCCTTCCAACTGAATCTACTCTATGGTATCAGAGGATATATAAATAATATAACAGATTAGGATATATCTTATTACATGTCATACATTATATATTATATTTATATATTTACTGCTTATCATCTGGAGAAACCCAGACACAAGTGGGTGGCAAATGAAGCCCCCCAGCCCCAGTTTCAGCCATGCAATATCTGTGGACTCAAGGATGATGGAAGAACACAAGACAAAGCTCTGGGGGGCTGACATGGATCCCAGAATCCCTGGGAGGTCTTTTCCAATCTGAGCTTGGAAAAGACCTCCCAGACCATCTAGTTCAACTTGAGCTGATCCCCACCTTGTCACCAGCCCAAAGCACTGAGTGCCATATCCTTGGACACCTCCAGGGATGGGGGTTCCACCACCTCCTGGGCAGTTCCAGTGCCTGACCACTTTCCATCAAGAAATTCCTCCTGATGTCCAACCCAAACCTACCCTAGCACAGCTCTAATCAGATTGTCCTTCATTTCACTAATGTGCTTTGAAATCTTCCTGCCCTGCAGATGACATTTAAACAGCTCTGGGCATCCTGATTTTTATTAGTATAATTTAGGTGTTCTAAGCATCGTCCTCTTCCCCCAAATGTGAGTTGCATTTGATGGCATTCTGCCAAATAATAAATCAATAACTTGTGCAGCTTGTTCTTTCTCCATGGGTCATGTGGCTCACAGCTGGCTAATATTTCTCAGAGGGCAGCTGCTCTCCCATCTCCAAGGAAAACAGAAATTTGAACAGAGCCTTCCAGGATGCAATGGTTGACTTCTGACAGTTGGCTTTTTTCTTCAGAGGCAATAAAGAGGTGTTAACACCTAACCAGTGATGAGATACAGAAAAAACCCTGACTGGATGGAAAGGAAGAGTGTTCCCAGCAGTAGGAGAGAGACCCTTTTTCATAATTTATTTTAAATTTAAATATTTCAGCTTGATGTTTTTTAAAATTAATTCACTCCCACATTAATTTCTAAATGTAACATCTAAGTAAGATATCTAAACTCATTTTAGAGTGTCATGTCCCTGGGGGCTGTTGCTCCTCAGAATCATGAGATGAAATTCAGAGGTGGTTGGAGGTAGTGACCACACCTCCAAGACCATCAAATCACACCTTCAACCAAACACCATCATGATTTAGTCCAGACTATTGGATTTCTCCACCTATTGCACAGGACCAGTAAACCCTATAGACCTCCCGAAATATTTATGGAGCTTTGGATGGCTGAGCAAACATTCCATAGGATGCGTTATCCTGATGAAATTCAGTTTTTCAGTCTGAGCAGGCTGAGATTTGCTGGCTGGGACATCAAGCTCACCAGGGACCCCACCAGAAAATAGGCTTCACTGAACACCTGAGCTCCTGCCAGTTGATTGTAGTCCAAATTCTGTAATTTTTTTCAGCCTCAACCTTGGTTATTCATCGATTTTTTTAAACAATAAAAGCATGCCCTTGAAACTGAGGCTTGGTGGGTAAGCAAAAGTTGGAAAAAGAGGTAGAAAAGAACCTTTTTAGCAAGACCTGTGGAATGAAAAGCTACAGGATGAGTCCTCAGCCTTTGCAAAGCATCAGCTGAAACAGGGAAAGGTGGATGAGGTGGAGAGAATCAGATGAACCTCAGCAGGGATGGGGGAAGATTGGTGAGGACAAAGATGACAAAGTTTGGAGAATGGGATACATAAAGAAATAAAAACTTGTATTCCTGGCCCTTAAACTGCCAAAGACCTGGAAACTTGGAGGAAACTCAGATCATGGGTGGTATGGTACTGGTGACCTCCAAACAAAATCTTCATCCACAGCAATTATTTAATGCAATGCCTTAAATAAACCCAAACAAAAGGCAAAGTGCAATGCAAAAATGCTGTTTTCCTCTCCCAGAAGCACCTGGGTGTTCTCTGATTTTCAGGGCAGCTCTGGGCTTATCTGCTTTGCACAGGAGGCCACTTGATGAAGGCACAGAGATGGAGCTGGGCCGAGGGACAGAGCATCACTGCTGAGCTGAGTCCAAGAGCAACAGGGGCGTGTCACCTGAAGCCACCAGCCTGAGGGAGGGATGGCCAAGGACTCCCCACCCTCGTGCTGCCCAGAGCAATGAAGCAGCAGCTGAAACCACCAGCTACAGCCCCAACCTCCCCCCAGGAACCTGTGAGATACCTCGGGAGGAGAAAACCACCTTTGCTCCATGACGGGGCAAGGCCACAACTCCTGCCACGGCCACTTTCTACATTAATAGATGATCACCAATCCAGATCTGAGAGTAGACCAGGATTTATAAAGTCTTTACCCTTATCCTGTGGTCAGCTGTGAGAGAGGAGGTTTTTCCTGTAAAAACCTTTGCAGCCCCTCAGTCACAGCACAAGACCTGCTGTAGTTTTGGGAGACACCAGGCTGAAGATCAAGGATGCCTTGGTGGTTGTTTGCAAACCACCTGAAATAGTGCTATCTTCAGACAGAAGCTTTAAAAAAAGATTCACCAGACACATTGTATTAGATTTCACCATGGACTCTGGTGGGTATTTTGGTTTTTATAACATCAACAGCACGTCATGGCAACAATTCCATCACGGCTAAACGCCGTTCTGGCAGACAAATTCTATTAGGATTTCAAGAAAAATCCTTGGTGACAATTTAATTTTGTCACTTTTTTTTTGGCAGAAGTGTCCAGGTATCTCAGCAATCTCTCTTCAGCCTCCTGCAAGCTTTGGAGAGCTGAGGATTCAGGGGAAGATCTATCCATTTCGGGTCCCTATCACCAAGACATGAAAGAAACCCTTATAAAGACACAAATACCTCAGATAAATTCACATTTTGAAGTAACAGAACTATTTTGCTCCCTAGAAGCACAGTATTAACTCCCTGGTCTTAATTTGTAGACTCATGACTATCATTACAAAACCTTTGGGCCAGTGAGGAACGAAGGACATTTTAAAGACCCAAGATCTGCATATGAGTCCTTGAGTTTTCTTTCCATGAAATCCACTCCTCCACATGCAGCCGGAATTCTGGGGAAAGTAAATGGTTAAACCATCTAATTCCTTCACCCAAGCATCAGCTCTCGTGCAGCTGCACAGATGACTTGTATTTGCAGACTCCATCTATGCCAAAATGTCTGAATTTTCCAGCGGCAGAGCTCACAGTGCTCCAGCCAGGATCCAGGAGGATGACGTGCTCAGGCATTAAGAATTGGAATGGGCCCTTTGCAGTTTGATGGCTCCACAAGTGCTCCTCATATCCACACAGCAAACACTGACTCCAGTGACATCACATGCTTGACAGATTTCCAGGAGAAAGCTAATCAGCTCTGAAGCTCCTCCAAGGAGAATTATGGATTGCTGCACTTGGGACCTTTGTGTATCCCCCAGGCTTGGGGGGAACACTGACCTACTAAGAAATCCCAGCCCAGTAACAGGAATTCCCTCATGGGTGATGGCATCTTGGAGGAGGCTGCTGAAACCCCACCTCATGGAGGAGTCATCTGTCTCCAGCTTTCAGGAAGGATCCTCCTTCCCCGAGTCTCTTCTAGGAAGTGTGGCAATGTTTATAAAAAATCCAGCTGGTGTGGCTTTCTGATAGTATCAAAATTTGCATTTTTATGGTGGACAAGGGAAAATAAACCTGTCCCTAGAAATAGTCAGGTTTTCCCATTCTTGGAGCATCTATTAAGAAGGGTGCACCTGCATACAAAGGCCACTTAAAAAACTGAAATTAAGTGGCTTTGAGCAGCTCTGTTCTACCCTATTGATCAAAACCAAACAGATTAAACAGAAACCATCAAACTCATGAACAAACACTTCCTAAGTGACCCACTCTGGGATACATCACTTGTTTTTCAAACATCTTCATATTCAAGGCAACTTTTTCTTCTGAATTTTCCACTCTCTGAGAACACCAGAGAAGCCCAAAATGAAACTATCAGGGTTTTTGGGAAGGATTGGGTTAATTCTGTAATGATGATAAGGAGGGTTCCCCTTGCCCTCCCCCAAGAAGGATTTCACCTGGAGAGAGGATATGCAGACTAGCATGTAAAAAAAAAGGTATTTTGAAGGTCTCTAACGTATTTCCTGTACTGTAAAGTCCAATCATAGTTGTCCATCCATGAAACAACACATGGATGTTGAAAGAAACTTTCAGTTTTCTTGTCCTCCCTGTTGTTGGATAACAAATGGAGAAGCCTTCTCCCAACCATCTAAACCATCTTGTGTATGTTACCTGCTGGATTGCAGCCTGTGTTTTTGTTGTCTCTCCTAAGGGCATTAATTTGAGGCTAGAAAGCAACACCCTGTCTTAACAAACGTAAAGCAAAGTTTAAAGTTCAGCCTTTCCTAATCTGCCAGGGCTATTGACGGTCATAAAGCTCTCAAGTCTGATCTTGGAGAACACACGAGAGCGACATTTCCCCTCCCTCACCACAAATAAACACTGGAAGGCAAAAAACACTGGAAGATTGGGGTGTCTTTTTCACTAGATATCAAAAAATAGTTTTTATCTGGTAGCAAATGGCATAGCAGCATGTCCAGGCAAAGACAAGGAAGGAGTTGCTCATTCCTTGACGAGCCCTCTGAGCACATATCAAGGAGACAAGAGAGCAGTGGTTAAGGTCTTCATGATGTTTTTGGAAGCCAAAATGCTTATTTTAAACCAGCAAATGTCTGGCTGGATTTTATTTTAGAGGTGGAAGTTTGTCATATGGTCAATTAGAAGTTAAATTTGAATAATTCAAAACAGAATTAAAGGGAAAATTTCAGAAATTTATCAGGGCCACAAAGTCATGTCAATACTCCCTGGCAGCAGAGATTAAATATTTCTGGACTTACCTGTTCCAGTTTAAAGATGTGTTGGTTGAAGTAGTGCTGCAAGCGCTCGTTGGCAAAGTTAATGCAGAATTGTTCAAAACTATTGTTTTCATAGTCTTCAAACCCAAAAATATCAAGCACCCCAATGGATAAAGTCTGCAAGAAAAGGAAGGGCGAGGATTAGAATAAAATCACACGAAGTGGATTATTTGTAGACAGTACATAATCAAAAGCACACAGGCAGAATGAAATATACTTAATAGCAGGAATTTTACTGGAATTGTTGTGCCATCTGGAATACTTCTCCAAATCAGAGAGACAACATGTATCTTTAGATATCTGGAGAAAAGGGCTTGTTCTAAGAGAAAAGCCCTTTGAGAGGTGAATTTTTTCTTATTTACAAACAAATGGCCATCTTTGAAGAAACCTGAAGCCTGTTCCAAGTTATTCTATTCGATTTAAGAGTACTGATCTTCAGAAGGGAAAAATGGGGATAGGCTTGGGAAACAAAGGCTTGCACCATGAAGACAGCCCACAGGAACACACCTCCAAGGTGAGTGCATTGGCCAAGCAAACCTACTCCAGCTGCAAACCTCAAGAAGAAACTCCTGTGCATCAGGGCTTTCCACGGAAATAATCTTTAGTTCTCCTGGTGAAAACTGAAATAGTGTCACAAATAAAGCATCCACCTTGTTTGTCAGGTGGATCAGACAATGGACTGATGTCTGGGACCTGCCTCACCGAAAGGGGAATTAACACAAAAATAATAATGCTGCTGAAAAAGGGAGTCCAAAGCCCTGACTAAACTGGGTCCTAACTGCTGGCCCAGCCCTGCCCACGTGATCTTCCCCTGTGACACCTGCCTGTGTCCACACGGCTCTTCTGCATTCTGGCACCTTTTTCCACCAGCTCCCACCAGTTTGGGATGAGGGATATGGAGAGACACCTCTGTGCTCCTTTAGTTCATGGGCAAGAGAGGTATAAAGAGGGACCCATCCCACTTTTTTTTGGAACCCATTGGCACTATGAGCCCTACATTCTCTCTAATGAACGTCCCTAAGTTCACAATAGGGAAGTTTTTTCTTTTATTAAATCCATAACCCATAATATAAATGTCAGGATTTGGTGAGTTACAGTTCTAAATAGCCTTTTTTTTCCCATCACTTTGATGATTTTGTGAACCTCAGCCATATCTCACCCCGGGCTTTTCCCCAAATTGAAGAGCCAATGCCTGTTTGGTCTCTAATCTACAATTACCCCTTGAGATGCTCATCAAGATGTGGGTGCACCAAGGTTTCCTATGTTGGCAAAGCAAGATCAATGTTGCAGTGAATTCCCAGCTTGCTTTGCATCCTCCTGGCCCCCTCTTCTCCCCACACCAGCCAGGCAAGGAGAGGCACTGGACCTCTGGCCAGGTGTATGTTGGCCCACAGGTAACTGCAACCCCTCACCTCCTGGCTCAGACTGTGCTTCCTACCCTTGATGGGAGTAGAAATGTGGAAATTTCTCCTTTGTGTAGGTACTGGTTTTCATAAAACTTGAGCCTTCTGCCTGTCAGATGGATTTGGGAAACCCAGAGGAAGAGGGACGTGGGGATGTGTCAGCAAATAAACCTCATCCACAGAGGGAGTCGGGGCAAAAAACAAGGTCAGGATAGTTTCTGCTGCAGTTTCCATGCCTGTACATGACTGTTGTGGTAAACACCTAATTCATATTTAGTTATAAATAAAACTCATACTATGCCCACCCAGAAAGCCTGCTGTCCTCAGAAAAGGAGTGAAGAGCCTGAAGGACACGAGGGGAGAGCTCCACCAGCAGCTTGTTAGAACACCATGCTCTGGGATCCAACCAAAGCCACCTCACACAAATACTCCCTTCACCCATTACAATTAATTAAATAATTAATAAGAGAGGCAAAAGCATTAGCACTCATCAAATGAGCCAAACCTCAAGTAAGGAGGTGAAATATCCCCTCCCCTCCACCTCAAAGGACCTGAGAGCTGCCAGGTGCCCTGGTTTTAGTTCTATTGGTGTTACCTGCGTTTTGGGTTTTCTAAGACTTCCTCGCTAAGACCAGCTTAATTCCACTGCCAGGAATAAAACCAGACTGTCCACAGGCCTCTCCACACTGCCTTTTGTCCATTTTCAACACATTACATAACGTGGGAGGAAAATATTCCTTCTGTGCCCAACTCCTGACCAGGGAACCACCTACGGCTGGAGCAGGCACGGCTGCTGTGGGCAGAGTGACCACTCAGCTGTGACTTGGAGCTTTGTCTGACCTGGACTCTGGCCACTGGGACAAGCAAAAACACAACAAAAAAAGCATTTAAAGCACAAAGATAAGTCTCTAAACCGTTTTCCAAGAGCTCATTGACTACTTCATCTTTTGTCCAGGCTTTTCTCCCTATTCCAGGGCCAGACAGTCTCTACCTCCATGCCATGACAAGGATGAAGGCCCTTGGCTACTTTCCCAGAAGTTTGCATCGAAAGTTTGATGAAACACCCATGAGAAACAGCTCTTTGACCTGAGGATGGAAAGTGGGAACCACTGGACCAAGGACTGAGCCTGGCAGAGGGATTCCCTCTCACCCTCTGCTTCCCGAGGCCCAGCATCTTCTCCTGCTTGTCCCAATGGATGTGGCAACCCTTTTGCTCACTGGGCAGAAATCTACCTCATCATTTTTTAAACACATCTCAGGAGAAATTCTTCTTAAACTCTCTGTATGATTAATAGATCATATCTTATATGTATTATCCATGGAAAAATTGATGATGGAAACAAGAAAAAGTGACTTTTCTCATCTCCCTTCATATCACCTTGCAAATCCTGACCCCAACCACCCCACTGCTGTTCATGCTCATCTCTACAACAGACAAGAGTTTCAAAAAATTCCCCCACATAAAAGTCTATATTCCACCATATACAAACAAGACTTGGAAGATAAAATGCTCACACTTCCAGACTATTAATGGATTTACTGACACCAGCTTTCAAAAGCACTGTGTTGATGCCCTGTGGAAATAGTTAAGCTCCTGCCATGAGTGAAGACTTTAAGCTGAACAAGGTCTTTAAGCTCTCACAAACTTAATTTAATATGAAACAACTGAGAACAAAAACCCTCTCCCTTTTTTTTCCAGTCCTGGTTCATTTGCTGCATTGAAACTGCTACCAAATATATTTCAATGTGGGCGTGGAAATACACTCATAAAGCAAAACAGAAGAGTCATATATAGCAAAAAATAGCCCTGCCAGTTATAAAAGAATCTTATGGAAATATTATATTTTAAAGCTGTGTTTTTATAATTTTTTGCTGACACCCAAAATTAAACACACACAGAACTATAAAAAATAATCTGCATTTCACAAAACCACTGCAGGTATCAAACCACATGTCCAGGAGGAGGATGGTTAATTCTGACATGGTTGTTATACAGAGTAAAACAGCATTTTTCTCACATCCTAGTGTTTGTAACTCCCGAACTCCTCCACAATACAGATTTTAAACTGTGTGTTTTTTTGCAGAGTTTCATGCCAGAGAAATCTGAGCAGAGCTCTGCAGTGAAACAGTCGTTTGTCCTCTGCTACGATGCTCCCAAAAGAATGAGGCCAATGGATGCCACTTGGGAAAACTTTAAAACCTGAGAAATTTGGAATTTATGGCTGTTTTTCTGCTCTCTGTCCCTGATAAAGCAGCACAAATATACTAGTACAGAGCCAATCCTTGTAGCAAGGTGAAAAAAATACCATTTCCATGGACATATACAGGAATTAATTTTGCTAAACTGCCTGTAAAAAGTGTGTAATCTGGGTGGGTTTAGCATGAAATTTGCAGCCCAATATTTTAAAAAAAGTAATCAAAGGAGTTTAACATTTACAAATCTTTTAAGTCTTCAGCTTCAAATCCATCCTTTGAATAGGTGCCATAAGGAAATCACACAAAGATAATTTAGACCTTGATTCGCCAAGTCTAGTTTGTGTGTTAATGCTGTTTCTTTATCAATACTAACATATAAAATTAAAAAGTGTGACTGTATTAATTAGCATATCAAAATTCCTGTGATTAAAAGTGCATGTCTGTGAGGATTTTTAAAATTTGGGTGAACGCTGGGTCAGTGAGCACTTTCTGCTTGAGATGATGAAAAATGACCTCATGCTTTTCTTAAAATGTCTCAGCCATGACATTTAAACACAGAGTATGAGTTTTAACGGTTTTTGGTAAATGATGGCCTTGAAGCTCCATGCTTTCAAATTCCCAAAGTGCCAATAAATAGGCATCATTGGAGCTGATTTACATTGCCCCAGATGCACACTGGTGATGTAATTCCACCATGGAGGTACATTTTGGCAATCACAAACAGGTTTGCTTCAAATTCAGGGGAAAAATCTTGTTTATTACTATTTTTAAATTTTTTATCTCCTTCATTTACAATATTCCAAAGCCAATACTGTAAAAAATCCCTCCCTAAAACCCCAAAACAATCCCAAAATGCATCATCCAAAAGGACCACTCCAACCTACATCACCCCAATATACAAGAGGACCTATTATATAAAGTGAAAGGCAAAGGTTTGCTACAAACTTGGAAATTGGGACCTAAAATTAACAAACTGATGCACATTAAACACATTGCATGTTCAGCAACTCTTCCTCTGCTTCAGCTCAAAAAGCCAAGAATTAACTGGTTGGTTGAATTTAAATGAATTTTCTTCATGGCCATGAGTTCTTCATGCAGTCAACCACGAATTTTTCTTTATGGCCATTAATTTTAATTTTCTTCACAGCCATGAGTTCACCATCATCCCCACATATGCAGCACGTCATCTAATAATGGCAGCAGGGTGATTTGGGAAGAAATTAAGACACTTCACAAGAACCAAATGGGAAAAGATTAAAAACACCCTTGGAAATGCTTTTTGATCCACCACGATATCATTGTTTTAAGAAGTGAGATGGACTTCTAGCAATTCCTAACCTGATTTATAGAAGGGGAATTCAATAAGAGGCTCTGGGAGGTTTAGTAATCTCGTTCTCAAGAGAAGAAAAAGTCTCCGACCTCATTAATAAAGGTCAAATTTCAGACAGTTTGTAGGGACTCATGAGAACATAAAAGGAACTAAAAGGAACTGAGAGAAGATGAAGGAAAAGGGAGTAAGAGAAAATCTGATCCATGGCAGCTCTGCCATTACCATAAACCAGGAGGTATCAAATAACTTATTCACAACTTGGGTCAGAAATAATATGCTAGAAATCCTGTCACCAAGCAAGATAAGCCAAATCCCACTGTGTTTTCCCAAAACATTTCACTGTACATTTAACTAAATTTGGATATCAAAGGTCTGATTTACATCTTCCAAATATTTGCTGGACAATATGGAAGAACAACGGCCGAGTGTTTATTTTTCTTTGCCCAGCTTCATCTTTTGATCTTCTCCTTACTGCTGATATCAAATAAACACGTATTGGGATCTGAAAATTATCTTGGTTCCCATTGTCCCACTAAAATCAAATCTACACTCATGAAGAGAGAAAATTCTGTATTAATTTTTCTCCTCAACTTCTCCCACACACACTCTAAACTGAGATGGTTTTGAGTCTTGTTTTACCTCTGTATAATCTGATTATTATAAAAGAAAGCTCTGTGCCCCAAATCCATCATGTGACACTTTCTGAACCTTCTGAACCTGCAAGATCCTTTCAATATATATCCTAAAAGTCAGAGGAATATCAGTGTCAAGCATGGGCTGGGATTAATCCAGGACATTTGCTGCAGGGTGAGTCAGATATTATTCACTCATTGCACACTGAGGAGTTTCTGAGGTGCAAGGCTGTATTTTGCTCTCATAAATCAGTCTTGGTGTGTTTAAGAGATTTTTTTGGCTGGTAGATGCCAGCAAGGAGATGTCATTCATGTGTCAAGGGCTTGCCTTGCAGCAAGGAGGTACTCCCAGGGTTTGGAGATGCCACTGCTCCCAGTCCACCTCCCAGTTACTCATTGGTATCGCCCAACCTCGAAACAACATATGGGAGGCTAAGGAGAACCTGCATCCTTATCTGGGGTTTCTCCAAGAATGAGCTGAAATGGATTTCAGGCGGATTGGGAAGTGGTAGGAAAACCCAGATTAGTCGTCGGCTCCGTTTCTCCATGGTGGTGATTCTTGGTTGGTGCCTCAATGGCAGCTGCAGAGCCCAGGATGCCCTCGGACACTTGTTGGCAGCAATGTTATTCCTCGAGGGCAAAGGAGCAGCTATTCCCAGCCCTGCCCAGTTCAGGGAGACATTTTTCCTCCCTCTGTGCTGAAACGACCCAAGTCAGGGGTTAAAAATAGGGCCGAGGAGTGGTGATGTGGTAAAACCGTTCAAGGGAAGATTGGCTGGTCAATGTTTAACGGAGCTGCTCTGAAATGCACAGAAATCTCTTCTTCACCGTCTGCACCCCTAAAATGGGGAAGATTTGTGCATTTTCATGATTTCTGGGGGATTTGTGGGAATCAATCCAATTCATTAGAGGACTCTGAAGATAAACTGAACTACACTCATGCCTAGAGAAGCAGATATTTCCTGGTATTTTGTGTGCTGCTTTTCTGCTTCAAAAACTCTGGCCCAAGTACAGCCCAGGATTGCCTCCCTGGATCTGGGTATGAGCACATTCCTGCAGCTCCAGGTCCTGGGCATTTGCCAGCATGGGTGGATCTCCTTTGGCACAGGGGCAACAGCACTCCCAGCTCCTGGCACCTGCTGCCTGACCTGGATACTGCTGTTATGATTTGGGGAAAGAAAAAGGGTCAGAAACCTGTGAATTCATGAGATGACACTCAGAGGTGGGCAAGGGGGAAAGTGGTTACACTCCATGGGAGTCTTGGCTGGAGGAAGCAGAGAGTTAATGTGCAGCAGCAGTGTTGGAAAAAAGCAGGAATTTGGGCTGTTCTGGCTCTTACCTGCTGAGATTTGAGGTTGGGAACAAAAGTTTAATGGCCCATAAACAGCTACCGTGGTGCCTCACTTTCACAGCCATGCTGGCTAAGCATACAAGAGTGTCTTAGACTGATTTGTATTTAAATATTACACAACGGATAATAATTTTAAAAAATTATTGGGTCATTAATAAAAAATAATTAGCATTTGAGATGCATTTACTTGTCAAAACAAATCCACTTTCTGCTTCACCAAATATGTAAACAGTGTGGTTTGTTTTTTCCTGACAGCCCAGACAAAACTTTTGATTACTTGGAAAAAAACCAGGAGAGAGCACAACATTTTTGGTAAAATATTAAACAGAGGGAGAGGCAGCATGTGCAGTCAGAAGGCTCGCTGGATGTTATCACTGTAACAACTCTTCTTTGTCAGAAAAGCATATAACCAAATTTCATAGGCATGTTTTTATTTCCAGTCCACAATTATGATCCACAAGCCTTTTTTGGAGTTAAATAAAGGAGTGACCATACTGAGAGTCTCTGCAACTTCAGTCCTATGGCACAATCCAAATGTCAGTGCTTAGTGAAAATCCTCCTTTTGGCAGCTGTGATTTTAGTTTGGATGCACAACCCCCCAAAAACGACCATGTCCTAGATTCCCAAGCCAAGGGCATCTGGAGAGCTGGAAGTGCCTGTGTGCATGGACACGGATTTTGGGGTCGGTATCCCCCAGCCACAAGGAGTGTGGATGAGTACATGAGAGGCTTAGGGAGGATGTCCTGGGTCACAGCATCCAGGCCCTGCTATTGCAGGAAAATTCATGTCATTCCTTTCATCAATTCTTTGGGAAGGTGGTACAGCATCCCACTAGCTTCACTCTTCCCATCATGACTTTTTTCTTGAAATTAATGTTTTCCTGTACTACTGCAGTACCTACAGACACCCAGCTCGTTCATCATTTCATCACGGAGCAACTTCATCAAAAGGCAGTAGCAAGAATTGCCTTTTTTCCTTCTGAATTATACATGGTCCTCTAGTTTTACACGTAAAGAGGAAAATACTTGCCATTGCTCCTGGAGTGGGTGGGGGAACTGACTTTTGTGGCTATGACAGAATCTCTTCCCTGGTTGCTTTGAGCTTATAATACTTAAGGTGCTTCATCCTTCTCAGCTCAGCAATCACCACTGAGAATAATGATGTACTCAGTTATGATCCGAGGAAAAATTAACTTCACGTTAAGCAACATGCCTGGGTAATGTTTTATCACTCAGTTATCTATTTTAAAAACCCAAGAGAAGAGCAGAAAGAACTGGTGAGATGTTACCTTGGTGTTTTCCTCCATGTCCTTGGAGTTGAGGAGTGCATGGTTGATTCTGAACACGATCCAGTCAAACAGGGCGCTGTACAACGACTTGGCCATGGAATTCCGCACGGTCACAGCCTGAAATAGAAAAGAAAAAAGGTGATTGGAAATTATTCCTGCTTTGCACTAAAATGGCTTTTGCTTCTCAAGCTCCCACATCCAATATTCATATTTCTTCCCTGCCAAAGCTTTTGTCTGCTGTTTTAATTTATGCCACATATGTCAACGGTCCTAACAGCATTGGGAATTGGCTGTAATCTCAGGGCTGTGGGATGTGCCCTGACTTTGGTTTGGTTTCTTTCATGCATTCGAGTGGATGATACATGAGATCACATCACGAATTCCATCACTGGTGGCAAAAGGAAAGAAAATAAATACATACATTAAATAAAAATATAATAAATTCACCAAGATCCTTGAAAGGTTTGCTGGGGGAAAAGGAAAGAGAAGGGTGGATATTGCACAGGAGCAACAGCAAGAGATGTGAAAGCACAGGCCAGGACAGGCAGAGCCTGGCACCAGCAGAGGGGCTAAAAAAGGGGAGGCTAAAACCCCCTCTAGTAAATCTGAGGGTTCCTGGAAACTTGAAGTTTTCCAGGTACCACCACAGCGGGAGCTACAAATCATGGCAGGCAGGTTCAGTGCTCCTCCAGCAGCTCTCCCAGAGAGAGGAATAACAGCGCTGAGGAAGGGTCATTCCCACTGTGGCCAGGATCAAAGAGATTCTGCTTGATGGGATGAAAGCTGAGATCAAAGGAAGATCCTTGGGCTTTTGGATAGGCACCTACATAGAGACCCAGAAAGCAGGAATTCCTATTTAAAGGTTATCTTTGTTCTTGTTGCTCAGGATTCTTCCTTGGTTTCAATTATCACCTCGAATAGAGCTTTGGTACATATTAATCACCTAAAAACTTATGGCACCAACCATGAATGCTACATTTTGGTTCGTTTTAGCCACTGCAGAAGAATAAAAAATGAAGCTGAGGATTCCCATGTAATTATGTCAATTAAAGCCTGAACTGTAACAAATCAGCGGCTCGTCACACATTGCCTTGAAATCCTTTTCACCAACGCTCCCTTCGAGGAACATCATCTGAGTGGCCTCATGTCACTGACCCCAAGTGAAGAAATAAAGCTCATGTAGCATCATTTATCTTCTATCAGCTTACTGATGCCTCTTTTTTCCTTGACTTTTGGCGATAGCAGCATTTAGCATGACCACAAGCCGTTCTGCCAATGTTTTGCTCTTAAAATGCTATTAAGCACATGGTCTCACTTCCTCTCCCTGTCCAGCTGGAATAGAAGGGATTAACACAGTCCATGCCAGGGGAGGTTTAGGCTGGATGTTAGGAAAAATTTATAAATGGAAAGGGTTATCAGGCATTGGAACAGCTGCCCATGGCAGGGGTGGAGTCCCAGTCCCTGGAGGGATTTAACAGATGTGTGGATGTGGAACTTGGGGACATGGGTTAGTGGTGGCCTTAGCACTGATCATTAAAATCCTAAAATCCTAATTTTTCACTCAGTGATACACTACTACTACTACTACTACCTGTGTGCTCTAACTCATCTTAAAGTTTTGGCAATCTTTCCCAGGGACAAAGGTTAAAAGCAGTGTTCTGCTGAGGGTCAGAATCTCCCAAAACAGACATAGAGACATTCTCTGTGCCCTGGATCCCAACAGGGGGTGGTTGGACTAGATGAGCTCAGAGGGCTTTTCCCACCTGAACAATTCCATGGCTCTACAACTGAGGACGTTCACAGCCTCTGTAGGCTGCTAACCACAGCGTGGTGGCAATAAAAAGTGACATCACAAGGTAACTACAAATTATGGTCATAATTAGCAAGGAATTCCTCACCCATAAAACAACCAAAACCAAGTGTGTGATGCAAATAGGTGAGCAACAGGACCGAGAGGATTTTGATGTAGCTCAGACCAAACCAGCACTTTTAAAGAGGGAGCTCTTGAAATGCCTGAGTTCTCCAACAAGGGCTGGAAAGCAGCCGGCATTTCAAACAAAGAGCTCCAGTTCCCAATAAATACTTTTTCTTCCCTTTACTGATGAAAAGGGTTTGGGGAGGGTTTTTTGGCTGTTTTAATTAAAAGCAACACGGGTTGTTTGGGTGGGGGAGGTTGTTGTCTAATTGTTTTTTTTAATTTTCTCAAATGTGAGAGAATATTTCAGTGATTAATAGAAAATTCAAGGCAAATTTTCTATTCCTACGCTCCATCTACACTTTTCTGATTAAGCTGGAAGACAATCAGTGCCACTGTCACACCAGAAAAATCAGCCCGTGGGGAAAGATGAAGGCCAAGATCCAGGAATGCCTCTCACTGCCCTAATGCTTTGTCCTGCCATAAACCACCCCAATGAATTGTCCAACATGCAATTAAAAACAAACTCCATCTCTATTTAAAGCCAAAAAGAACATTGTTGTTTCTCCTACAGCATCATATTTGGGTTTATGTCACAATACTTTTTATTACCTTTTATTAGAGGCTACAGGGATGTGCAGAACTTCACCCCTGAAAGCCTTTGGGTTTTTTTCCAAAAGAAACCAGGATATCATTAAACCTGCACCACTCCAGTGCTGAGGAATGCTGGAAGTGTGACTGCCATGAGTTTCCTGAATAGTCAGACTGGGAAGTTTCCCTGACACCAGCACCAACCAGCTGCCACCACTCCAGAATGTGCAGGGTGGGGGATGAGCCACTGCTCTTATTCCCAAGGTGGTCTCAGCTACATGGAAAGCTGGGAAGCCCATGAAGAGGTGATTTCTTTGCTATCCTTGGGTCCCACAGTCAGTGGCCCAGACCCTAAAGTATTCAAAACCTGCTTTTAGAAGTGATGGTTTAATCCTAAGGGCTGGTAGGAAACTCCTGGCAAAGCAACATATCGAGAATACAGGGTGGATGGAGCACTTTGCCTTCATCCATTTAAAAAATACCTGCACTGAAATGAATCTATTTTAAGTGACTCAGGGTTTAGGGGGGCCTTTCTTTATTTGAATTTTTAAAATTTCATTTCAATAAAATATTTACTTTTTAGAATAGATCTTCACTGATGTCACATTTTAAATATAGCCCCTCACTATCCTAAACAGTTTCCAAAACTACCCAATCTGGAGACAACCAGGGAATATTATTTCTTTTCAAATTCAGGAGCTGCAGCAGAGCATTTAAAATAAGGTTTTATGCTTTATTTAATGAGAAATAATTTATTTCTGTATTATCCTACATATCTTAAATTAATTCTAGTCTCTGAACTATATCCCATACATCACATACAGCTTGTCTTCAGGTCAACACCTAAAGTTTCTGGTCTCTTCCACAAATCTCCTTATGTGACATTTAGGCAGATCTGGAACATGGTGATACTCATCAAACCGTTTTTGTTTCCCTCACAAAGCAAAATAAAAATAGCTGCTGCAATGCCAAAACAAATCTCTGGGGATCAAAGGGAGTGGGACATGTTGCACCCACACAAAAATATTGCTGATTCCAAACTGAGACAGATCAAACACACTTTGACTTGGCAGGTCAGGAAGTAAGCTGCAGACAAGGTTTTAATCAATACTTTCCTGCTTATCAAGCTAGAAAGGATCTATATATTATTTATTATATGCCAGAAACTCCACTTGTTGGCTTGGCCAACTTAACAAGATCCTGATATAACATATTTGAGTTTTTTGTAAGATTTCATTGCCAAATTAATTGTTCTGAAAGTTGTCATGATCAGCATCAGATGCAGGCCACCTTAAAAATAGATAAACTTCTGGAAACATCTTCTGTCAAAAGGAACAAGGGGAAGACAGACTTAAGAATTAAAATCTGCTTTTGAAGTGCTTTGGAACAAGGACTTACAGTTCCAGCAGCAGCAGCCTGTGTTTTAGAGGCTGGAAAAGATGTAATCTTAGGAACCCAAATTTGCTCAAATTAAAAGTCTCTGTAAAACACACACAGGGGATTCTTAAGAACTGAGATTACAAAGTCACTAAATACATTTAAGCAAATCTGTCTGCTGCCATCTCACAGCACCTCCTGCTCCAGGCAGGATCCCTCACTCCTGCCCTTCTGCACTCGGTTGAGGCCTGACATTTCAAGCTGGAATTATTCAAAATATTTGCTGGTACCCAGAAAATCCAGGGTAAGCAGGTGGGTTAAAATCCCCACCAACCTTATACATTGAAAACTACAAGAAAGAGATTGTGGGGCTGGAGCCAGAGATGGGAACGGAGGTGGGAAAGGGTCTGGAGCACCAGGAGCAGCTGAGGGAGCTGGGAAAGGGGCTCAGCCTGGAGAAAAGGAGGCTCAGGGGGAAACTTCTGGCTGTGCACAAGTCCCTGACAGGAGGGGGCAGCCGTGGGTGTGAGTCAGGCTCTGCTCCCAGGGAACAGGGACAGGATAAGAAGGAATTGCCTCAGTCTGGGTCAGGGGAGGCTCAGTGGTCAGGATGGCACAGGATGCTCAGGGAAATGGTGAAGTCTCCATCCCTGCAGGGATTTAAAGCTGTGTGGTATGGCATTTGGGGACATGGGTCATTGGACTCCATGGTCTTAGAGGTCTTTTCCAACCTAATTGATTCCATGATTCCAAGATGCTCACTTAACCTTTCCCAGACCTTCTCACATGATTTTGCTGGAAGTTCCCCCTATGCTCCTTAATAGATGCAGTGTTTTTACTGCTGATTAACCTAACACACGAGCAAGAGCAGCAACAGCTCAATTTGAACAACATAACCTCAAATATTTATACATTTTTCAGACTAAGGGGAATAAACTAAGCCCAGAGAACAGAGGATGGCTGAAAGCAAGTGCTGAAGGACTTTGAAAGGCAAAGACCAGAAATTGCAGCAACATCCCTGGATGTCTCAGGGCGCAGAAAGCAAAGGGACCCCACTGAGTTGGACTTGATGATCCTTGTGGGCCTCTTTCAACTCAGGATATTCTCTGAGGACAAAACCATCAAGATGCTGCTGGAAGCTCTGTGGTTTTAGTCACAGCCTTCCATAGCCAAGAGGAACATTTTCTGGAGTGTGGACTCCAGTAACTACAGTGAGGTCCAGAGTGGGACTGAAATACAAGAGACAGACCCTCTCCTCAATAGCTCCATCAAACCAACCCAACCATGGGGCATACCTGGAACAGCAGCTGGCCCCTGGTTTTGGGCCCAAATAAATCCATGGATGAAGGGCTCTTGTAACCAAAAAATACTTCCTCTAACATTTTGTTTCAAAAGAGCCAGACTTCATTTTAGAACTGTTTCTGTTCAGGGCATTGCTCAACACAGACAATCAAAAAATTAGAAGATCAAAACAAAGCAAAGCATCACTTAGGAAGAGCAGGGTATTGGTGCACTGAGCAATTCCGAGTAAGAATCATTCTGAAGTGGTATTTACGAGACAGCTACAGGTGTCTAAAGACTTCAAACAGCTCAGCTCATTGAGAGGTCTGTCCATTCCCCCTCATAACTGATGTGGAGGTCAGCATAGACTGACCCAGGACAGAGGGAAAAGGTGGATACTTGGGTTTGGGCAGCTCTTATGATCACCAAAACACAATTTAATATTACATTTGCACAGCCATGTATATATCTGAGTTTGCCTAGGAGGGTTTCTGAGCCTCACTCCATCACTGAACCTCCTGGAGCCCAGCCAGCACCACGTGCTGCTCTCTAGAAAAGCAAGACAAAAAATCTCAAACCCATTTTTCATAGAAAATATGCCCTTTTTACACACACACATGGGACATCACTATCTATTATCTATTTTGGGCCACTGCTATGAAAAATGCACCTTAGAAAGGGCACAGTGCTCAGAGCTGGGGTTTAGACCCCAGTCCCTGAGCACAGACTCAGTTAATGAGAAGTGGATTTAAATACAACTGGAAAGTGAGTGCGAGCACCAAAACAACTTAAAGCTCTAATGAGGATTAAACACCCGTGGAGTTTATTAACTGTGACAGCCCTTATCCCATCTCTCAGCATTATGCAAATCCAGGAAACACCCCTAAAGGTGTGCTGACACACTCAGCTGGTCAACACATTATTGCCCCTTCAACAATTCTGGACAACATAACATTGTTAAATCCCAGTTTTTCACTGGGGACATCACAGACGTGGGGGCAAGGTCAGTGCACCCACTCCAGATTTTCTACAAGCTATGAGAACTTGACAAGCTGATATTTAAATGTCATTTTTAAGCACAGCTCTGGAAAATTCCTTGGATCTAGAAGAGAAGACCTTTTAAAAGGCAGCCTGACTTGTTAGCCCCAAAGGCAACTTGGTGCTTTGATGTTCAGTCCACAAGACTTGCTGCATTGCTGGTCATGGTCCTTTTTACCTCCCATTTTCCAGCATTTTCCCAGGAGACTCAGTGTGTGTATCCCATTACAGACTTAAAATTCATTATTTGTTCACACTGGATAAACACATTGCCAGCACTAGCATTCCTTACCAATGCAGAACTCCCACCCATCCCAAAAAATATGGCTTTACAAGCAACACTGCTTGTAATTTTCCCAAGAACCTGCAATAGCTCCAAAAATTAATTTTTTAAAATAGGAATGATGTTGATACAGCCATAGGAACTACCTATGGATTCTTTCTCTCCTGGTGAGCCCCACAACACTTCTGGAACATGTGCAGCTGTTTCCTGTCCTCCAGGAGGAAAACAAGCAGCATATTCCCCTTTCAGACCCTTATCAACAAATACTGAACAATTACAGTAATTCTAAGGTGATAAGAAATGTTTCTTTCCAGGTGTGAAGTTTGCAGGATTTGCTGTAAATCACAAAGAACAGGTGTTCAATTACTTAAGTAAAGCTGGGCACCACAAAATACATTTTCTTCTGGTGGAGACAAGAAACAGAGGTTCCTTTTCTCTTCAGGAAATTAGATCTGAACACAGGAAGAGAGGAAATATCCCCTTTTCCCTCAGGGCCTTTGATGGGCTTCCTATTATTTCTATACAAGGATGAAAGGTGCTTCCAATGAAATGTTCAGGGGAAAAAAAAAGTAGCAGTAGAATTCTTCCTCTTCAGGAAATCCCTCAAAAAATCAAATCTGGATATGTGATTTTAGTGGCTCTGTGGGAGCTTCATTTGTTTGCTTTTCTTTTAATACGTGGAATAAATTTTCAGCACATTCTCTGATTAATCAATTGGTGTTTCTGCTCACAGGGATTTGGCACTAATCCCCTGAAACTTGTTGATATCCTACAAAAATTATTTAGTGAGCTATTATCATAAACAGGATTAGATTTTCATTATCACTTCATGTCTGGTTTGAAATCCTTATCAGCCATTCCCATTTTTCCCTCATTTATTCTCCAAGGTGAAATTTGGCTTCATAATTACATTTGTACTTACTGTAACACAAATGTCTCATTCCAATATGGCTCAGAAGAAAAAAACACATTTTAAAACCTACTGAATTTTGCCCATGCTATTTACCTATGATTTTCAGATGAAAATCTCCCTCCTTCAATCACTTCTGTGGGTTTAAATTATGCATTTAATTTCCAAGTAGGGGAAAAATTAAGAGAAGAGTGTACATGTTATCTTATTTGCTTCAAAGTACCTATTCAACAAAATCATGCTGCATGCAAGTAAATGATTGAAGAAATCAGTTTCTATTCTAAAAAAAAAAAAAAATTAAAATTTGTGCTTGCTTTTTTTAAAAAATACACATATTAACAATGCTTGGCCACTGTGGAGAGTGATAGGATTTATCCAAGATTAGAACAAGCAAAAGCAGGAGGAATTCAAGCTCTCCTAATGCACTTGATTTGGATCACCTAAAGATATCTGATGACCAAGAACAGAAGCCAACCTCCCATTCTCAGTGAGCCTTGGATGTGCAGAGATTTGAACACAGCCCACGTGGGCATCTTCGAGATGATAATCTACAGCAATCACTAATTAAAGGGATTAAAAAAAGCAAACTGAAAAATACACTTTTATTTGAATAATGCTTAGGAGTGCCAGATACTACTCATAGTGCTCGTGTCAGGGGAGTAGCGATCACACGGACTAAAATACTATAAAAATCCAGTTTTTATCTCTGACACTGTTACTGCTCCATGAGGGCTGGAAAAACCCACATGGAAAGTTGCTGCAGCTTGGGTTTGTGGTTGTAGGGAGAGAACTGCTGAGGGTGGTTTGCTGGGCTTGACATTCCTGTGCCAAGATGGAGTAGCGATGAAGGAAGGGAGAGACGGAGCTGTGAGAGCTAAATTAGGGGAAGGGCAGAAAGAGAGGAGGATGGTGAGGAAGGAGAGCAGCACCACACACAAAACCTGCTGGAGCATCTACAATGCATCACCAAAACTGGGAGAACATTTCTGGGTTTGAAGGAAACAGAAAGAAACCTCTCAGCTGCTGGAATCAGACAATGACTAAATCCCTCTTCTGGTCCAAATGCAGGTTTTAATGCCTCATTTGTAGAATCACAGCATGGTTTGGGTTGGAAAAAACCTTAAGGATCATCCAGTTCCACCCCATGCCATGGGCAGGGACATCTCCTGCTAGGCCAGGTTGCTCCAAGCTCCATCCAACCTGGCCTTGGACACTTACATGGATCCAGAGGCAGCCAGAGCTGCTCTGGACAACCTTTGCCAGGTCCCCACCATACTCACAGCCAAGAATTTCTTCTCAGTATCCCATCTAACCCTGTCCTCTGGCAGTGGGAAGCTACTTTCCCCTTCCTGTCCCTCCAGGCCCTTGTTCCCAGTCCCTCTCCAGCTCTCCTGGAGCCCCTTCAGGCACTGGCAGGGGCTCTGAGCTCTCCCTGGAGCCTTCTCTTGTCCAGGTGAGCACCCCCAGCTCTCCCAGTCTGGCTCCAGAGCAGAGGGGCTCCAGCCCTCAGAGCATCTCCATGGCCTCCTCTGGACTTGCTCCAGTATCTCCATGTCCTTGTGATGCTGGGGACTCCAGAGCTGGAGGCAGCTCTGCAAGTGGGATTTCATGAGGGCAGAATAAAGAGGAAGAATCCCCTCCCATGCCATATGTCCTACTCTATCCATGGCAGGATGAATACACTAATCCAGGATGAGAACACTGTGATATTAAAATACTTTAAATTATTTTTTTAGAAATAATTTTGTTTTTAAAATAATGAATTACCAGTGGTTCATAATTTCCTAGAGTTGCAAGTAAGCAAGTAGCTTTGAAGGACTTCCTTGTCAACCTGATAGTTGACATTGGAAAATTGTTTTTTCTGGATAAACTTGTTGAACTGACTTGTCCCATTGGGATTTTCAGGAAGGGTGTTAGTATGGTTTGGGAAATCCTCTTAAAATGCCTCTGACTAATGCAGACTGGCAGGTCGGAGAAGGACCTTTGTCCAGGGAGGGTGATTAGGAAGGTACCAGTTGGCCCAAGGTGGTCGTGGAAGGCACTGAGAAACCAATACAAGAGGAGTGAGAGCACAAGAAGAATTAGAAAAATGATGCAAAATAAAATTTGAAACTAATAGCTAACCTCCCTCTCTGAATGTGAGAACTTTTACACCTGATTTAGTGACAAAATCCTGAAGTGCCTTTGTGTCAGAGCGTTACGCTGGGGCAGGACGCAGCAGTGTATGGTAATGACATTACAGGCTATTTTTTCTCATTGGAAAATCCACCCCTAAGTTCTGGAAAACATCATTGACACTTGCATCTCTTGGATAAAATCCATTGGCAGGACAAGCCGCTGCCTCCCATCTCCAGGGTGACAGTGGAAGGTTTCTGCCAGGATGTGGCAGCCAGCCGGGAGGGTTGGAGCCAGAGACAGTGCAAGGCCTTCAGTGCTTTGCTATTGTTTTTTAAAGTATTTCCTTTGCAGGTACATTTACAGAATTAAAGCATAAAAATGAACCTTTACAGGAATGTTCAAACCACTTTTAAGCCAACTTTTCCTCTTTTCTGTTGTAATCAAAAATGAAAAAACGCATTTTTCACTCCTTTTCTTCCAATCATGCCTTTAAAGATATTTTTCCTCCTCCTTAATTGTACATAAAAATCATTAAAAAACCTTTCTTGCAGGCTGAAGCCAGAGTGGTGGTGCACTGATGATCTGAGTTCTCTTAGGGAAACAACCCAGGAGAATGACAGGATTTTAATAAGATGTTCAGATAAAATATGAGTGTAGAAAATGACATCATACTTCTCCCGCCCAAGCATGATATAACACCCCTGGATGCCAAGTCAGGGATTAAGCTCAAGTCTGATATCCTGCAAGAGTATTTTCCTCTGGGTGTTAAGCCTCTGTTGTAAAAAAACATAAACCTGCTTGTCTCAGCCCATGCCCTGTGAGCCAAGGGGGAACCCCAAAGGCTGCTCGGTTCATCCAGACACAGAACATGGATGTGGATGTGGAAACCAAATATGTTGGGTCACAACAGGGAAGGGAGAGGAACAGTGGGAAATCACAAATCCCTCCACACAAATGGGTGACTCAGGACTCATTAAATGGGCTGAATGTAGTGGTTGATCAATTTTGGGTCATGAAAAGCTCAGTGTGAGCTGTCCAAGTGCTCTGGGGGCTGATTCCCCAGTGTGGGCAGCAGGAAAGGGGGATTCTGGAGAGACTCCCAGCTGCAGAGCTGCTTCCAGCTCTGGGGTCAACATCAGGAGGATGTGGAACTGCGGGAGAGAGTCCAGAGGGGGCCACAGAGATGCTCTGAGGGGTGGAGCCCCTCTGCTCTGGAGCTAGGCTGGGAGAGCTGGGGGTGCTCACCTGGAGAGGAGAAGGCTCCAGAGAGACCTCACAGCCCCTGCCAGTGCCTGAAGGGGCTCCAGGAGAGCTGGGGAGGGACTGGGGACAAGGGACGGAGGGACAGGATACAGGGAATGGCTTCCCACTGCCACAGGACAGAGTTAGATGAGACATTGGGAAGGAATTCTTCCCTGTGAGGGTGGGGAGGTCCTGGCACAGGTTGCCCAGAGAAGCTCCAAGCCCCATCCCTGGAAGTGTCCAAGGCCAGGCTGGACAGGGCTTGGAGCAGCCTGGGCTAGTGGAAGGTGTCCCTGCCCCGGGCGAGGGGTGAAATTAGATGATCCTTAAGGTTCCTTTAAACCCACACCATCCTGTGATTCTGTGATCCTCACACTATCTGAAATGGTTCGTGTGCTTCTGTGAATTCCTGTGATTTCTGAGGAGTAACACAGGAAGTATCAGTGTGTTCCTGAAACTGCCCTCTCTTTACTCATTCTTCCTGTCATTAGACGGATGCAAACACAGCAAATGAAGTGGAAAACCTCAAATAAGAACAATAAGAACATTTTGTGTGGCTGTGTTGAAGATCTAGCTATTGTGTCCCCACTGGTGGCAGGCAGGTTTGGGAAAGGACAGATGGGAGACCAACCACTCCCATTCCCATCCCCATCCCAGGCCAGAGCCTGCCTGCTGTTTATTTTTAGAGATGATTTCAAGCCTTGTCTCTGATATTCTCACTTTGCAGCTGATGACTAGAACACGTGGTTATGCTTTTCAGAAACACCCTCCAAGTACAGCCAGGAGCAAAGGAAACCAACACCAATCTTAGAGATTTTCTCTGAGTCCCAACTGTAGAGCCAGGCAGTTATGAGCATCACCTTCCTAAAAAGATTTCACTCAGAGCCTTCAGATTTGGGCGCTGTGGTTAGAAAGTGTCATCTGTAACAAATCAAAACTGAAAAGAAAGGAAAAAAATCACTCTCTCTTCCTGAAATGAAACCCTTCCAGAAAACAAGGCTGTAGTTCTCACTTCTCCTGTGGAGAAGACGATGAAAGGAGACACGTGGAACATCCCTTAAGGACAGGTGCTCACACAGAGCCATCCTGAGCCCACCTCAGAGCTACAGGAGAACAGAACCACCAGGTAGCCAAGTTTGAAGGGTCCACTGATGACAAAAAGTGTTTTCCTCCACCCTTGGTGCATCCAGAGTTTCTGCTGCCAACGGCACAAACTGAGCTCCCATTTCACTCATTATTTTCATGGTGAAACCAGTACAAAAACCAATTAATAAATACTTTGTGGCATGAGAAGAAGTTGTGTGACCTGATGTGAGGAAGACATTTAGGGAAATTTGCTCAGCATTTACAGGCATAGTGTACTGGGATCTTCCTGGACCCAGGAGTCCAATCAAACACCAAAACCAGCCCTCAAGCCTTTGAAAGCCAAATCCTGCCTTTAGGTTAGTCCTGCAAGTGCAGACAAACTTGTTCTGCCAGTGCACCATCGTCATCATTCCAGGTTATTTTTACCTTTTTTTTTGGCAAGGTTGCCCAAAGAGAAGTTTTTTCTCATCATACCTCAGCTGTTACTGCTGTAGAGGCAAAGACAGGGCAACAGACCCTATCCAGCCATGGAACTTCTACACCTCCTCCTCCTTCAGCCACTGACCAACTGCCCTGGGCTGAGGGAAAAAATCAACCTGAATTTATTCAGATTGGGGTTACACATGAAAATCCCATATTCCAAGCAACTGTACCAAAACGACTTCCCTTTGTGGGAAGAGCTGGCTAACTAACCCAGGAATGGTTTGTCTGCATTCCTTGAAAATTTTTCATTTGATTTTAGTAGAAATTTAAGTAACTAAAAGAACTCTGTGACATTAAAGCATCTTTTGAGTAATCAGATGTAAATAAAAGAATCCTTTAAAGAGCTGAGAATGGATTTGATTTGAAAGGGCAGCTGGAGTGGGCTATAGGCAGAGCAGTCCATGGAAAGTCAGTATTTCCCTTCCTAAAGTTCTGATCTTGGACTTTGTTCAGGAATCTTGGAATCCCAATGTCTTCCTTGTTTCCCCAGATGCCAGTGCCAAATAAATAGCAGGAGCACAGTTAACACACAGGAATTTCCAGGGTGCCACAGAGCAGAAGAGTAACTGCAGCAGCTTTTGCACATGAGGATGTGCATTTCCAAGGGAAAAGTGAAAAACCTCACCCCACAAATAGGTTTCTTTTGAAGTTCTACCTTCCCAGGTTGCCCTCATGTCCTGAAGCAGAAAGAGTTGCTTGGCTCTTAAAAGCTTTTTAGGGTTTCAGTTTTATTTCATTAATATTTTTCTGTGAATTCTGAATCCACTCATCAACCTAGCAGCTCTTCAAAGGGCTCCTGCTGAGCTCCTCACGTTAATAACCCGTGGTGACAATGAGTCTCCTCAGCTAATGGGTTTTGGGATAAGTAGGTGCTTCCAGCAGTTCTGCTGCTTTCTATTCCATTAAGTGTCCCTGTCCTCATACCTCAGGACTGAGAATTTCATTTCTTCATGCTATTAATTATTTTGTCTCCTCCTCACTTCTTCTCCTTGAATATTTTCAGGCTCGTGATTAATTGCCACTATGGTATTTTCCTTTGTTGTTTTTTCTTTTAACATCTTAGGTAATGTTCTGCCATTTGACCCTGGAACTCCATTTCTTCTCCCTTTTAGTGGGCCAAAAAAGGCATCAGCCAGTCCCACTACAAGGGTATAGAGAATGACACATCACTCAGTTCCTTGCTGTAATGAAATACTTTTTTGACTCATTCCAGTTCACTCCAGAAGGCTTCTCTACCTTATATCTCTGCCAATTAACTGTTACTGGGCTGAAAATTAGGTCTGTGCTGAAAATTATCTTCTTCCTGATTTGAACTCCCTAATACAGCAGAATTTATCATCTCAAATAACCACCCTGTGATGGTCACTCCAAGTGTCTTGTATTCCTCAGCAAAAATTCATCCCAGGTGAAGAAGGTCCAGGTAAAATGACACTGGTAACGTGAAAAAATAAAATCTAATGGTTTTGTGGCACCAGAAGAGACAGATGTGCCTGGCCCACCACTCCTGGGCAAAGGTTCTCTCCTTCTCCCAGAGGACACAAATCCAACTCTCCTCCCACTCCAAGAAATCTCTCTGGCTCTGCTGAGCCAGCACAGACCCAGAGACAATGAACATGAGAGGCTGAAAGGACAATGAAAGCAAAGGTGTGGAGCCTACAGCAAATGCTTCCAGAAGACCTGGACTTTCCTCTCCTGCTTTGCTGTCACCCAAACCAGAAGGTTCAAGGTTTAAGGGTTATTACCCCCTGCCTAATCCTGCACATCTCAGATTGTCAGGAGCCTGAATATTTTGGTTTGTTAATCTGATCTGAATTGCATCATTGCTTTTCTAATCATGAGCTGATTTCACATGCACTTAAAGCTGCACCTATTTAAGCAGAATAAAAAGCATTTCACAGATTTAATTGTAATTTGAGTACTCTGGACACAATCACAGAACAGTTCCATGGTGACCTTCAATAGTCACATAACAACAGCATGGAGCACCCAGCTGCTTAAGAGCACCTGGCCTTTTGAACAAAGACATGATCATGGAATGCCAGATAGGTTTGGCTGGGAAGGCACCTTCAAGGTCATCCAGTTCCACTCCCTGCCATGGGCAGGGACACTTTCCACTACCCCAGGTTACTCCAAGCCCTGTCCAGCCTGGCCTTGGACACTTCCAGGGATGGGGCAGCCACAGCTGCTCTGGGCAACCTGTGCCAGGGCCTCCCCACCCTCACAGGGAACAATTCCTTCCCAATATCCCATTAACTCTGCCCTGTGGCAATGGGACGGTGTTCCCCTTTGTCCTGTCCCTCCAGGCCTTGTCCCCAGTCCCTCTCCAGCTCTCCTGGAGCCCCTTCAGGCACTGGCAGGGGCTCTGAGGTCTCTCTGGAGCCTTCTCCTCTCCAGGTGAGCACTCCCAGCTCTCCCAGCCTGGCTCCAGAGCAGAGGGGCTCCAGCCCTTGGAGTCCTCTGGACTCTCTCCAGCAGCTCCACATCCTTCAGATATAGGAGACCTCAGGGCTGAGGCAGCTCTGCAGGTGAGATCTCACGAGAGCAGGGCAGAGGGGAAGAATCCCCCCTCTCCCTGCTGCCCAGGTTATGGGGGAGTCTGGGGCAGCTGGCCCAACAGCTGCTTGCACTGCCTTGCTGGAGGTACAGCTCAGTCCCTTTCAGTTCATCTGAGTTTTCAGACACCCATTTTCCACTTACAATTCTGAACACACATTCAGTTAAATACAGGGCATGCTTATAGTGACAGCCATCACAACAAACAACCAGCTCCCAACAGCTCTCCAGAATTAAAGGAAGGCAAGAATGAGGTCAGTTGTTGACCACAAGGTTTTCTCACATCTTTTATTTCCCTTCTGTTGCACAATTTCACATCAGATTTCTTCTAAAAGTGTGAATTAATTCGCTTTCTAACCCTTAGGGTAAAATGTCCTTGATCACAAATGGCTTAAAGTTATAAAGATCTGTTAAAATTCTGTCTATTAGCAAAGTCACTTGCTTAAGAAATAGCAACCATATTGGTTAAATTAAGTTAATTAATTGAAAACATAATGGAATTTTTTTTTTCTGGAGGAATGTAAACCAGGGCTCGCTAACAGATGTATTTACTTTGATAATGAGTTTTGTCTCATCACATGAAGAACAGGGAAAAAATGCAGAGACTGGTGAAAAACAGACAAGCAGGTGCTGGACACCAGCCTGATACACAGAACAGATGGGATGGAAACCAGGCAGGGATGGCTGCAGAGCTCAGCCACAGGCTTATCTCCAGCACCATGGAAAGGCATGGAACCACCAACCAAGATGGATTTGAGAGAGTTAAATGAGTGGATGAGTCAAGGCATATTCTAACGGCCTTGGAGACCTGCAGCAAGCAGAGATGGAAAAAACCTGAATTCCTTGGATTATTTAGATAGAAGCAGGAAGACAGATGTGGCCCAGGAGGGCAGTTCCTGGCATGGATTAAGATGATACTCAGATTACAAACAGGATCAAGAGAAAGATTTTTAACAACCTCCAAGTTCTCCACAAAGATGTGACTGAAGTGCTCTGCTCTCACGTTTCCTACCAAACATCAGTCAAGTCACTTGATATTTGGCGCATCTTTTTTTTTTTTCTTTTGAATACCTGAATTGTGGCTTGTGACACTTTCCTACCTCAGTATAACTGCAAAAATGCACATAATAATATATGTGAAAAATGCCCAGAGTCTGGAGTTGAGAGGCACTTTGGGAAGGACAACAGCAACCCACAGCATGTTACTTTGCTGCCATTAAAATCCCATTGTTCCCTTTTTCAGCTACATGCCCACTGTATTTTACCTTATCAAGGAGAAGATGGCTGGGGCTGCAGAGATGCCCAGTGCTCAAGACAGATCTGAATCAAAATAGTCCAATCACCACTACTACCACTGATGGATCTATTGCTCCCATACCCTTTTCCAAGGGTCCTTTCCATTGCTAAATGGTAAGTAGAATTCTCCAGCTCGCTGTTACCAAACACTGCACTTGCTGTGATTTCTCTGGAAACCCATTAAGTACTGCTGGCTCCATTAATGCACCATCTCACTCCTGATAAAGTCTTTGGCAGCTGTTCTGGACAACAGCCCAAGATCTCAGCACACAAGTGCAGCCTTTCATGTCTGTGCAGCCTTTTCCCTAAGTTTATCTATGGCCTAAAGCTTCTAAACCTTTGCGCTCGCCCAAACCAAGCAATCATTTCAAACACTGCATTAAAACACCATCCAGTGCTATAAAAGGAAAAATGGACGGGTCCAGGAGGCAGCTCCGTGGCAGATGAGCCAGTATGGCTCAGGAGATAAGAGGCAAGTACCAGAGATTAATGTAAGCAGTATTTATGAATGTGGTGTCCTTGATTGCCAGAGGTGCTGGAGGTGCAGCCAGGGTCTCAAATCAAGCACATGTTTGCCATCGGTGCCACAGCCACAAGAGGCAAAACAAAGTAGTCTTGATTTTTCCCTGCAAAACCAGATGTCCCCTTGGCTGCCCTCTCCTTAATTCCAGAAGGAGCTGGAGCTTCAGCGACACGGGGATGTACTTGAATGTTAATACCATGGTCAGACACAACCTCTAAACAATAAACTATGAGTTACTGAACAATAAGAAAAGCTGATGGCATGTATGCTTTGCAGGGTCTTCCTGAAAAACCACATGCTCATCCCATAATCCATGTAACACCCCAGGCATGGGCACTGACTACACACCAAGAATCCCACCCTGGAGTTTGGCTCACAACTATTTATTTGTTCCTACCTATGGCCCTGCTTGAGCAGGTGCTGCAGTCACACACCTTGAACACCCCTGGGTAAAATAAAGTAAATTGAAATCTCTCTGCTGGGAAGAACTTGCTCAGCTGAAGAAGACAACACCAGCAACTGCTGGCACACATGAGACTTTGATTTTAATTGCTGGAATCCTACCTCCTCACTGGACTTCAGTGTTACATTTAACCTGTTACCTGATATGAATCAAAGATTCACAGACTGTTTGAGTTGGGAGGGATCTTAAAGCTCATCCCATCCCACCCCCTGCCATGGGCAGCAACACCTCCCACTAGGCCAGGTTGCTCCAAGCCCTGTGCAGTCTGGCCTTGGACACTTCCAGGGATGGGACAGACACAGCTGCTCTGGGCACCCTGTGCCAGGGCCTCTCCATCCTCACAGGGAGGAATTCCTTTCCAATATCCCATCTAACCCTGCCTTCTTTCAGTTTGAATCCCTTTCCTCATGTCCTGTTACTCCAGGCCCTTGTAAAAACTCACTCTGGAGCCTTCTTGTAGGCCCCATTTAAGCAGTGGAAGCCAGTCCTTAGGTCCTCCAAGATGTTCCAGCAGAATAATTGTACATGGGCAAGAATCAAAAAGTCTTGACTTTATTATGAGAAACACAGAGTTGACAAAGTCAGTATTTCTGCCTAACTTTAAAATAGCACATTATTGCTGAGGGATAAGCTCAAGTCAGCTCCTGGGGTAAAGCAATCAAGAGGAAGTCCTAAGGGAGGAAGTACAATATGAATAAACAGAGAGGAGGTGGTTGCTGTTTGCAGCTTCTCCTTCATCACTGCAGGCTTCCAACTGCTGGGAGAGGAGAAGGCTCCAGGGAGACCTCAAGAGCCCCTTCCAGCGCCTAAAGGGGCTCCAGGAGAGCTGGAGAGGGACTTGGTACAAGCGCCTGGAGGGACTTTTGACAAGGTGGAATGGCTTCCCACTGTCAGAGGGCAGGGTTTGATGGGATATTGGGAAGGAATTCCTCCCTGTGAGGGTGGGGAGGCCCTGGCACAGGTTCTCCAGAGAAGCTGTGTCTGTCCCATCCCTGGAAGTGTGTCCAAGGCCAGACTGGACAGTGCTTGGAGCAAGCTGGGATAGTGGAGAGTGCCGCTGCTCATGGCAGGGGGTGGGTGAGATGAGCTTTAAGGTCTCTCACTTCAACTCAAACCCATCTGTGATTCCATGATGTCCATCCACAAGTTGTCCCCATTTTCTAGTACCTTCTACCCAAAACATGCCAGAATAAAAGATGTAGTTTAACCCAAATTACTGCAAAGATGAACAGAACCGGGAACAGTCAGTCTGGTATCAATTCACAACTGAAAGAGAATGTTTCAAGCAAGCTGCCAAGCGTTCAAACCACTGTTTCTAAAAAAAAAGCCCTAAACCACAGGACTGTGTTTCCAATCAGTGCACAAGAAAAAGGCAGGAGCATGCAGCCAGCCAGGAATGTGACATCACTGCAAATCCAACAAAGGCGGTCTCTCCATGCGCTCCGGGGCTGCAGCTCGGGGAAGGGGAAGAGAAAAGGCTTGGCTTAGAAAATAAAACTCCAGTCTCAGCTCTGAAGCCTCCAAAATACCAAAGGGAAGGATCCCTTCAGGCCAACTCTGCCCATTCAAGACTATTAAAGGGGGTGCCAGTTGTCACAGCAAGACCCTGAGGGCACAGATCTCTCAGGAGGTAGGCTGGGATCATGGAATGATCACACTCACTTACCACGAAAGGCATTTCTGCACAGGACTGTCATCTCCACATACTCCAACACTGAGGAAAGGGATCAGCAAATGTTAGCCCCTGTGCCGGGCACAGAAAGCAAAACATTCCAGAATGGGGCAGATGCACATGGGAACCTCACCAAAGCTCAAAACCCATCCCAAACTTAAATCTCCAGCTTTTTACGTGGAATCCCAGACAGTTTGAGCAGAAGGGACCTTAAAGCTCATCTCAATCCATCCCCTACCATGGGCAAGTCCCATCAAGCCTGACCTTGGACATTTCCAAGCATGTAGCATCTACCACCTCTCTTGCAACTTGAAGACTGGTAGATCCAACCTGCTTTTCTTGATGGTGTAAAGAAGCAAGGACATGCCAAAATGACATGATGCAATCCTTTTTTTGAGAGCCTGTGGAGCAGTCTTTTCCAGACAAACTCCACTGAGACTTTCAGTGTACCAAGCTATGAAAAAACCCACAGGCATCTGAAGAATAAAATAGCTGCTGTATCCATCAGGAAAGGCAGCTGCCCATGAGCTATAGAGGTCGTGGTGGGAGACCCATATCTGCAAATCCTCAAACCCTCAATGGCCCCATCCATTGGAGCCAACTATAATGCTCCTTTGTTAAATACACAGGAATAACCAGCCCGTTGATTCCCAAGAGTCCAGTGAGTCATGAGTGGGGATTATCAGACATCAGCAGTCTCTGTGAAGTCCCAAAATGTCAAATGAATCCCACTCTTCCCTCCTGATTCAGACCGATCTGAATTTAAGTCACTGCTCCTACTCCCTGAGACAGAGGAACCCCAGTAGAAGGCCTCTTACCCTGGGAGGTTCAAGCTGGAGCATCTCAAATTCTGCTCTGTGAGCACTGAACCTGCTCCCAGAGTGAGGTCACTGCTAGACAAAATTTGGTGGTCAGGATGCTGATGATGTAAGGAGGTGAACAAAAAGCACAGAAGGTGCTCTTCTTAACACAATTCACAGCTTCTTCCAAAATTATTTTGTCCTGGAAATCACATCAACCATTCCCAAAGGAGCCTTGTGGCTCCATCTTCCCCCACAGCCACCACACCCTGATCTTTCCTTTCTTCTACTGATATTGGTGATAAACTTTTCTAAGGGGACACCTGAGATTTGGGGGCAGCACAGGAAGGACGTGGAGCTGCTGGAGCCAGGCCAGAGGAGACACCAGAATAATCAGAGGGACGGAGCAGCTCTAGTGTGAGGAAAGGCTGAGAGAACTGAGATTGTTCAGCCTGGAGAAGGGAAGGCTCCAGTGCCTAAAGGGGCTCCAGGAGAGCTGGAGAGGGACCTGGGACAAGGGTCTGGAGGGACAACACACGAAGGAATGGCTTCAAACTGACAGAGTAGGATTAGATGGGATATTGGGAAGAAATTGTTGGATGTGAGGGTGGTGAGGCCCTGGCACAGGTTGCCCAGAGAAGCTGTGTCTGCCCCATCCCTGGAAGTGTTCCAGGCCAGGTTAGATGGGGCTTGGAGCCACCTGGTCCAGTGGCAGGTGTCCTTGCCCATGGCAGGAGCTTGGAACAAGATCATCTTTAGGATCCCATCCAACCCAGCCTGCTCTATGATACCATTATTCTAAGGACCCTCCAGTAGAAGGGTAGTCATAGCTCAGTTCTAAACTTTTCTAGCCTTTTTTTTTAAATGTCTGTGTCTAAGATGAGAGAAAAGTATAAACACCACATTGATTAAATATCTGCACAAAGACCCAGGGAGCCCTTGTGTGCCCTTTGTTAGAACACATTTCACCTTTGCACAAAGGCAACACTTCACTTCTAAAGATTAAGGCTCAGTAACAGTTACTGAGCTTAAACACACCCTCAAAGTGGGAGAAAAGTTACTTTTTTTTTCCCCCCTGGAAAAAAAGAGTCAAAATATCTCCAGTGGACCCCAGTGACAACAGGATGTGTTTACTTATTTGTGACACAACAGGCTGCTCTCGAGCTGCTATTCAAGGTGCTGTAAATTCTCACACAACCCTACAGCAAGAGGGAATGGAGGAACCAACTGTGGTGTGGTGCTCAGTGTTCCTAATTTGGGGGATACAAGAAGATTAGAGGCAGAAATAGCCAAAACAAGTAGTTCAGCAGAACAGAATTTATGTATTTTGAGGAATATAAGAAGAAAAAATTTGTTTCTCTTTACCAGCCACAGAATAGAATTCAGAATTCCTGAAAATCCCATTTAGATCCCATGTAACTACACTGGAGTCTGAGAGAAACTGATGGAATTGTGGCTGCTCCAAAGCATCACACAAGGGGCAAGGTTGTAAGGAGTCTGAGGAAAAGCTATTGGGAATCTCCTGTGGAGATCTGCAGCTCCTGCCATACAAGAACCACCACTAACACAGGCACTCAAAAGGCAGTAAATATTTCCTGGAGTCTTGGTCAGCACTCTGCAGTGGAATCAGTGCTCCAGCCTAAGGAATGATGGCTGGAGATGAACACCTGCACCCACACACACACTCAGAAACACACAGCTCTGCTTTGGACAACTGTCACACAACCACAAGTCATTAAAGCACTTGCAAACCATCAGAATAAACAAACCTGCCTTCCAGGAATGGAATAGAAGAAAAGTCAATAATTTCCTAGATTAGGACACCCATTAGCTTCTCCTACATTATTTTGACATAAATAAATAAAAACTGAAAAAACTCTGAGTGTTTATCTCAAAAGTATTGAAAACCATTCCAAGAGTTGCCTTTTAATAACAAACATCATGTACTGACCTCTGCCAATTTGTATGGTAAGATCAGTTTCTCTCCCACTGTCACTGTCTTTCTGGTCACCAGGGCCTCAAACAGCATCTCTTCTTTCACCTAAAACAAAAGTACAGATGTTAATGATTATTCTAGTGACTTTTTTAAAATTTTAAATCCAGTTTTAAAAAGGCTAACATTGAAACTTAAAAAAAAACAACAACACTGCAAACACATTCAAATTTCAAAATTTAATTTAAAAAAACATAAACCACTTTTGCCAGCCCTTGCAGAGTTAATTTCAATGGGTAAAAACATGCCATCAGGAGGAGCCAGCTCAGCACATAAATCCAGCATCAGAAACCTAACACCAGGGTATTCAAAAGAACCTGATTTTCTGCATTCAGGCATCCCAGTTGTAGCAATTTCCCATTGGTTTCCTTATTCCCGTTGCAGCTCCTCCCTCCCACACTTTCTCTTGGCAAAATAAATCAACTTTCTAGTGTTGTCAAGATGAAATCATACCAATTATACTAGAATAAGCCAAGCAGTGTCATCAGTTTCAGAGATATCCAAGTGAAGCAGGGGTTTTTCCATGCTTTTAAGTAAAAAACGTGGGGAGGAGTCTGAAGGAGGAAGAAACCCTTGGAAAAGCACCTGATATTTACTCTGCTATTGGCACTGGATGTTTACTCCCTAAAGCCCCAGTTCCTGGCAAGGTTACAGTCTCTAATCAGCCCTCACAGGTCTGCAGAACAAAACTCAGTTGTGTAAACACAGACGTTTCAGCACAGAGGAAAACAGTGCTGACAAATTAAGTGGTACCTGCTGCTGTTGGGGAAAAGCCACTTTCCCAATCAGTCTCAAGACCCTCTTACTCTGAGGAATTCAGAAGGTGTCCTCTCTCCCAGAATACATCAGTTAGACCTAAAGACTTAGAGTCATTGACTGATCTTTAAATTTCCAAGTTAAAAAAAAACCACATAATGAGTCTGGGTAAAAAATCTTTGAGCCTGGAATTAATGGATGTGGACTGATACAGTGAAGCTGCACTGAAGTCTCAACAAACTAAAGAACCTGAAGAACTCCATGCAGGCACCAGACCTCCTCTGGACATCTCTGATTGTTCAAAATCCACATTCCTGAAGCCACCTAAGCCCATATTTTTATCACAGAGAAACCATTTATGAATTGACATGGAAAATGGGAAATGTAGAGGTCTAATAATCAGACTCAACAATCTTAGAAGTCTTTTCCAACCAAAACAATTCTATGTATGTACTTTGACTTAAGGATTTAATCCAGGAATTAGTATGAAGAGGAAATGCAAACAAGACAGTGAAAGGTCAGGAAGCTCACAAACCATATCAATAATGATGCCCTTCTGTACAAAAATCTCCTGCCAAAACTACTATTATGGGAGTCTCCCTGATAAAATCCAGGGAGTTTTTATAGAACTGATTCTTCCTGCAACAAGAACTTGTCGCTGCGGAAATCAGAACACATCAAGTCACCCGTATATGATGTCACCTGCCAGCAAGGAATCTATCACTGGAAATGACACTTCAAGGTTCATTTATTTAGGGCTCAGCCCTACTCAGGAGCCCCCAGTTCCTACAATCCGATTTTACCTTTCAAAATCAATCAGGGAAAAAAGTAATCTCCTGGTTCATCCAGAGATCCACAGCAAGATTTCACATTTGGTTTCTATTCCTCTACATTCACCAAAATATGTGATTTTGTAATTTTCGGCTCTGTGGACACTTTTCCAGCAGCTCTTGACTGGGGGACCATTGGCTGCTCTCCTCAACTGCAGAACTTGGAACAAAAGTGAATTTCACACCATCCATTATCCCACTTCAGGCATGCTGCAAACCCACAGCCAGCATGCTGGCTTTTTTAAATTATTCAAGGCAACAAGGCAGAGGGGTGTCAGATGGTTCCTAATCAAAACAGTCCAAAGAAATATTCCTCAACAACATAAACACTTCCAAGTCCCAGATTTGTCAGCAAACACAGGAATTTTAAGCAATTTAAACAACTACCCACGCCATCCCTCTCCATCCCCATCTCATGGTCACTCTGGTTCTTTCTCTCCCTGCTCTCTGAATGGAGGCAACCTGTGGATGTGCATCCTTTGTCTCCTGACCGAGGGAGATCCCATTGAACCATCTTCCTGTACAAAACCACTTTTGGCAAGGATGGAAATCCCTGCATCTCTCCAGGCCTGCAATTTCCACCCAGTGGAGCTTGATCTCGATTCCTTCATCGCCTCTGATGAACACCACGGGTGCAACCAAATCATCCTGATCTGCATTCAAGGTCACAGCATGAAAGTAGCTGACTCCTGATGCCAGGGAGGAGCCACTGGAGCTTTCTAAAGATAAACTCAGCACGTGCCGATGACTAAGGACGTGGAGATACTTGCAGCTTCCCCACATCCTACACTTCCTCCTCCAGTAAGTGTGAAACACTAAAATAGAGACACTCATTGGTGCAGAGTAGCAAAGAGGAGAACACCACTTACTCCTTTACTTTGTACAAGAGCAGCTTCGCTCTTGGGCCACATTTAATGGATTTTTGCTTCCTGGTGCTAAAGGGCATGGCCTGCTCTCCCTCTTAAACCCAGCCTGCAGGAGTTTAGATCTTAATTACAGGGACAAAATGCAGATTTAAGACTTTGTTGCCACAAGTGGGCCCAGAGAGGGCTGGAGGCCTCAAGCTCCACGAGCCAGTGAGGGGTGACCAGCAGTGCCACAGCTGGGAACGTCAGCGGAGCACGGTGGGAGCAGGGAGCCAGCAAGGGCTGGGCTGGAGCCAAGGCAGGCAGAGACTGCTCCTCCAGTAATTCTGGGGCATTATGTTAGAGCAGCTGAAGAAAAATGAACCATTTCCAGCTGGAGAGCAAGAAAACATCAGGTTTTGTCTCTCCTTCCATATTTGAGAAGGGGATTACAGTGCTGAGCGCTCGCTCTAAAGACGCCTCATGTGGAGTAACTGAAAATAAATTCAGATTTCTATCAGCTCTTCTTAGAAAAGAGCTGAACCTTTTCCTCAGACTTTCTTTCAAATAACCAGAGAGTTGGTAAGGATGCAAGGGAATGGCTGGAGCTGTGTTAGGGAGGTTTAGGCTCTTCCCCCAGAGGCTGGTGGGGCACTGGACAGGCTCCCCAAGGAATGGTCATGGTCCCAAGGCTGCCACAGCTCAGGGAGTGTTTGGACAATGCTCTCAGGCACAGGGTGGGATTGTTGGAGTGTCTGTGCAGAGCCTGGAGTTACACTCCAGGTATGGTATTTGCGGATCCCTTCCAACTCAGCATATTCTGTGATTCTCTGGAGTTTTCTGACTCTAATTCTGGCTCAAAATTTTGCATCCAATGATGATATCCCTACTCATTGCAGGGATGTTGGAGCAGATGAACTGTGGAGGTCACTTCCAACCCCAATCATTCTGCGGTTCTACAAAACATCATCCGGAAAACAAATCCAGAATAAAAAGCTGGAAGCAAGCACAGTCTGCTTCATAATCCTCACTCCCTCCCCAATTAAATTCCAAGACATTTATCACAGGAGGAGCCCCAGCGCCTGTGGGGTCCCTCTGGGAAGCTGAAGGCCATTTTTTAGTGGAAGAAGAACTTGAGCACATAAATCTCCTGGAGAGGCCAACTTTAGCTCCAAACACAAATGTGCACTGGGAGATCTGGCAAAACTAATTTAGGGCACTTGATAACTTGTATTTACCTTTATTTGCATTGAGGTTAGGTATTGCATTAGTTACCTAAACCTAAAAACTGACTACAAAACTGCTCACTAAGCAAAGACAGAATTTATCTCCTTCCTCAATGCTCCATCCATGGAACTAATTTCCCATTTCAGCAAAAACACACAAGTAAAATGCTCTTACTATTCCAACAGAAAACAAAAAGTCTCTTTTAAGCTCAACTAGATAATCTCTAATATATTATTTTTGTTAATAAGCCCACAAATGAGCTTTTCCAAGCTTTTTCCCCAGAAACACAAAGGTTTCACCCAGATTTACTCAACCCTCTATGATTTCTGCCCAGGTCCTGGGATATTTGCAGTGCTTGCACAGGACTCCACGTCTGCTTGATCCATCAGGCAGCCTTGACATCACTCCCCTGCACAGCATTTCAGCAGAGTTTAAACAAAGGCCCTGAAAAATCTGCCAAAAGCATCACATAATCCACACGCTATGTCTATTCCTGAAAAAAAAAAATGGAATCGGGATTTTACTGTAAATGAAACAATGATCTGCAGAGTCTGGCCAAAATCTTATATTGCAGTTTCAACAAATGCTGCTCTGGATGGTTTAATAAAGCAAAAACATATTGGATGGGGTTGTTGATGTCTAAGAAAAAGCAAATCCATTGCAGATCATCATCTCCTCCCAGATTCCTTTCAAAAATCTCTGTATTAGTTTCATTTTATAGGGACACAAATCTCATTACACAGAGGGAGGATAGCTGTGCAGTGGTGTTGCATTAACTGCTGCAGCAGGGAAATTCCCCCAGTTATCATTACAGGTTCCAACACAAACCAACCAGCTCACCAGAATTTGGGCCAGATTCCCCTTTGCAGTGGGAGAAGACCCTAATTTTGCCTGAATTTTTAATTTCAGCCAGGGTGGTGGTTCCCCTCCTGCCCCTGGAGGCTTCATGGGAGCCATGCTGGTGCACTTCTGCATCCCCTCTTGGCTGCTCTTAGAGATGGCCAATGCAGCTCCAGTTGGATTTTTTCCTTTTCTTCTCCATGTCAAATCCTTGACTGAACAAATCCAATGAGTAATTTGAGTATAAAGATCAACTCAAAAGTTCCTCCAAAATGAGAAAAAATCAGATCACAGTTTCTTCCATCTCTTTACTGTGCTCTGGACAGTCCCACCAAATAGCTGGTGACCACAGGAAAGGAAGTTTAACTCTGTCACTCATTTTACTTTTATTCTGAGATGATTTTTCAGTTTTTAATGTCTAATGCCAAGATCTGAAGAGGGGATTAACAACTTTTTCAAGCCAATTCATAATTTCAGCAACAATGGGAATAGCAAATCTTTTCAGTGACCACAGAAAAAGAGACTGTAATAAAAATAATTACCCAAATGAGACAAAATACAAAGTGTCAAATGTTTTAACCAGTATTTTAGGTCTCTGGCTGAGTAGAACTCATTACACTTAATATGGAGAGTTGTAAGTAATCAACTAATGAATAAAGAGTGGTGGCTGCTCTTTGTAATAATGTTTCATCTGTTTGAACCCTTTGGTTCTTCCTTTGGGTCAAACCTGAATAAGCAACAACATCTGTTGAGGTCTGAGAAGAAAGAGAAAAGTGGCATTTCATAAAGGGAAATCAAGTCTGAAAATAAGATTATTGGCTTTATTTCAGCTGATTTCAGTGGGTCTATTGAAAGGTTTACACTTGGAGGCAGCAAATGCTTCCAGCTCCATGGATCAATTATCACCTAAATGCAACTTAAGGGACAAACAATACCACTTACCCAAACCCAGTGATGCATTTCATCAGATCCTACCTCAATGCAGCAAGCACTGTCTTGATCTAATAAACAAGCATTTTATGTTCTAGATGGTAATTTAATTTGCAAAAACAATTACCAAGATGAACAGAAATCTATCAATTTGCTCAGCTACATCAGATCCTAGTGGTTTGGTTGTTTTTTTTTGGTTTGTTTTGGGTTTTTTTTGTTTGTTTGTTTGTTTTTGAATGGTGAAAAATAAATATACTTATTGATCTTTACATCTTGTTGACACTATCTGGGGGTGCTGTTCCAGCCCATGGCATTAAGGCACCGTTGGATTGACAAGACTCAGCCAATGCCTCATTTCACATAACCATGTGTAAAAACCACCCCACGACCTCCCCGCACGCAGATGTTGCAAAAGGGTTTGTTGGCAAAGGCAAAGACCCAAAGCCTGGAACTTTTTCAGCTTTCTAAGTCGCTCTCTTACTCAAAATTTTTTTAAAAAACAATTACTTAACTGACTTGGCCACATTTAACAGGGTAAAATCAACATTCTCCTCCCCACTTTATATTTTCCTTCTGTTTATTTCTGCAATCTCCAAGGCCAAGATGTAAAGAGCATCCAGCTGCTCAGACCATATTTTACAGAAGCTTTCCCCTCCCTAAATTCAAAGCATTAATGAAGTGCTATGAAAATCCCTGAGAGGCAATTCCCAAATTCTGTAGGTAGGGAGATAACACAACAGTGATTTAATGGAATGAATGGGAAGAGCACTCTGTGTACAAAAAGGCCAAGTTGCCTTCTGATTCTACCATAAAATCAGCACAATTCATGCAGGGAGGACAAAAGAGTAAAGATAATTGTTGCTATAATCAACTACAAGAAAAACATTTCAGTTGCAAGAGGTTTAGAGCATTTCAAGTGAAGTGACACACCAAGGGGGGAGGTTCTGGTCACCTCAATCCACATCAGGAGATTTCTGAGCTCAGCTCTTGAAGGCTGAAGGCCAGCAAGACAAGTTGGCTCATTCAAGACTTTTCACATGAAAAGAAGTACCACAGCTTCATAACCTACTTGGGCCGAGAGAGCAGATCTCTTCAGAATTTATTTAATGCTTTCACACTGATTTACAGAGCTGGACAAGGCCTGGGCCAGCCGGGCAGAGACCTACAAACCCTTCCCAGAGGCCTCAACACCAGGTCCTCAACAGTAATAAGTATTATAGAAAATGGAGGTGAAAAGGGATAAGAAGGAAGAAGGGGTAAAATTTAAATTTTATTATTTTGTGTTTTATTTATTTTTATATTAAAATTTTAAAATTTAAATTTTATATTTTGTGATACATTATTATTATTATTACACACTATTATTTGTGTGTTTTAATTTATTTTAAAGTTTTGGTTATTTTTTTTAGGGATAAAGGTTAAAAGTAGTGTTTTTTTGAGGGTTAGAATTTTTTAAAATAGGTATAGAAATACTTTTTGTGTTTTGGATTTTTATATTTTTTTTTTTGTTATTTTGAATTAAGAATATTTTTAAAATTGTTTTGTTTATGGTTTGTTGGATATATTGAATTTTTTTTGTACCAGGTCCTCAACAGCAGACAATCAGCAGATGCACCAAAGGACTCCATAACAGGCCCACAAATAGGGACTAGAGGGATGAGATGGGCCTCCAGCATCTCAAACCCAACCCTTGTGGATTCTAGCAGGTAATAACAGACAAAAACTATGGCGAGGGAGCTCAGCACCTCTTACAGCCAGCACAGAACCAAAACATGGGGCTATGGTCGTACAGCTGCTCAAATTCCTCAGGCAGACTTTGGAACAGATTTGAGGAGTACCAGCTGATGGCTGGCAATTGAAGAACTGCCGTGTTGGACAGCAGGTTTGCTTTGCATCTAGACCCTGCAACCTTTCACATTTAATCACAGGAACAGGATTTTCAGTCAATGAAACCTGAAGCTGAAGAGTAGGGGCAAAAACCCTACATGAAAAACCTCTTTAAAAAAGTTCCTCTGCCTTTTCCCTGGTAAACATGAACAGTAAATAAGAATGGAAACACACAAGAACTTACTCTATGGTGAAACTGGGAATAAATTGTGTGTGTTCTGTGTCCTAAATCAGAGGTGGCTTGTTTGGTGGGCAAGTTTCAGGAGGGAAAGCAGAGCCTTACCTCCAGCAGCTCCGACACGACAGGAAGTATTTCAGGGTTACAGATATCGATGGAGTCATCCCGGTAAGTTTTCTTTTTGTACCTGATGTTCCCCAGATGCAGGATTGCCGACAGCAGAGAGAAAATCCTAAAGAGAGAGAATTCATTTTCACTGGCTTTTTCATAAACTGAATGAAGAAGCAAATTTTACCCCCAAGGACCATGTCCCTCTTTGGCTCCTTCTTCTAATTTTCAATCCAAAGCATCCACTTTGCCTCATGTCAAAAAGATTTTCATTTAGTCAAGTACCAAACTTGCATCCGTACAGTTTCCTTGAAAATTCTTTAATACATCAAACCCACTGTTACAAAATTACATGTTTTTTTCCAAAATTTTTCCATGTTGTTGCTCCAAGCCCCGTCCTCCAGTAATCCTGATATCCAGATTAAATATTTATCACTCAATTGCCTAATTTAAGGGGTAGAATGGGCATGGCCATGCAGGTGATCCCTCCTAGTCCCCTGGGACATGTGTTTTTGTCACCTTTTTGGATCTAGTCCCAGCCAGGAACAAAAGACTGTACAAAACAGCACAAATGCTTTTATAATATCTAAGCAAATGAGACAAAGAAAAGATGTTACACTTCAAGAAAATTTATCCAACCAATTTTTCTGTTTTGGAAGGAATTTGGTCATTTTTAAGTTATCTCCCCTCCAAAAAAAGTAGGATCAGACACTCAAAGAATATCCTGAGTTAGAAGGGGTCCACAAGGTTCATCAAGCCCAACTCCTGAGCCATGGCTGACTTCAGCTATAAATCCTGTTTGTCCCTATTCCTACACTCCCTTGGGAGCTAAAAATGAATAAACCCAAATGTGATTCCTAGCTATGCCACCAGCTTGTCTGGACAACACAACTTCACCTCTCCAAGTCCTCCCTTATCTCCAAAACAGGGATGGATACTGACTCCTTGTTGTGAATTTCAGGATGCAATTTTATAAAAATTTCTTTTCTCTGTTTCCACAAAGGTGAATCCCCATGTTTTGCTATAAAGAAATTACTTTTAAAAGTACAGTAGTATTTAAAACATCCTTCCTATACCTCAGCTGAAGGTGGTTCCTTATTTGTGCTGCAGTTGTATAATGCCAAGCAAAATAAATCTGCTCGTGTAGTGAAGAATCCACTTTATTTCTGACACGCAAAATTCACCAGGAGCAAGTTGTGTGCCAAGAAAAATCATTGCACAGTAAATCAGAAGTGAGAATTTACTGCATCACCTGACTCTGCTCAGTCCTGACACTTCCTGATTGCTTTGCTCAGGCAATTAAACCCCTCAACAGGCTTTAGACAAACCTCCTCCTGAAACCTGATAAAGCAGCCTCTGACACAGAACATATTCACACAAGTCTGGATCCTTGGGTTCATCCACATGTGTGGAGAAGATAGAGAAAAAGCAGTTTTAATTTCATAATTGATTTGTTACAAGTGAGGGATAAAGGACGAGCTTCCAAAATTTCTGAGTTGTGTGAAAATACCTTTGAGGTAATTTTGATGTCAAGTTCTTCCCAACCTACTCAAGCCTTTCAAGCCAAAAATCAGCACAGGAGGGATTATTTTGTAGGTTTGGTTGGAGATGACCCTTATGAACCCTCTAATTCCATGGCTGAACCCAGCTGAAGTCCAGTTTTCCAACCAGCATGTCCAGTGAATTAGTGAAAAAGGCCAGTTGGAAATGAGTCTACAGACCTAGAATTGCACACAAAGGGTTAAGTCTGATGAGGAATAATGAGGCCTTCTGATTAAAGCAGGCTCTGGATTCATGACATGCAGAGCGAGGCGTGATTATTCATGAACATTTGAGAAATACTTCAAGATGTCAACTTCTGCCAACGCTCCATTTGCATGAAGGGAATGGTTAAGTACAGCAATGATCACGGAATCACAGGTTGGAAGGGGCCTTGAACTCATCTGGCTCCATCCTGCCATGGGCAGGAACATTCTACTAGATTGCTCCAAGCCCCGTCCAGCCTGGCCTGGGACACCACCAGAGATGGGACAGCTTCTCTGGAGGATGTCCTGCCAATGGAGGTGGCATTAAGCAGGACAATGTCCAAGCTATGAAAATGGAAAATAAACTCACTGTCTGCGTGTCTTGGGCAGAAACCCCACCATCTCCATGGCGAGCTGCAGCCGCTCAAAGTCGTGCTTCAGGTCCTCCCCTTCCACAGAGAAACAATCCTGTTGGATGGAACACACAGAGGAAGCACTGACACAATTAACACCAGATCAGGTCCAGATGGCCAAGTCAGTGCTCCCTAAATAGCACTGAGTGATCTCCAGGTCTTTTATCAGCAACATTTCCAACCTGGCACTGGAAATACAACATTTTTGGCTAATATTTTCTGGAGATACATCCTTGCTTCCCAGGTTTAACCTCTAAGGAAAGAGGTGAGGCATCCCATTCCCATAGTACGGTGAGAGTTGGTCAGGGTGGGACACCTCACACAGAAAAAGGATGGGAAATAACAACAAGATGAAATCTGTCCCACATTTACAGGCAGTTTATTCACATTCAGTCCTATACCTAAAGAGGAAATTCAGTTTTTAAATAGAATTCAGATAACTTCATGTAAATGATCAGTGCATTAAATCCTGTGTGGGAAAGGCAAAGCTTTAAATATTTCTCAGTAACTTTATTTGAGCTACCAAGAAGTTATTTCAAAATTGGGAGAATCTGAAATCCAGGATATTTTTTTATACAGTTTAGTTTTTCCTTGATATCAGTCACAGATATGTTTGGAAAAATCCAGTGATATTCCAGACCCAACTAAAGTTGTCCTGCACCAATATTTAGGGAACAGAAATGCTCTTTAAATTAATATATAGACCATTAATGCCAAATTTCTTCTGTTTTGGCTCACTGTAGACCTCCCATGGATTATTTATTCTTCTCTCTGCCTTCCTAACCTATATTTAATATTCTATCCACTGTTGCCTATAAAAACTACCCTTCTATGAATCAAAATTAGTTTATTGTGTATCACACAATATCATGCTATTTTAAACCTCAGACTATTTTACTAACACTTAAATCAAGACTTTCTACAAGTAATTAGAGACTTTCAAAAAGTTAATCCAAGTGTAAGTAAATATAAATTCTATAAAATTCTATAAAAAGTTTATAAAAATAATACAAATAAAAATTGTAGCTGCAGTTGGAATTAATTAAGCAGCTGAATGCACATGGTTTATTTTATCATTTCCTGAACATCATATTTATCACACAAGCAAATGTGCAAAAAATTTTGCACAAATTAGGAGAGGCCTCATTAAACAGGGTTATGTAAATCATTGAAAAGCCACTTGTACTCACTGAAAGTAGTACAGAAAATTAATCATAACTACAGAATATACAGAATGAATTTATTTTATAATATCAGCTTTGTGTTTTACAGCATTTAAAGCCCCACAACCATATCAATGAAATTCTTCATCCCACTCCAGAGCATCATTACAGCCATAGGTATAATTAGAGTGGAACACCCTTATTTAATATATATTTATTGTACTATTTATATATTTAAATGTTGATATTATTATTTATTCTATTGTTTACATATTTAAAATATATATTGCAACATAGGAGACCCCCACACAACTGCACTAAAAGCCAAAGAAGTGCAATTGGACAAGAAAATCAATATTTTTTTATCAGTTGTCCTCGGGGACAAGTTAATGCTCCATAGGCAAAGTGAATTTGGAGCTGTTGAACAGTAAAACCATTTAAAACCACGCAGAGCATCGATGAAGGCAGGGATTGAAATTCCAGGAGAAAATCCCAGCCTGTTTTAGGAAACGGTCTTTAGAAAAGGGCATTTTTCCCTTCCATTAGGAGGTAATTGGACACGACCCTGTTGCAGAGCCATGGAAAGGAGCACAACAATGTCATCACCAAGAGCAGGGACACCAGAGGCACCAGCACTGATTATCCACACCACAAAACCTCAGGGTAAGACCTTGTCCCTCCTCAGCTCCAAGCCAGGCTTCCTCAGGCACTGCACTCACACTGAGAACTCAGAACTTCCCACCCTCGTTCTGGCAGGACCTGGACTTGGCAGGAGAACAACACACCCACAAATCCTGCAAATTAGGCTGCTTTAAAGCTTTTTTTAAAGACACCAAGTGGTGCTTTTAGTGGCACTCCACATTCCAGGAGACATTTTCATTTTCTGGCATCATTCCTCCAAAATTAAGTCACCAGTCAACAGCAAAATACCCCGGACAACTCCGAAGTAGCACAATCTACGCCGAAGGCAGTTTAATTAACGATTTACATAACAATTGCCCGACTCATTAATCCGCATGGAAAGACTTTTAGCAAATTCTCTACTTAAAAGCGGATGCTCTCTGCAGTGTTCCAGCACGGAACCGCTTCCTAATGGATGATAAATGAAGGATAATTATAAAATAGAGGAGTGTCCTTGATATTAGAGCAGACAAGCATCACGAAGTCCATCCCCACAGACCTCACTTGCTGTTAATATCCTGCCAGAGCAATTAGTTTCCCAGCAAAAGTGAGTTCCCTGCTTCCTACAGTCACATTGAAGCGATCCACGGATTTCCATGGAAAATTTAAAGAGGATAAAACAGTTTCTTTATAAACTTGGTGTCTGCAGCAGGTTGAGTCCATGGGTATGGGGAGAAGACCAGGGTAGGTTTAAGAGTGAATCATCAACTGAAGCCAAGATGAGATTTACCAGGACTGTCACAGAAAATTATCCCAAATAAAATGATCCTAAATAAATTAGCAAATAAACAGCCAAATGGTAATGACACGTGGTTTTGTTGCACAGAATAAGGACACAGACATGGCAGTCCCCAGGCTGGCAGGGTGTTCTTGGTCATGCCAGGAGAAGGCACCAAATTTTGGGGTTGTTTTAATTTTAATTCCTTTGACAAATTGTCCCAACCCATTCCTAAAGCAATTAAGGGCTTTCCAACTTATAAAGGGTATTAAGGTCTAGAACAGCATCTGCTCATCACTCCCTGCTCCTGCAGGACCCCGAAGGATGCAGATGGATTAAGGATGCCAATCCCATATTCAGTATTTTTAATCTTGTGAGGGAAATTCCCTCCTCCCCTCCTAAGGATTTGCAGGGAAATGTTGCTGTTAAGACACTTGTTTAGCCTGAGAGAATCCCAGCTCCTTCCCAAATCACCTCTTACTCTTCCAGATGCATCAGCAAGACTTTGGCAATCATCAAGCACATGGGAAAATGGGCAGGAAGGACAAGCAGCTGATGCCAAACATGCTTCCACATGCAGGACACACTGACAGGGAGCACCATGGGACACACAGACACCCAGAGCACCTTGGCGGCCCAGGAGGAGCTGGGGAAGGGGGAGAAGTTTCACCATTCCCTTTTTTGGGGCGATCCATTTGGAAAGGATGAGCACGTCAGCAGAAATATTTTAGGAGAAGGAATTGTTTTTGCACTCTAAACAATATCAGGATTTGATTTTCTCACAGATGTCTGGGGGGGATGTTTTTGGGTTTGTCTGTTTTTTCCTGGAAGCTGGAGAGCAGATACACCACTACAACCAGCATGAACTGATGCATCTCTTGGGGCTTCAAGATACTGATTTGCTGTTTTATTGGAATGGAATTTCAATATTCACATTGCTGCCACATCACAATTTCCATAAATCATCACGTATTCCATTAGGAAGGAATGAAAACCCCCTTAGTTTTCTACAACTGAGATGACTGTAGAGAGCTGACCATCTCCAGCTGCTGAAGAAGCTTTCCAAATGGAAGGAACCATAAAAGGGCAAGGGAAAAAAAATCTGTACAGTCACAGGCAACACCACTGCAGGGCAAAGGGTGGTTAATGGGTTAGACTTCAATGGATTTGGCTTTCTTGTGTCCCTAAAACACTCAAGTGAGAGCAGCCCTGCACCAGCAACACGGAAGAGGCAGGTTCTTGTACTGACCGGCTCCGAGTCATAGCAATAATCATCCCAGCTCTGTCTGAGGGGTTTCTTTGTCATCTGAAAGCAAGGCAGAGCGGGTTAAGTGGTGTTCCCACCCCAAATCACCCCAAAGACCTGCTCCCTAACCAGGAAAATAATTGTTATTCTGCAGAGTCATTCCTTAGTTTTATTTGTTTTAAGGGAAGATTCATGATGCTTTTGCATTCCTGGTGCTGGTTCCTGCTCACAATGCAGCTCATCGAGCAAGGCCCTCTCATCAATAATCCTAATGGATACACTAAAACCTTTTCTTCTTTTACAGAGTTGGGGAAACCCTTAGTTTACTTGGAGCTGAAGAGCCACTGATGCCAAAATCCCACTGAAGAACAGATTTGGTTTGTTTCTACTCTCAACCTCTGCTCCAGACAAACAGAAGTGCAGCAAAAGTGAGATTCTCCAAGCAACACTCCAAAGCTTTTGAGGAATTTGTGTCTTTTTCTAATCAGACAGAGATGGAGTTGAAAAAAGTTAAAGCATGTGTCAGTTACCAGTCCCAAAAGGGAGGGAGATGACACTGGAGCTCCTGAGGAGCTGAAAATAAGGATCTAAACCTGCAAATGACAGTTTTCAAAATGGATAAAATTTAAGAACCAGCACAGAAAATATTCAGTGAGCTGCAGGGTGTGCAGGGGTGGGTACATCTGCCATTGGGGAAGAGATGGAAAAGTCCACCATACTCAAGGGATACTTTGAGTAAATTTGCGTTTTAAAATAAATTGAAATCTTTCTTTTCAATCTGCTCCCTGCACTTTACAGAGCAGATTTTGGTGAAGTATCTAAATAGATTATTTCTCTTCTGCAAAGCAAACTCCCCATTTGCTTTGCATAACACAACAAGAGCTGAGGAACCTGGGAGGAGGAAAGTAAAGCCTGACTCAGGACTGAGTCACTCCTTCACTTCAGGGGCCTGGTTCAATATTTTATGGCTTCTCCATATGAATATTTAATTTTCAGTAAAACACTTCAGTTCATGTCTGAGCTGGCTCTTTTTCCTTTTAAGAAGGCAGGGTTTTCTCCAGGACACACTTAAGAAGAGACTGCAAATGTTCAAGGGTCATTTTATAATTTTTCTCTTAAATGTTTCCCAAGTTTTTTTTCCATTTCTCCACTATCTCTTTTTTCCTTTTTCTCCTTATTTTCCTTTCTGTTTCTCCTGCAGGGCAGGGAAAAGCTGCTACTGCACTGTCAGATGGTCTTCATGTGAAACCATGCCCAGACCACATCTAAAGTGCTGTTCTTCCATAGCTGTCAATGTTAACTCTAATCCTAGTTACTAAAAAATTATTTTAAAACCTCCCAAAAACTCAGTGTCACTACTGTCCATACACTCTGTTCAGAGAAGTCCAGAATCTGCTTCCTTGATCCACTGGACTGATCTTAGCAGCCTTCTCCAGCTTACTTGCCCCACAGCACCTTAATTTAGATTAAAATAAACATTTCACCCTAAATTATAATATTCCTATTGGTTCCTCACACTACATGCTGTTAGATTTCTAATTTTCCTTTCAATATAAATGATCTTAAAATGCTATATATAAAAAAAAAGGACTGTAATTAAAAGCAATGTTTTCAACTAACAGAAAGCAACTGGATGGACCAACAAAACCTGGGAATCCAACAAAACATTTCACCTTGGCACCTTTCCACTGCCAAACTGTGGCACAGATGGTGCTGGAGATCACACCACGTTCTCCAGCCAGCGCCTGAAGCACAGAGACTCCAGCAAAAAGCCTCCAGCCCTCGGAGTGTTCCTCACCTGGGAATATTTCCTAGTCCATGGGTGTGTGGGAGTTGTTAACATACAATGGATTTTGGGGTTGATTGCCTGCTTTAAAAACAGCCTTTAAAAGTCCCTGGTAATTGAGAGCTATTCCTGAATGAAGTTGTATTTCTAAAAAGCTAAAGGCTATTTGGGTTGGGCTGTGGGTCCAAGTTTCTCTCCAGTTTAGGGGTTAAATCAATTTTTATTGCTCCTCATGTTTCAGCACCAAGAAAATTGCAATTAGTTAAAATCAACATGTAACTTAACTCCTCTTCTACATATTCTTCCTCTTTTTGGTCTTACTTGCAAGAGTCACTGGATAACTGCCTAAATACCTGAAGTAAATCAGTTTATTATAAAATTATCGTCATGTAAACTGAGTTTATTTGGCTGTTGGTAACACCTCATCCATCATTAATTCCCAGGTTTTGAATGGCTGCTGTGGTTTTAGTTATATTAGACTTGTTCTATTGTTAAATTCAAAGGGTTGTGCTAAAAGCCAGCCAGAAGCTACAGAATTAGGATTTCCTCATGCAAGACGTTATACCCCAATATGCCACATTTTCCCCTCTTCTGCTCAGGAGACAGATATTAATGATTAAATGACATTCACACAGAGAGCAGGAAATTCTGACTGTTTCTCCCTCCAACAATCAAAAACCCAACATATTTAACATATCCCAGGTACAGAAAACAGAGATTATGTTTTCCCTGAAACACTACCAGGTGTTCAGATTGCCAATGCAGAATTATTCCAATGACAGTAAACTTCCTATAAACCATTAAAACCAACTTTTACTACTCCACACCTTTAAAAACACCCACTTTTATACTCCACACCTCTTCTTTATTCACATTAAGTATCAGCAGAAGAAAAGGCAAGGCCAAGGATTGTATTCCTGTATAGTACTCCCACCTGGTTAAGGTAATGATATTCCTCTGGCTGCTTCAGGTGAAATGCTGATCTCTCCTCCTCGCTCGCTCCTGCCAGGAGGTAATAAAATACATGGTAGTTCCTGGTGACAAATGAAAAACAAAAGCTGTTAGACTCAAAAATGAGCAGCAGCACCGAGCAGAGGCACATGGAAACCTCCCAACCTTTTCCAGCTCCCAAGCTCAGGCCTGACACCATTTAGAGCTGGCCTGTACCTGCTGTGTAGGGATGGAACAGATTCAATTATGTCATGGAGAATGAGATCTCTCTTCTCCATCCAAGGACAGCCACTGCCCTAGAATCTACTTGAAGAATTTCTAGCTAGGATGCTCAGGTTTTCCTTCAGAACCATGTGCAATGCCTACATATTTCACAGAATCCCATAATCATTTAGGTGGGAAAAGACCTCCCAGAGCTTTGAGTCCAACCTGTGCCCAAACCCCACCTTGTTCCCAGCCCAGGGCACTGAGTACCATGTCCAGGGATTCCTTGGTCATCTCCAGGGATGGGGACTCCAAACATCCCTGGGTGGCCCCTTCCAATGCCTGACAACCCTTTCCATGAAGAAATTCCTCCTGATTCCACCTGAGCCTCCCCTGGCACAGCTTGAGGCTGTTTCTCCTTGTCCTGTCCCTTGTCCCCTGAGAGCAGAGCCTGACTGTCCCTGGCTCCTTTATTAGAGCCTGACCTCTTTTATTAGAATTACAACATATTTCCTTGCAATATAGAAATTATTAATTTTCATACCGTATTACCATTAAAAAGGCAATGACTTTGCAGTTGCAGTTCCATGAGACACAACTGAAAAATCTTCAAGTATTCAAAAACTCAAATATTCAAAACACCTGAATATCACTAATGCTAAACCCACCCCAAGGGACACTCATCTGTTCTGCTTCCAGACAACTCTAAAACAGATTAACACCATTTCTTTCTAAAATTAAAACTGTGCTTTTATGTTGGATGTTTTCCAAGAGAATCGAAGTTTAATCATCTTGCAACACCCAAGAGGACATTTGTCAAGGCTGTAGATGCTCTTTAACTCCAGGAAGAGCCCTGGAGCATTCCAGAAAACTCACACATCTGTCTCCAAAGGGAAACACAGCCAGAAGTGCCAAGAGTTGAAAGATGACTAAAGGCAGCAAAATTATTTAAAAGTGGAATAATAATTACTGAGAGGGGAGAGGAATATGCAACAAAGAATATGCAGCATATTAGGAAAGAACACTTCACGTAAGTTCATTCTCTATATAATTTTGGCTCTTTCTAGAGGCCCCTCTGAAGGCTTCAGTGAACTGCAAAGAATGAAAATACCATGTTTCTCTTCTAAAATGACATATTAAGCAGTTCACAAGTTGCACAAGAATGAAGTGGTACATAATAATCTCTGCCATAAAGACAGAATTAAATGAAATGTAACAATATTGTAGTGGAAGGTCCCCTGCTCATGGCAGGGGGTGCAACAAGATGATCTTTAAGGGTCCCTTTCTAATACAACCTATTCTATGATTCCATGGCAATTCAAACACTTCTGATAAAATAATGGAGTTTATTCCCTCCATTGGCACATTTCTCCCTAAACAACAAAATATTCAAATATAAAATGCGTCATTAATCTCTGCAGCACAGGGTTAAGAGCGTGAAAATCCTGATCCCCCGTGCCAGCTCCACCAGGGATTGAAGTTATCTGTGCCACATATAGGAGTTAAACCCAAGCCTTGGGCAAAACAGGGGCACCCACCTCTCGTTGTGCTCCTGATAGACCAGTCGGGACTTCTCCAGGAGGTATTTTTCAACATAAGCTCTGCAAGGGAAGAATCAAAGCATCATTTATTGACCTGATACTCAGCTTCAACGAACACAGCTTTACTGGGGGCTTCAGCCTTGGTACCCACACAAAGAAGTTTCAGCCTTGTTTCACTTAGTTATATAAATTTCTTCCTCGGCAGAACAAGCCCAATGTTATGTTTGGCTTTTGAGGTTTTTTTGGTTTGATACCAAGCCAAAACTAACTTGGATCTGAAAAATATGATCTCAGATGTGTCAGCCTATGGGCAAGAGAAATGCTGTCCGCAAGGAAGGAGCTCAGATCCCTATTTCATCCAAAGCCAGCAAAATCCCATTGCCTGCAGCCCAGGAGCTGTGCACATGGAAATATAGCTGCATGCAGAAGTGTGCAAGATGCCATTTAGCTGCAGAATCAGTCCCCAGATCCCCATTCCCTCTTCCAAAAGAGCCACTTCTCACCAAAAATTTGGGTTATTAACTTCTGGCTCCAGTGAAAAAAAATAAACAATTGCAAAAGTTCCTCATTGCAGTTTACATTTTCTCCTAAGAGCCTGCACAACAAACACGCTCAATCTACATATTAAATACTTTTTTCAGGTTTGTCGAGTTAAACAAAGCTTCCACAGGTTTTCTTCTTCCAAACAAACCTAACCAGTAATGACAGGGATTTAGAAGCTGGAGTTTAGGTGGCAGTTTGGATGGTGGAGCTGTGCTTTTCTGCTGACAGATGCCCAGACATGAGGCACCCACAGTCAGAGCTATGTAGGAATTGGGAAACCCAACGAACCTCGGGCTTGGTGGGACAAGGAGGTGCTTCCAGACTTGCTCCTCTACCATGGATGGAAAAGCCAGATCTAATTATTATCTCCAGCACAACTTTCTCCTTTCCTTCCATAAAAATTAAAATATAAATCATTTGGACACACTGCAGGTTTTGTGAAAATTCTTACGGCAACTCTTGGGAGAAGCTACTGGAAGTGGCAAATCCAACCCCCCATGGGATGATCTTGCTGGACAGGAGGAGTAAAGGAAGACAGACAGCAAAGCTGTATTCCTGTTTATTCCCTGAGAGGAAGCTGGGAGGTCTGTGGGTATTCCTCACCTATAGGTTGATGGGGTTTTAATGTTCCCTTTCTAACCTGAACCCAATTTTTCCTTCCCAAGCCATGAATTCACTGCAGAGTCAAGGAACACATGAATGAGAGCAACCCAGATCCAACTGATGAGATGCCTTCTTCTAACAGCATAGTGAGTAGGAAAACCAACTTATGTCTTAAAAAGTTGATGTCTCCAAATTTCTTTTTATTTACCATTGTCAGCTATGTCAGTTCTACCTTTAAGAGCAAAGAAAAGGAGCTCTAAGGGAATGATCTTGTGTAAAACACTGATTTAAGCACAGAGATTCACAGGGCTCTCATTTATTTCACAGAGCTTTGATTTAAACCCCTCCTAGCTGGCTCTAAAGCTTCTCCTACCTGGCTCTTCTGCCATTTCATGGATCCTGTCAGGTATCAAGGCTTTTGATCGTCTCATGGGGACTGAGCAGGTTGCAAAAACCTTCCTCCAGGCCTGGCTTGTCATGGACCAGGACATCCAAAATTCAGGAAGCCTCCTGGGAATGCCCTGAACTGCAGCACTGCTCCTGTTCCATCAGTCTGAGAGACCATCCAAGACTTCATCTTACAGGGTGGGGTTGGGTCCTGCTCAATCTGCTGCCTGTTCCATCTCTTCAAGTTTTGGGTGATTATACTCAGAGGGGTTGTAAGCAAATATTCAACTGCTATTTTCAACCTCTGAAGAGAGGAGAACTCTGATTCAGGGATGCAATTTATAGTTCCATTACCAAAGCTACTGATATGCAGAACACAGCATGATAATTGATATGGGTTGTGCTAAAAAAGTATAGGCTAAGTTTTTTACAAAAATCTTCTTTCACAGGAAAAAAATATAGGCTTGTATGCCACATAAACTTTTTGGTTTTGAAATGCTTATATTTTTCTTTAAATATCTTTTATTTTCACTGGAGGGGCACTGCAAGCTCACAGCAGAGTACAATCACATCACGCTGTGCAATCAAAGACCAAGAAAGCTGATTTTTTAAACAGCAAAGAAAACTCCTCCTATTTTATGAACCAGAATATAGGAATATAATGTTATTTGCATATCTCTGCCAAATAAAAATAGAGGCCACAACAACAATGCTGCTACATCATGCCAAGATAATACACAATTAAGGCATTTGTTGGTTTCTTGTTACCCAGGAGGTATTAAAAAAATGAGGTTTATCCTTTTAAGAGAACTGTGCACCAGAATTTAATAAGGGGAAAAAAAGAGCATCAGGTTTGACGTAGGATGCAAAACCAGTGGGAAAGGACGTGGAGTACACAAGCTCACTGAAAAATTAATGGCAGCTCTTTATGTGATACTGTTCTGCTGGAAAATAAGAAAGCAAAAAATCTTAAAAGCAATTCTCTAAAATAACAACAAAGTCCCAGCAAGAGGTCTCTTAGCCAGCTGCAGAAATTATACAGCCCCTGAAATGCTGCTTCTACTCCTGATTTTTCCAACTGACTCAGTTAACCTGGACAAAAAGGGGGGGTTAATGAAGCCCTGCTCATTTACAGCTCCTGGGTGATGATCTGATGCCATGGAGATTATCTGAAGCCAGAGAGAAAGCTGGGTTTAGGTAGTTCCATCTCTGCCATGAGCAGGGACACCTTCCACTAGCCCAGAGTGCTCCAAGCCCTGTCCAGCCTGGCCTTGGACACTGCCAGGGATGGGGCAGGCACAGCTGCTCTGGGCATCCTGTGCCAGGGCCTCACCACCCTCCCAGCCAGGAATTCCTTCCCAATATCCCAGCTAACCCTGCCCTCTGGCAGTGGGAAACCATTCCCCCTTAGTCCTGTCACTTCAAAGTCCCTCTCCAGCTCTCCTGGAGCCCCTTCAGGCACTGGAAGGGGCTCTGGGTCTCCCTGGAGCCTTCTCCTCTCCAGGTGAGCATCCCCAGCTCTCCCAGCCTGGCTCCAGAGCAGAGGGGCTCCACCCTCAGAGCAGCTCCATGGCCCCCTCTGGCCTGGCTGCAGCAGCTCCACGTCCTCCCTGTGCTGGGCCCCAGGGCTGAGGCAGCTCTGCAGGTGGGGTCTCACCTGAGTGGGGCAGAGGGACAGAATTTCCCCCTTTCATGCTGCCCATTCTGAGGGATCAGCCCAGGCCATGGGGGTTTCTGGGTTCCCAGCACACATGTCCATGAGCTTCTCATCAATCACCACCCCAAAATTCTTCTCCTCAGGTCTGCTCTCCAATTTCCAAAGCTGAAATAAACTGAGGAGAGCGACAGTGGAGACAAGGATCTCCTTGCAATGACCTGGGAGGAAGAAGAGACCTTCACTGGTCAAGGGCTGAGTTAAGGAGACACTTGCAGGGAGAGCCTGGGGCGAATCAGGCAGAGAGCAAGAAGAGTGTGGCTCAGTGGCCTCCAGAACTCCCAGCCAGAGATTAAATCCTCCCCTTGGCTCCTGAGCCTGAGCCAAACCTTTCACTCCACATCTACTGCTAGCCCCCACCCCATCCCAGCTAAAACATTCCCCTTTTCTGCCTTAATTCCTGTCTGAGGACGAGACACTGCTTTTCAGGTTCATTAAAAATTTGACATCAGGATTAAGGAGAGCTCAGCTGGCTTGAAGGCAGCTCAGGTGCATCCACGCCTCAGCACCCACCTTGGATGCACCAATATTTCCATACCAGCAGATTTTAATAAACTAAAAGCTATGAATTTTCATTTCCTATCTCCATTTTGAGAAAGATACTGGCCAAAGCAATCAACACCCTACTGCAGCCTGTTTAGGTTTGGGTACAGCCAGCACCCTCCCCCCATTCCCACTCACCCTCGCACGGTGCCGGTCTCCTGGTAATTCACTTGGATGAATTTGCCAAAGCGACTGGAGTTGTTGTTATGGGCTGTTTTTGCATTTCCAAATGCCTGTGAAAAGAGGGAGATGCCATCGTTATGCTGGAAACGCCACCGCCTTGCCTCATTTCCATGGGTGTCACTCACAACTGAACTTGAGAGATTTTCCTATCATTTCACATCAAAAAAAAGGGAATGGAGAAAGTTTGTTGAGTGGTTCACAAAACAATCTAATGAGCTGCTGGGGACCATGTTCCTTTGCAAGCTGGTGTTCATGAAGAGAAGCTAAACACTGGTTAAAAAGAAAGTGTGAGCTACACAGAAGAGATTTAATGTTTGAAGTTATTACAGTCTGCATTAAATCTGTGCTTTATTCATTTAAATAAATATACAAGTACACTGCTCCAACAGGACTCTACATTTTAATGAGCTAGAGGAAGCTGCTTTTTAATTATATGTGGAATTAGGGGGGAAAATGCTTTGAAGGCTATTCAGACATTAGACAATGTCACACACAGCACTGGCATAACCCAGAGTATCTTCAGCATTTCAGACACCCTTGTTTCCATTTGCTGGTGTTGCTTTTCCAAAATCAAAATGCTTTTAAGTCTTTATTATGCAAAGCTTTTATTTCAACCCTGCCTTACCAAAGCACTGACTGGAGAGAGTAATTTTTGCCATTTAAAAGAAATCTCTGAACTGAAACTGCTGTTTTCAGTTGTGCCTAAATCATTTTCATAACCATCTGGACCACGGTGACAGAATCTGCCAAGCCACCAGGTCCAATTAATGCTTCATTTATTAAACCAGTTTTCATCATCACACACTTTTTCTTTTAAGTCAAATTTATTTAAGGTAATTATAACTTAAGAGATAATTTCCAAGTGTTGCTCATATATGGGCATTTTGTGCTGAGGCTTAACATCAGAGCTCAGCTCCCAATAGATTTATTCCCTGCTCAGCTATTTATTAGAAAAGATTAAAAGGGCTTTCCATCTATAATCTGAAGCTTTTCAAATGACCTTTGTGGATTTAATTTCTCAACTAAATTCAGAACATAAAGGCCAAACGAAATGAGACCTTGCAGAAAGGGTATTGGACACGTCCTGTCCGTGCATGATCCCGTTCCCTTCCCAGGCTGATTTATTTCCCAAATTGCTCTGATTGAATGATTTAAGAACCCACAGAGGTTTGCCATGGAATAACAATGTGATTTCCCCCCCTATCTGAATACAGGGATTTGTTTAAACTCCATCTATTGCATATGAATCTGCTTTAGCTGACTAAAGCAGGTTCTGGGAGAGCCGAAACCTGCCGAGCAAACAGGTTATTCTGGAGGGATGATTCCAGAGCTGCAGCTCAGGAACCCTGCAGAGGATTCACATCCTTTCAGGCTGTTCCCACTCTTTTCTTGCTTATTCAACTCTAAAAATCCTCCCTGCACCCAGCATCCTCCCTCGACCCACCCTCCAGTGGATATTGAAGGCACCCACACCTCCCCTGAAGCACAAATCTCTCCTGGAGATGAAAATCCAGACATCCTGTCCCCAAACCAGGAATTCTGATACTAAAAGACAGGATGGTGTTTAAGATTTCCAAAGGATTTACCTCCAGGTATTTCAGCAAGCAGAGACACAGCAAGAAGCTTTTAAGCAGAATATTCAAGACATGCAAGTGCATCAGCTTATATTTAGATATTAGTTTTAAATTGTATTAATCAGCTTGCGAGCATTTCTCTGCTATGGGATCATTCATGTTCTAAGAAACCATCTTAAGGCAATGAGATAAAATTTCTATACACTTAATTAACATTGCTTGTTAGAGAAGCAGCAAGATGAACATAAACAGACCAAACAGGAGGCAGCACAGTTTTATATCATCTCATATAATAAATTTTCATAAAATTTAATAAAGAATTTAAGCAAAGAACAATATTAAGAAGATTTTCTAGTTCGATTCCCTGTATATCTACCCTAAGTAATTACTCACAGAGACAAACAAGGTCTATTTATTAAGATTTCTTTGGGGAGAGCCTTGCTTAGGAATCAATCTTTCTTATTCTGTTGCAAGGAAATTTAGGAGGAAAACATTTCAAATATAGGAGCGGGGAACAGCAAGATTCCTCTTTTTTTATGAGCTTTTTTGGGGATGAATGTGCCAGACCACATGATATGTTATAACCCAAATGCCTGCAGAAATCACAGCCCATAATGTCCATCTTTCATGCATTTTTCTTTCGTGGTGATATAAATGAGAAAGGTCTTTGGATCCCTTCTTGTGCAAACTTCGGGGGACTCTCCGGGCCCAGCATGCTGGGAATGGGCCAACAAGTAGCTGGAGAAACGTCTGGTGTTTGATTTGAGACAACTTAATACATTTTTGTTTGCTTTACTCACAGGGTTTCTTTAGCAGAACTGTTGGGCTATAAAAAAGTGATTTAATTCAATTTATATGTGTCTAATCCATACAGACCCGACCAGAACACCCTGTCCCCTGCAAGTGGGGCAGAATATAATAGTTCAACCTCAGAAAATATGTTATAACTTCTCTAAAACAAATTATCTTCTGTTCATTTGATTGCCTTTTACTGACTCATTGATTCGAGGCTGCTGAGCAGCTCAACGGACAAAACTCCATAACAGCATTCCAAGGATTCTTGGGGAGACCAAAGCTTTTACTGGCCAGGGCTCAACATTTGGAAGGAAACAAAATTCAATATGTTCCTCTGTAGGAGCTGGGAGTCCCTCTGGACCTGGAGGGTGATCCAGCAGTTTGGAGAAGGCAGGAGAGAGCAGCTCCATTCCTCCTCCTCCACCCCTCCTGCACAAAGAGGTGCCTATCGGGAGGAGGGAAAAAAAGGGATTAACAGTTTCCTGCCTAAATGCTCCACGTTCCTCCTGATCCCAGAGGCTTGCAGCCTCCTCCTTCTCAACTGAATATTGATGCAATCTGGATTAATTCCAGATTACAGTCAGAATAAAGATTATTTTAATGTCTTTCCTGAAAAAAAGTTCTTTTCCAAACCTCAGCAACTGGGAAAACACTGTGGTGACTTGTTCTTATCTGGCAATAAAATACTGTTCTACAGGTCATCCAAACTGAATGTTATTCCTCCAGAGAACAACAGCAATATTCTCCTACAGAATAACAGTTTATGGCTTAACACCTTATGGAATAAGAATTCTCCTATGGAATAACAGCTTCTGTGGTGAAAGAACAAGTGGAAATACAGGCCTTTGCCAGCATATTTTAGGTTCCCAGCCCTCAGAGGAGTCTTTAGCCCTCATCCTTAGAGGGGAAAAATAAAAATATCATCTTCTCTTTGCTGTACAGGATAAGAAATATATTAATCCACAAGAGTTTTTATAAATGGTTCCCCATTAACCTGAAATGTAAATTGAATTTTTTAGAAAGGCATACCACGAATATACCAGGAGAAAAACAAGTCAACTGTGTAAATCTCAACTATGCCATTGTAGAATACTTATATTAATAGTTATATTCCATGGAGTGGCATGGAAGGGACTGGGAGCAAAATTCCATCAAGCTCATTAATTCCAGGGAGAAGAAACAGGTTAATATCAGACAAGACAGTGCTGGAGGATTCAAATTCTCTGGTTTACTGTGAAATTTGGAGTTCATTAATCAAATATAATCATAAAGTATGAATGACTTATAACCGTGTGAGCACACTGGGAACAGCTTGGCTAAAATCTATTTCCCACCAAATAACATAAATACAGAAGGGTCTGGAGCACCAGGAGCAGCTGAGGGAGCTGGGGGGGCTCAGCTGGAGCAAAGGAGGCTCAGCAGGGACCTTGTGGCTGTGCACAACTCCCTGACAGGAGGGGACAGCTGGAGAGGTCAGGCCCTGCTCCCAGGGGAACAGGGACAGGAGAAGGGGAGACATCCTCAAGTAGTGCCAAGGGAAGCTTAGGTTGGATATCAGGAAAAAAATTTCTACATAAAAGGGTTGTCAAGCATTGGAACAGGCTGCCCAAGGATGTGGTGTAGTCTCCATCTCTGGAAGTGCTCACAAAAAGACTGAACGGGGCACGTGAGGACATGGTTTGGTGATGAACATAGTGGTGGTGCTGGGTGATTGTTGTATTGGAAATCTCAAAGGCCTTTTCCCACCTTGAGCCCCCCGTGATTCCATGCTGCACATCAGATGTGCATTCCCATGCTTCACCTACAGCTCCTGTTGGAGAAACCCACCATGTGCATCCACAACAAGCGGTGGTTTCAAACATCCCCTGTAATTTATTTCCAGATCTGAGGGCTGTTTATCCCAATATTCTATACGTTATGCTTGAAAAAAATAAAAATCCATAAACGCTTTCACTCCAAATGAAAAAAACACACAGAGAAGAAAAATAGTGTACTGGAATTTTTGAAATTTAATGTCTTTCTTATGTGTCCAGGGCAATCACAAATTTCTTCCTCCTCCTGAAACATATACAGCAGGATGATAAAGATCATCCTAGTTTCCCTAGTTTTCATTCCACCTGAAACCGAGTTCCCAGCACTCTTCTTGCCCTGTTATATTGCTTTTTAACAGAAATATATTGAATTATGTCCAGAACATAAACTGCACGTACACTACTTAAGTTAGAGCTGTGCTAAATCCCTTCCCATTATTGCTCCTGCCCTGGAAAGAGCTTTTAAACCTGCAGCTCCCACCTCCTGATAAAATCTTCCAGCCCAAATTGATCTGCTAAAACAAGCCCACTTTGATGAAACTCTCTGACTTTCAATTTCCATGAGGAGCCACCTTGATGCAAAGAGATCACGGCCCCTAAGGAAGCACCAAAGTTGAAAAGTATGAGGTACAAGTTGAATTGCTGCAAAGAAAAATAGCTTTTATGGGAACCCTTCAAGCTGTGGTTCAACAGTAATACTGAAAATCTAATTTATAGCAGCTAAACACGACTCAACACCTCAGGGTTTTGCTCTCTCGGTTGTGGCTCCGTGTCCCACACTGACGGACGAACTCAGCGGTGCTTTTGTGGTCAAAAGCACAAACCACAGATTATTTATAGTGCTCGTGCTGCAAGCCTGAGCAGGGCCTGAGCCTGCCCTGCAGCCCTGAGCTGCCACACACTGACCTTTACAGACCTGCAAACGTTCCCACCTCGCTGCTCTTTTCTTCGAGGGGCCACTGCAGCACCCTGAAGAGCAAACACAGGTTTTCCATTTCACAGAACACAGAAACACTGAGTGGTTTGCGTTGGAAAGGACCTGGAACATCATCCAGAGCCACCCCATGTCACAGGCTGGGACACTTTCCACTAGACCAGGGTGCCCCAAGTCCTGTCCAACCTGGCCTGGAACACTGCCAGAGATCCAGGGGCAGCCACAGCTGCTCTGGGCACCTGTGCCAGGGCCTCACCACTCTCACAGGAAAGAACTTCTTCCTAACATCCAATCTAAATCTCTTCTTTTTATTTAAAACTGTTCCCCCCTTAGTCCTGTTCCTCCAATCCCTTGCCCCAAGCCCCTCTCCAGCTCTCCTGGAACCTCTTTAGGCACTGGCAGGGGCTCTGAGGTCTCCCCAGAGCCTTCCCCTCTCCAGGTGAGCGCCCCCAGCTCTCCCAGTCTTTGGCAGCAAACACAGTAGAACATCTCCTTGGTGGTGTTTGCTTCCTGTGGTAATTGGATTTTTTGCTTATGAGCTTCTCAAACCCATGGAGCTTCCTGTTTCTTCCCATAAAATCAATACTCAATTTTTACGCAGGTGCAGCAACCAAAAGGTGCACACCTGTCCTGTCCCTGCCCTTTTCTGCCCATAAAAGAACCTTTCAAATACATGACCTAGAAATACTTCAGATGGGGAAAGTCCAGAGGGTAAAGACACCTGGGAAGTGCTGCTGACACCTTCCTCTCCCTCCTGCCCCTATGGAGGACATGGAGAACATATGGCCCATATGGTCCATGTGGCTTGCAAAGACTGTCCCAAGGGCCAAGACCTTAGTGAAGGGGCCTCCTCACACCAACCAAACATACAATTTGTTGCATTTATGAAGTTCAAAATGCTCTTCATCCCTTCACTGACACTTCACTGTCAATGACAGTGCAGCCACCACCACATAGAATTAAACTCGGCGGGATTCTTCCAACAAAAAGCACACCAAATCCTTCATTCCACAGTTACAATTACTGAACAGCAGCCAAGTGAGTTCTACCCATTAACAGACAAACCCTCTTGTAATTAAACTGATGTGTAAAATACAACTCTCATGGCACAAGCTATAAAACATCTTTTAAAACAATTTTTTCTCATTACAGACAGTTTATGCCAACTAAAAACATCTCGTCATGGTAAGACACTTGCACTGACCCTACCTTGGGTCTGACTGAGATTATTCAAGGATAGCACCTTCCCCCTCTGGGGAATCATGTCAACATCCTGGAATGGAGAATCATAGAATCGTGGAATATCCTGAGTTTGAAGGGACCCACAGGGACCACTGAGTCCAACTCCTGTCCTTGCATAGGACACCACAATAAAGCCAATAAAGCCAATAAAGCCATGGCCCTGAGAGCGCTGTCCCAACTGCTGGGGCTCTGGAAGCCTCGGAGCCATGGCCATTCCCTGGGGAGCCTGATGAGTGCCTGATCCTGCTCTGGGGGAAGAACCTTTCCCTGATATCCAACCTCACTCTTCCCAACACAGCTCCAGCTGTTACCTCAGGTCCTGTCCCTGGTCACCACAGAGGAGCTCAGTGCTGGACAAATTAAACAACGAATTTTTGGCAACAACTTGTCTTAAAATGCAGGCTCAGTTATGACCATGTGTCTTTTGCACGTTGAGTTCGCGCTATCCAATACAAATATGGAAGAGAAGGACTTTTAATGGGAGAGCAGCGACTTACAGAAGGTATAGGAGTCAATTCAGTTGAAATGCCAATGTAATGGGAATATCCAGAGCACCATTATGGGGTAAAATACCTGAGATAAACCCTATAAGCATCACTAGAACACACCCTTGTTTGGGAGATATGATGCAGAGGCTCTATCAGCTATGTAAGAAATAGGATTTAGTGTCTGTGTTCCCGGCAAACACTTCAGTGCTGGCAGAACATTCCTCCTTTTCCCATATTTAAGCACAAGATCAGACCACTGCAGCTTCTTCCTTTCAAGTGATGCTCTGGAAAAAAAAAGAATTGCCACGAAACCACAATGCAAGAAAACAAAACCCCAAAACCTGACCAAAACTCTGACCTAAGTCCTCTTCCCAAACAGGGACAGTTTTCCTATGCAAGTGCAATAATGGGAAAAAAACCTGGCTGTGCTGGCAGCTGCCAGCAAACGCCCGTACGGCAGATCCTGGAGGCAGAGGCTGCCAAATCCCTACGGTCTGGCCGACATTCCTGCTCCTCTGCTCAGACATTCATGTTTTTGTGAGCAGGGTGGACAACCCTGGGAAGAACAGCCAAAGGCTCATGTTTTCCAGCAAACTCGCATATATTGGCCAGCAACTATTTGGGTGGAAAAAATCTTCATCCTAGGTCAAGCTTTGGATTTAAAGAAGCATCCCAAAATGAAGTTGGGAAACTTGGTGTTATTATAGTGTCTCTCCAACTCCCAACATTCATATTCTCCAGCCAAAGAACAAACTTTACTCTGTCAAATGCAAGCAGCAAGTGTCCAACAGGTGCCAGGACTGAGCAAAGTCTCCTTAGTGGGGCTTCAAATAATTTTTTCGTAGGATAAAGACATAAAATAATCACAATAAAACAACAACAGCAATAAAGTGACCAGTTGGAAACAAGTCATAGCTAAAAGAGGAGCTTTTACACTCCCCCAGTCAGCAATACAAGCACTGTAAACAAGCATTGGAGTGGGAACAAAACAGCACTGATAGAATGACAACAGATAAAAACCCATTAATGTATATAATTCAAGTGATGACTGAGGAGGGTATAACCTATATAACAGGTTATATTATGCATTGCAACATCAAGCCATGTCACAATTTCCTTCTCACCTTTCACAATCCCCTTATGCAGAGCTGGATGAAGCACAGCGATGCAGCACAAACTGCAGCTGCAGCAAATAAAACTTGTCTGCCATTGCTGGAAACAGCTTCACACAGTGCCAGGAGCACTGCTGGCTTCCTTCACTTTAAATAAAGTAATACTGCAAATAAGGGGTGAGAGCAGCCCCATGGGGAGCTTTGGGACCTTGGTGGAGGAGAAGAGAGACCTGCCCCTGGCCTGGGGTGAACTCACAGTGTGGGCAGCAGGGGAGAGGGGGGGATTCTGTCTCTCTGCCCCACTCAGGTGAGACCCCACCTGCAGAGCTGCCTCCAGCCATGGGTACCCAGCACAGGGAGGACGTGGAGCTGGAGCAGCCAGCCCAGAGGGGGCCATGGAGATGCTCTGAGGGCTGGAGCCCCTCTGCTCTGGAGCCAGGCTTGGAGAGCTGGGGGTGCTCACCTGGAAAAGAGAAGGTTCCAGAGAGATTTTGGGGCCCCTTCCAGTGCCTGAAGGGGCTCCAGGAGAGCTGGAGAGGGACTGGGGACAAGGGCCTGGAGGAACAGGACTAAGGGGGAATGGCTTCCCACTGTCAGAGGGCAGGGTTAGCTGGGATATTGGGAAGGAATCCCCGGCTGGGAGGGTGGTGAGGCCCTGGCACAGGTTTCCCAGGGCAGCTGGGGCTGCCCCTGGATCCAGGTGAGGTTGGATTGGGCTTGGAGCACTCTGGTCTAGTGGAAAGTGTCCCTGCCCACAGCAGGGGTTGCAACAAGATGGACCTTAAGGTCCTTCCAACCCAAACCATGCTGTAATTCCATGATGATAAACACGTAACAACATTTTCAGCACCACATTTGCCTTTTTCTTCTCAAGGTTGAGGCTTTTGAGTCTCCAGAGCTCTTGATCACTCGTGTCTCATCTGCCCTGATGCCCTTGATAATGGAAATATAACTTTTCTATTTTCAAACAGTTAACCATCCACATATTTCAGTGCTCTGCAGAAGATGGGGGTAAATTGCTGTCTCCAAAGCATCTCCTGGTTTTTAGAGCATGGAGCATTACATCCAGCTGTAGAAAGCCACCCCTCACCCTTGGCTTTACATCCTTCCCAAATAACATGGTTTGGGTCTTTTTGGCCTGTTGTCTTGGAAACATTGATGTTTCAAATGACACAATACACAAACCAAGTGCTACTTTTAAAGAGATCATTTCATTATGCAAAAACATCCACACAGGAAACTACATCCTGAGAACACTGTAGGACAACATTTTGATGGGCTCTTGTCACCATTGTCACCTGCTGCCAGCTCTTGCAACACTCAGACTTGCTGAAGCTGTGGCTCAGATTTTAGGAGCTGGTGATGCCAGGTTGCCATCGCCTGACCGCTCTCCCACTGCCACACCACTGACTTCAGGTGGAACAGCTGTGGACCCTCAGCCTGAGGGCAGGTCTGGAAACAATCCAGCAGAGTCCTGGGAGGTCTCTGAAGAAGACACAGTACCAGCCCCAGGTGGAGCCACAGCCCTTGCCCAGCACAGAAATGAAACACTGCCCATTGGCAACACTCTCATGCCTTGCAGAGACATCTTCAGCAGCTTCCATCCCCTCCTTCCCAGACATCAGCCTCAAATTTAGGGACAGGGATGTGGTCTGGTGGACAAGCCTTGGACATTCTCCAGCCCCTGGAGGAAGTCTCTCCAAGTCCCTTCAAAACTCTATTTTTTTACCCTTTTTTTAAATATAATGATTTGACATGGGGCCATAAATATTTGGAAATGAAGTTTAAACTTCCTATTGCATACTTGAGTAGCCCAGAAAATGCTCAAAATTAAAAAAAAAGAAGCATTCACTGCACACTCTGGGCTTGATATAAGTTTTCCTGCAGTTTGTCACCAAAATTAATGCCACAAAGTAAAAGGCAGGAGAAAGTGTCTCTATCGTAATGCTCCCCATCTGGAACCTCTTAGCAGAGGCACAGAGCCCTGATGTATATTTGACACACAGTTTTTCCTGCTTTTCCCAAGAGAAATATGTGTAATGAAGAAAAACAAAAACACGTTAGGCAGCAACCAAAACATACCAGTGTAACCCGAGCCTCAGCTTGGCTCCCGACCCTGCTGTCCTTCCTCTCAGATCTCAGCCACTTTCTGCTGCTTACAGACAAAAAATCATCCACACCCTCTCCTCCAACAAACAAAAACCAACCAAATCAGAGCTTTGCCATTAAATCAACACAATAAAAACCACATTTGTTTTCTGCCACGTAAAAAATCTCTTGAGTGAGGAGAAGGTTAAACATGAATCCACACATCTCCAGCCCTTCCTTGCTTTTCTGTGGGATTATATAAATAATCTACAAGTCTTCTTGATGCAATTCCAAAATTTCAAGCGCCACTGAGCAGCAGCATAGGCATTCCATGCCTTGTATGCAGCTTGGATGAGTGGCTTTCACCACAGCAGTGCCACTGGGCTCGTGTTTTCCAGCTTATCTAATGTTTCACCAGCCATAGGCATCTTCAGATGTCTGACTGATCCATAAAAACACCTTTTCCCTTATTTCCACACTTCCAACGGTGAAGTAAGAGCTTAAAAATACTTATTGTTGGGATGGACCACAACACCTGCAGGAGGCAGACCGAGGCATAGCACCGAAAAAATTATTATCTCATTGGATCAGTGGGAAACATTGAAAAATAATTGTCTCATCAGGGACCAGAATATTTGATAAGCACCAGGAAAAACAATAGCTGGCATTTTTTTTTTAAGGGAGCAAAAGAGAAGTCTCAAAAATCAACATGTTCCTATCAGATATTTGTGCTAGGAGAGGTGTGTGCTTTCAGCTGTTAGGTAAAGCAAAACAGGACAATTCAACAGGTACAGCCTGTCCCCTTCCCAGAGGAATTCATTGGGGGTTTCCTTGAGACCACCATGGAGAGGTTTCCCATGAACCAAAGCAGGTTCCTGGGCTGGGGTGAATCTGACACCACTGCATCCGTTCCCTGCAGAGGAGGAACAGCTGCGAGGCGAGCGCGGCGCAGCTGACGCCCCGTGGCACGAGATGGGCACCGTGCTGTAATTCTGCCTGCCATGGGAGAGCTCTCCAGGCAGGGAAGGAGCTTTCACTTCAAAGGTTATCCTGCCAAAACCACCTATTTAGCTTCGCACAACGTTCCTCAACACTGCCAAGGCCAGTATTTCTGAGAACAGTGCTTTGGGGTTTTAAGGACAAGAAAATCCAACCAAAAAAGGAAAGCCCTAAATTAATGAAATGAAGGGAAATGTGAGATTTTATACTCCAACTTTCCACATTGCAGAAAACATTTCAAAACTAACACAGATATTTTTCTGCTGTCCACCTCTTCCTAGCCCGGCTCTGCAAAATGCCAAAAGGTTGGGATGGATGTTAGGACCATGTTTTCCTTTTCCTTTTTGGAAAAGGCAGGAGTCAAAGGGAGCCCAGGCCTGGTGTGCCAGCATGCCAAGGATGCAGAGGCCTTGCTGCTCCTTCTCTCTGCACCAAGATGAGCAGCAGCTCTTCATCCCCTCAGCCAAGCAAGAGAGATCGTGAAGTGGGGACTCAAAGCACCTTCCTTCAATTCCATGTTTTCATGTATGTATTAAGAAATGTAGTTTGAGGTTGTATGTTCCAGGACAGGATTTTTAACAACACTTCAAGTATAAATTTTTACAGTGGCCACATACATCCAGTCTCACTGCAAGACTTCCAGGAGCAAAGAGCCAGCCCAAACTACCCACTCTGCATTGATTTGACCCAAAATGGAGCAAACCAGAGGAATGAACGCAGTCCAAGTTTTTACAGCAGCACCCAAGTGCCATTGAAGCTCAATCTGGGATCTCCCCCCACCAGCTGATAAGGTCTTTGCAGATGTGAGGAGGGCAGGGAAGGGAAGCAGGAGGAGGATGCCATGTCCCTGAGAACGTCTTAGAACAAAGATGTCCTCCAAAGGCATTTAATAGAATTTAATTTTGCCATCTCCTTAGTCTTTGTGCATAATATTTTGGGGAACACCAGCTTTTCAAACCTTCCTGCCCTCTAGAAGAACACAGGATAACACATATGTGCAATAATGTATCAAAAGTACAAATATTCCAAAGAAAGGTGTATTGGATGAAGTGCAGGTGACCTGCTGTGTTGGGAGCTGTGCATGAGTGTTTTTCACTACAGCTGCCAGCAGGAGAAACGCTGCAGATAAACTTGGAAAATCCACAGGGGCATTGCTTGCCAGAGCAAATGGCAAACCAGACTTCGTTATCCAATTAATTTCATGAGAATATGCAAGGCTTTGTTAGAGCAAACGCTCATTAACTTCCTTCTCCTCTGATTTCCTGAAGCACTGGTTCCCAGTACACAGGTATTGTACATCTCATTTCTTTTAACATCTTTTCTGTTTCCTTGCCACCACACAGCCTGACAAACCCTCCCTGATTGTTCCTTATTCTGGTGATACTCAGTCCCTCTCCATCATGGTGTAACTAAACAAAACATTAACAGCTCCCCTTGTAGAAATTTGCAGCCTCTACAACAGAAAAATTGAGAACATTTCTTCATTCAACCTTTGAAGAATCACTACAGTGTGTTTAAACCTTTTAGTAAACCTTCTGTAATTAAATATATAGTGAATAAACTAAAATCACAACCTGATGTTGGTATCAAAGTAGCTGTGATAAGACACAGAAAGAGGTGGGAAATTTTGTAGACAGATGTATCTTTAACCAGCCTGACTGGAATAGCTGGAAAACCCAACCAGGATTTAAGCACATGTCTTCCAGCAGGCTGAGACAAACTGCAAAGCTCAAGTACAAATTCAGAGTATTTTTTCTCAATTTAGTAAGAGATTCACTGGTTGAACTTAATGGGAGGAAAAGATCCTTAACCAGAGGAGGTAAGGGATGTGAAAAGGCAAAGGAAAAACAAGCACTCCCTGTGCTGAGTGGCAAAACATAATTTATAACCCAAATAAAACCATGTTTCCATCTATTATTTGGAAGTGAGCAGTGACCTAACAGGCAGCAGCACAGCACAATGCAGAGTGAGCCATTACTAATCACACTCAGTTTGTAAAAATGAACGGAGAACCGGCGTTTATTTGCAAGGAAAGGAGCTGTTGGCACTCTGGCACTTACTCCAGGAGCGAGGTTGGAATGCTGGAGCATCCCTCCCTGCAGGGTCCAGGGCAGAACGATGCCCAGAGGCACAACCCCAGCTCCCACCCAGGACAAATATCACCCTTGCATGACAGAGTGTCTCCAGAGGGTGAATGTCTTGGAGCACGACAACTGATCCAAGATATAAAAATTGGCAATAAAAAACATAAGAACACATCCAAAGCCATTGTTTTGATGTCCTAAATGTCACTTCATATGGCAGAACAATGGAGGTGATGGTTTACAGCACTTTAGTCAAGCTCAGTTTGTGGAGGAACCAGACTTGCCAATGAAAAACAGGCTGGAGGGAGACTTAGATCCAGATCTCACATTTTCCAGCACCTATTATCCACTTCAAAACCTTTATTCCATACATATAAAGTCACTGTTGAGAGGCAACAACCTCATCATACACCACCCAATCCTCAAGATGATGAAAACAACAAGGACATGATCACTCAAGTGGTCAAAATATCTCCACAAATATCTCCTAGAACAATAAAATCTTGGAAAGATTTTGTGGGTGTAGAGCAGAAAGATCCCTCCCTTAAATAACAATGCCACACATCATCCTGAAAGTGGGAATAAAGCAAGGAGCTCAACCACTCTTGTTGCATTTGGGATGATGTGAATTTATTATTATTTCAACCTTCTCTATTATTATTTCCTTCCTTTTTGCATTTAAAAATGCATGCAGGATATAGCAGGAATCACTGGATTGCATCCCTTTATCCTGGCTGGGGAAGATGGGGATGCTGCTCTCACTGGCTCACTCAAAGCAGCTTTATAAACCTCAACAAAAACACCATCAGTGCTAACTAAGGAGGGATTTGTTTGCATCTTTCAAGAGAATATTAAATGCATTTCTTTATTGAACTTAATCAGCAAGTAAAATATTACATTAAAAAATTAAACTCAGAGAAGAAATGCTGTTTTCACATAAGTAGATCTGCCTGCAGTTCAGGAGGAGGGTGGAAAAGGAAACTAAAACACTGACAGAAAGGAAAACCACAGAAAGAAACCTTTCTTTCTCTTGCTGAGCCTCATCCTCTTGTTTATAACTCCCAAGGAGAACAGCAGCACGATTGTCCTACCTCGTGCTGGCCGGATTTCAGCAGGAAGGCTTCGCTCACCCGGCCTCTGGCATCCAATAGCGAGGCCTTTCCCTGGCCATCTCTCTTTTTTACTGCTCCTTCTTCCCCATCTCCTCCCTTGGATGGCATCCAGGATAGGAGGGCTACTGATAATTCATGAGCTGCCCAGGCTAAAGTCACTATAACAATTAAAACCCAGGTGGGGATTGAAACAAGGCATGGAAAAATAATGCAACAGTATCAGGGGCTGGACCAAAAAATAAGGGGGGGGGGAAAGGAGAGAACTGGTGCTAAGGCACTCTAAAATCTAAGTTTGATGATAAGTGATGCTGAGAATCAACATCACCTTCAAAGATTCCCACCTGCTGTTCCCTGGGACATTTGGCACAAATATATGGGGGTAACTATTCTCAATTGTATAAAGACCCTGATCCACCCTATTTGGGGATTGCTACTGCATTTGCAATCCTTCCACTGCCATTTTAGAAAAGAAATGCATCAAAGATAACTCTTGTGAGAGGTAGAAAGAGGGAGAGAAATATCCATGTTGAATTATCCACACATTTAAGTCCTGACTCTCTGAATTGTTCACCTTCTGCATCCCCTTAACCCCATCTCTGGCACCAGCCCCCAGCAAGATGCACAAAATTAAACGGAGTTGATTCCATGGTAAGGAATGGGATGGGAGAAAAAAAGTAAAAGAACATGATTTTTCCTGAAAACACTCTGAGCAATTGCAGGTGCCCTGCTCCAACTGAATCATAGTCCAGAGAAATTTGGCTCGTAAGAAACTGAAGTGTGGATCTGGCAATCGGGGGTGAAGTTGAATTAACTGTGGTTTGAATCCAGTCAAATAAATGAGAGTCCTTCCAAACTTGCCCATTTCATAGTTCTATTAAATGCAGTGACTTTTCTCAAAGCAAGAAACTTATTAGTAAGCTCAAACCTATTTTCTATTTTGAATTTCCAGTTAAAAGCTTAAAACTTAATTAAACTCTTCAGAAAAATTAGTGGCTAAGATCTTATGACATGATAACCATAAAGCAGTTTAAAAATTACAACTATTAAATCAAAATATAGACTTATGGCTCCTTCAGTATTTGCTCTTACAGATCCTCATGCCTTAAGCCAGGAGGTGAGACATCCTACATATTCAAAAAGCTTCTCCCAGCTCCATTTCTCTTGCCGAACAGATGTGATTAACATGGAAAACCAGAAATATTTTGTTTACTCATAATTCTATCTTAATGAAGCTTTCCCAGCACCCAAAACCCACTGAGGGGAGTCGATCTAACAACCCACAAGAGTTTTGCAGCCTAGATGGAACAAAAAGCCTGCCAATTCCTCAAGTACCCCCTGCTCAACAGAGTCAATCTGCACGGAGCAGGACAAATGCTCCATTTGCTGAGAACTCATAGACACCTTTAAAAGCCCAATGATCAATAAAGTGCAGTTAAAAAACTTAGTCCAGGGGGGCTCTAATGGGATGAGGATTAAGCAGATGCTGACCCACGCTGGTCTAAACTTGAAAATGGACCTCAATGACAACCTTATTCTGATTTAGAGGGATGGATAGAAAGAAAAGAATGCATTTTTATTTAGTATTTCTATATCTCATGTATATATTATACCTATTTTATATTTTTATATCTCATTATATTTTTATTAATATATCTTATTAAGATATATCTTAATTATATATTTTACTAATATATCTTGTACACCTATTGTATATTTATTTTCTTTCAATATATCTAATATTTGACAATTTAGGGAATGCATTTTTGTTGTAGGCTAACAGGATGCAAGGTATTGCCATATCCTTAACCCCATGGCCAGTCCCACTGAACCAAGGCTGTTCCCATCAGTAAAATCCCCTCTGTGCCCCAGTGCCCTCCTGATTTGTCACCTGGGGGATGCACCAAAAATCAGAGTAATCTCAACTCACCTTCTTTATCATTTCAAGCTCTTCCAAAGAAAAACATGTTGCTTGGCCCTCGTTAATCTCATTGTTCATTGGATAATGCATTAACTCAAGCATCCAAGTGAGCGTCCACTCTGCCGATAAACCCGGCTGATAAATCTAATTAACACCAGCTGAAAACCAGGCTAACATCAATAGTTATCTTTTTTTTTTTTTTTTAAGCATTATGTTTTCTCCCAGTTTCATTGAAATTATTTGGCTTTCCTGCAGCAGATGAAAACCAGATGTTGCAGAGCGGGAAGGGCTGTGCGAGCCAGCACGAAAACCCAGGACGGCAAGGGGCAGGTCGCACCCATTCATTACCCACATATTTCCCTTCTGCCAGGAGGTTATTTCTATTGCATCTCTGTGATTACAAATATTATAATTGTGATGTAACTCTAGAAAGCCCTGGGTCGTCCCTCGCAGCCCAGGGCCGCACGCGAGCCGAAAGGCGCCGGCAGAGCTCCTTTGTGCTGCGTAAGCACTTTGGAAAGCCTCACTCCCATCTCCCAGCCTTAATGCCAATATTATGCTTTGTAATCCCTCCTGGAGCAGCCAAAGCCCAGGATTAATCCAGGTTTAACAGCTCTTGGATGCCCACTTGTTACACTGCGAATATTCAAGAAGGCAAGGAGTTTGTGTGCATGGACACAAGGCAATTTAGGAAGTTTCACTGCGCAAAATTGAAGGTGCATCCCCATTCCCCTGACTTGCAGCTCAAGGTGGAGGAGCAGAAGTTGGGTTATTTATCATTTTAGCAGCTACACGATGCAAAAATGGGGAGCACTGGTGGATTACGGTGCATTTAGACTGACTGGCTGTATGCACCAGCAATGGAAATGGCAGGTGACCCTGTCCTGAATTTTTAGACATATTTCCCAAGCCAGAAAAGACTTTGAAGTTCTTTCTTTCCACGATATTATTTTTAATAATTTAATTTTAATCTAACATGTCTAGCAATAGAATATTCTGATTGAAAGCAAACATCGGGTGGCAATCTGGACAGGATGTGGGAACAGGTTTTTCCATGCTTCAATTTGCAGGAAAGAAAAGAGAAGGAAGGGGGGAAATAAACCTTGCACTGGATTTGCTACAAAAAAATCACTGCCCAGCAACACTGACAGCACTGGTGGGAATTACACATCATCAGCATCCCAGTGTTGAGCAGCTGCTATTCCAAAGAATCCACTGAAATTCCTTTAAAATTGGATTAATAGTTAAATTAAATTCCTTTAAAACTGAAAATTAAAATTAATTCCTTTTAATTCATGTGACTTTCACATCACAGTGATGTAGCTATGTATTGGAGCAGCATCTCCACTCGTACCAAACATGCACCAAACATAGCTCACATTCCATTAACAAACGCAATAATTAACATATTGGGCAAATTCCCATTGCTAAATACTCTCCAAAATATTTTAACTGTCCATCCCAGCTGTCCTTTTCCATAGCATAAAGGGTTTACTTGTGTTATAGCTTGAGAATTAAATTAAAATAAAGCTTTTTACATTCATATTAAGCCATGACCCAGAGACTGCAATGGGATTTTACCTGAGTAATTGTTTGGGCATTCTATATGACACCTCAGATGTTGTATTATTTTAATTATTAATATTTAATAATATTATTATTGTTGTTGTTGTTATTATTATATGTAATTATGAACATCTATGACACCAGCAATGCAGATCTGTTTTCATATATATGTATACAGCTATATTACTATTACATAGATTATTACAAGACATACTAATATATATATATAAATTTGGACCACTTTTAGTCAACTGCAATGCAGATTTTTCTTTGTGTATATATATTATTACACTATTATTCCATTACATACAGTAATATAACAAATATTATTACAGATATTATTTTGAACTTCTTTGACACCTGCACTGCAGATTGCAGTGTGCATGTATATATGTAATTACATTATTATTACATATATTATTATGGCAGATATTATAATATATTATTTTCTACTTGTATGTGACACCTGCAATGCAGATTTGTGTGTATATTCATATAATTAATATATGTCAGTATTATAGGATATACTAACATATTTTATTATTATTCCTATAGGAGATATTATCATATATCATTATACAAGTTGTTGATGTTGCTATTTATCGATTTGATTTTGATATGACACCTGCAATGCAGATTTCTACCTGCCTGTGTATGAAGTGTCCTAAAACTTCCAAAACCCCATGGTGCTTGTTTGGAGAAACCAAAATGAAGTACTCATGATAATTTTCCCTGGCTAGCACATCCTGGTGCTGGCCATCCACAAGGAGCAGGGAGGCTTTTGCAGGCTGATTGATTTGCAGGCATTCATCCACTCCCCATGAACAGCTCCGGCAGAAAGCACCGAGCGGGGGAAATGGAGCGATCCGGAACGCGACGGACAAAACAAAGAGACGGCAACGAAACGCCACAAAACAACTCCCAGGTCGGCTTTGGCAGCAGGCTGGGATTAGATCACTGTGAATCCTGCCTTAAGGAAAGCTTCAGCATGAATTTCCTGACTAAGGTAAAAAAACCTGGCTCAAATTTATGACCTGCTGGCAAGGTTACCTCTATCCCAGAGGCCTCCAAATACCAGGAACACTCTGGCCCAGAAATGCAGAGTTCAGCCTAATAATTCAAACACATTCCTCCGAGCATCGCCAGCTCCGCGGCCGTAGCCTTGGAGATAAAGACAAACTCCGATGTTTCCAGCTCCACATTTTTCAGAGCCTTCAACTAAACCAGAAAAGTGTATTTCCAAAGTTTGCAAAGTTTCTTTTCAATGAAGAAGTGGATATGAGCCTTGTAGAGAAGGTTGTTTCAAGGAGACAACACCAAACTTCCCCATCTCTATCAGATGGAAACCACTCTACCTGTATTTGCTGAACAACAAAAAAAATATTGCATTTTCTGCTCTTCAGGACTATCTTCCAAATCTCCTTAAAGGATAATTCAGTTTGTAGATATAAGAACAAAACCCTTAACTGAACCCCACAATTTCCCACAGGGGAGACTCAGGACTGCTCCTTACACCTACCAGCCTGTATGTAGAATATTTGGAATCCTGAGAAAACACCGTCTTCAAAAAAGTATTTAGTGTTATGAAATCTGCTTTGTCTCTTTTTCTTTTGTTTCTTCATTTATTTCTTTTCTATTTCTTCTCCAAGCACGTCAGATGCTTTGCTAAAGTCTGGATCTGCTCTGCTTTGGAAAGCACTGAAGCAACAAATATCTGGGAGACAGCTCCTGACCAACCCACCAAACTAAAACTTTGCTCCCCAAACCTCTTGTTTCTCAAAAAAAATTTTGATTTCCTCAATGATAAAGCAAATTAAGTATAAACATTTTATCCTTATGTTGGACATGAGTATTTTTACCCAGCTGCTTTCATTCTCCTTTGTTATCCTTTACAGAGATCCTTGGCTAAGATTTTTCTCCCAGTTAAAAACCTTAAGTAAATCTGCCCATTTTGGGACAATCAGTAAATCTTTGGTCTCTACCACAAAGCCAGTGCACAGGAATCACATTCTTTTGTTCTTATTTCCACCTTTCAAATGAGAATAGTGTGGATCTGGACAACACTGACAAAAAAAAATTTAGATTTTTTAAAGTTACATTATGGCCAGAAATTGCTCAACTTTTCCTTCTTTCCTTTTTTTAATATATATACATATATATGTTCTGTAACGATAAATAATGTTTTTCATAACAGCCAACAATCCTGACAAATCCTGCTTCGTCTTGTGCTGTGCTAAATTGTTAATTATTTCGACTCTTAATCAATAGTGTAACATCTTTTCCTCTAGTCAGGCTTTCCTTATGGCCATTGATAGTGAAGCTGACCCCCAAAACACCCATTCAGACTTATTAGATGAAGATTGTGCCAATTTAGGAGATCCCTGAGCTACAGTTGCCTGCAAGCAGTGGCACTAGCAGGCAGGTCTCATCCTGCCCTGCCTCATGTCCTCCCAGGGCTGGCATGAGGATGAGGTGAAGCCTTCATCTGTTGCAGCACAAAGATCCTTGTTGGACAGAAGAAGACCTCACTATCCATGGCTCTTCACTCCAAAACAGGAGGTGCTTCCCTTCAGCTCAAGGCTCCACCGGAGCAGGGAGCGATGGTGGGACACCAACTACCCAGGGAGAGAGAGCTTTGTTAACTCGCTGATGCAAAATGGACATAATTTGTTTTTTATACTTTATATGTTAAAAATAAATGATCTACAAGAGGTCTCCACTGTTTTATACTCTTCAGAGTTCTGAGAAGATTCTGCTCGTCCTTTCATCTTCCCTATCGCAGCCTCTGCCCAGAGAAGTCCAAATCCCCAATCACAGTGACAAAGCCAAAGGCTCAACTGTCTGGCACAACGTTTATTCCTCATCCATCTTAATTAAGGGAATAGAAGGGAGCTGCAATCTGCTGCTGCCGTTAAGGCAGATCCCTTCCGCAAACACAGCAAACAATGATTTTATTTGCCGACCCTGAATTGCTGCCATGAGCTCCTGCGAGACTTGTGCAATGTGGGATTGGGAGAGGATTGTTCCACCGCCCTCCTCCGAGCTTTAACTTAACCTCTACGTAATATTTAACCTTAAACAGCAAACAAATTGGAGCAGCTCCCTGCCTCTGCCTCCCTGAAGTGCCTTACTTCTTTTAACTGATTCCTCGTGGATTTGGCAAAGCCATTGGGGCAAATCAGGAGGCATTTGGTTAAACTTTATATACTGAAGATGTTGAAACAACAAAACGCAACCCACCGCCTGTAGAAGAGGTGGACAACAACGCCCATCCCAGCAATTCCTGGGTTGAGGCATTTTTAGTGACATGACTCTAAACTATGACCATCGTCACACACCGCTCCCTGAACGCACTGACTTCTCTATTCCCATAGGAATCATATGGGGAAAGAAGATGTACACATTGCATTGCTGCAGAGCTGGAATTATCAAAGAATCATGGAATCATTGAGAATGGAAAAGACCTCTGAGATCATCAAATCCAACCTGTGACTGATCACCACCTCGGTCTAGTTGTAGACCAGAACGCTGAGTGCCATGTTCAGTCATTCCTTCAACACCTTCAAGGATGGGGACACCACCTTCCTGGGCAGCCCATTCCAATGCCTAATCACACCTTCTGCAAAGAAATTCTTCCTAATGTCCAACCTGAACCTCCCCTGAGGCAGCTTAAGACAATGTCCTCTTGTCCTGTCCCTCGTTTCCTGGGAGCACAGCCCAACCCTCAGCAGGCTGCACCCTCCTGTCAGGGAGTTGTGGAGAGTGGAGCAGGTCCAGCAGGAAGGGCCTGGAGCACCTCCCTGTCAAGGAGAGGCTGAGGGAGCTGGGGCTGTTCAGCCTGGAGAGGAGCCCCAGCTGAGAGGGGCCCTCAGCCCTGGGTGTCCCTGGCTGTCCCTGTGTGCAGGGAGGGACAAATCAGGGCCCAGGCTCTGCTCCAGGGCCCAGCAATGGCACCAGAGCCAAGGGCAGGGACTGAGCCCAGGAAGTTCCATCAGAACATGAGGAAGAACTTTTTCCCTGTGCAGTGACCGAGCATTGGACAGGCTGTCCAGAAAGGCTGTGGAGTCTCCTTCACTGGAGATATTCCAGAGCTGTCTGGACAAAATCCTGTGCCCTGTGTTCTGGAACAGCCCTGCCTGAGCAGGCAGGTGGGACCAGGTGACCACTGTGGTCCCCTCCATAACTAACCACACTTTCTCTGTCCCCCACTCTCTAAAATTAGTGGCATTAACAATTCATTGTTACAATAGCAATTCTTGCCCTATAAATAAGAAGGAGGACAGAGTCAGAAAATTGTATCTGCTCCCTTGGGATACAATTTCTGAGCTCAGCAGGACACTTTGTCATTGAGCAGTCAGGAGAGGGATTTGCTCCTGGGGCAGCAAACCCAAATGCTCTCCCAGAGGTGTTTAGGGGACAGCACTCACATTCAGGCCCAGAAAAGCTACGGAGGTGGCAGAAACCATTAAAAAGCCCAAATTTGCCAACTGATACCACCAGAGCTGGGTGTAGTCCCTGTCCTACAAAGGCTCCTTGTTCCCAGGCTCTTCTGTTCCCCACCAAGGCCTGCAGCACAGCACCCACCCAGCATCCACTCAGCACCCAGCCCAGCCTGTCAATCCCCATACAGGCTACCCAGCCACAAAAACAGTCAAAAGGGTCTCAGTAAATGCTCCTGAAAACAAAATAAATCTGTATTTTGGTGAGGAGCAGGGGGAGGAGGAGGGAAAGAAACAAAATCCCTACTAAGGCATTAACTCCTTACTCCATGACTGGAAAAACATAGTGCTGTATTAACTATGCACATTAGGGATAAAAAGTCCTTGTCTTGGTTTTTAAGTCTTCATGGAAGCCTTACTCAACAGCAGCAACACGATCTTTGACTGAAAACATTATTTATCAAAGTGCTACATTATAATTACAGCATTTGATAAATACAGAGAAAAAGAAAAAAATAAGGTATCAGAAAATGGGCCCTTCCTTCATGTTTTGTTAAATGTGCACCTTAATATTCAGGTTTTACCAAAAAAGCTGAATACAAACCCAAATAATAGGCACACTGGTGGAATAAGACAGAGAAAGATATTTTTTTTAAATGGTATTAAGGAAATTGTTCTCTAATACTATATAATGCTGAGCATCATGTGGGTTTGCATGAACACATGGTCCCTGCCAGGGTCAGATTCAGGGTTATTTTGTATAGATACATAAATATTTATAGAATCTGGATAGCCAAAGACCCTGATACTTAGGGGTCCATAAAGTCTGGCTATCTAGAGGTCCATAAAATCAGGATATCTTGCAAGGTGAGCACTCCACCCAACAAGGGCAGGGTTTATTTGGCATTTCCCTGCTGAAAACAAAATAGCTCCTAATTCTTAAGGGTGGAGAAAAAGCAGCTTCATATAAACCTGCTTTAATAACAAATCCATCTCCCCACTGTCATCTCAGGGCAGAAACACTAATTTCTGTCATTCAAGCACAATAATCTGGACTTTGGAGTAATGAAATATTTGCTGAAGATAGCATGTAATAAAAAATAACAATATTAGGCCCAGGCACTGACACAGCCCATCTGGATATGGCAGGAAGACACTACAGTAAAAATATTGAATAATTCAGTGTCAGAAATAGGGATGAACAAGATGCTATTTGATACAGAGCTGTAAAACCTCCCCAGCTGAAGAATCCCAGCATTTTGCAAGCGCTGGTGAAAAGCAGTTGGTGCCTGAGCCTTGCTGTGGGAGTCCTTTGTGTCAGGCCTGCACAAATTCTTCCCACATTAGGCATCAGCTGGATAATCTGTGTGTTGCTCTCTCTCTCTCTAACCTTTCCAGGCACTGGAGAGGCAAGAATGCAGAGGGAAAAAATCCTGGCTGCTGCGTTCACACCTACCCCAAACTCAGATGGCAGAGCAGTGATAATTGCACATACCATAGGTTAAAAATGATCAAAAGTGAATAATGAGCAGAAGAATAAATCTTCCCTCTCCCCTTCATCTAAATCAATTTTTTTGGACATAAAACTTTTAGAGCCACACAATACAAGTCAATTACTTAAAAATCAGCATACTGGAAACTGAACATTGTGAACTGAATCAGAGAATCTATTTCTTTTGTTAAGTCCATTTTAATGGAATTTGGTTACCTTCCATTAATACTGTTCCAAGTACAGGATAAAAATGTAAATATACTTAAATTTTATTTCCCATTAATACTGTTTCAAGCAGGAATAGGGGAAAAAAGGGAATATAGTCAAAGTTTACATCCCATTACCATTGTTCCAGGTAAAAATATGAATATGGTCAGTTTGCAAATGTTGTTTCTCCCAGGCAAATAATGATACCCTAATTCCTATATGAATCAAGTATCCCCTTATCCTGGTTCCACAGTACAGTAGTTAAGAGCGTGTGGGATCTGCCAGTGGAGCTGGGTCCTAGCTGGGATAACTCCAGGTGTTGCACACACAGGAGGAGCAGTGGAGCTGCACAGGGAGCTTTGGGAGCTTTGGCCCCTCCGTGTTGTCCGATGTTACCCGAACCTACTGAAGTCCACGACATGCCTGATCATTCCAGTTAATTGATTTTTTTAAACTTGACTCAATGGCTCTTTGTTTGACTCTGGAAACATTCAGCAGCATCCACTGCAATTCCAGCAGAGTGGAGTTGCTCTGCTCACACCTCACAGGGCCACACCTGCAGCTGCCAGGGCTGAATTCGGCTGGGGGGACCCTGCGCATTAGCACAAAGTCCTGGGAAGTAACACTGAACAACATCTAGATACTGCCTGTATTTCCCTCCAACAACCCCATCATCAGGATTCAAGAAATAAGAAAAAATAAAGGCTTTCAGCTTCCCAGGCCTTCAGGTGGCAACTCTGACTTCCCCCACAAAAGCAAAACAACACACATTGCACAATATTACTCCAGAAACCAAAAAGCAGCTCCAGCTGCTGTTCCTAAGGTTCCTGTGCAAACCAACACCATTGGGAATACAAACAGCAGGGTCATGTCTACAGAAAGCTCTCTGCAATTCTTTCCAAAGCAATTCAAGCAATCAATTCCTCTTTTTTTTCTGGCAGAGATGCTGCAGATGCATATCAGCCTAAACCTCCCCTGGCACATCTTGGCCACCGCCTGTGCTCTGAGGCCTCTCCCAGGAACACAGCTCTTGGCATTTTTCTTTTTTTTTTAAAGCAACTGGGAGATCCCCACTGGGATGTTTGAAAAGGCAAATAAACAGCTGCTCAGACAACACATCTGCTGTGTGTAGCTGCTATGGCTGTGCTCCTGTGACAAATGAGATGCTGAGAAAGAGACCAATTGTAAAATAATCTGGTGCAGACTCCTTTACACCAAGGTTCATCCAATGCCTGTCTGAGGATCTTTGGGCATACCTGAGCCAGGGAGGATTTTCTTACTTTTGCAGTTTTATGCAGAATTGAAAAAGAAATTAGCAAAATGTAATAAATTAACTTGCATTCAGAGCTCCCCAGAAAGCTGAAGCATGGTTCAGAAGGATGGAGGAGGATCCTCACAGGCTGTACCATGTACCAGTACAAGGTGATGATCCCATCCACATCCCACCTCTAAGGGTTACAGTCCATAAAAACAAACTGGGATTCCAACATAAAGTTCATCTGGATGTTTCTAGCTAATCTAATAAAGAGAAAACAGGGTTTTAAAACACCATTCCAAGTTCACATCAACAAGTTCCCTAGATCTGGGATAAAATATCTCTGCAGGAATAAAGCACAGTTCTGCAGGCAGACCACAAATTGAATCATGGCACGATTTGGATCAGAAGGGAACTTGAAAGGTCATCTGATCCAACCCCCTGCCTTGGGCAGGAACAGCTTCCACTAGACCTGGTTGTTCAACCTCTCCAACCCAACCTAGAACACTTCCAGGGATAGGGCAGCCACATCTTTTCCAGTGTGAAGATATTTTTCCACCAACCTAAACCTCCCCTGGCACATCTTGAGGCCATTTCCTCTTGTCCTCCCCCTTGTCCCCTGGGAGCAGAGCCTGACCTCCACCCGGCTGTCTCCTCCTGTCAGGGAGCTGGAGAGAGCCAGAAGTTTCCCCCTGAGCCTCCTTTTCTCCAGGCTGAGCCTCTCCAGCTCCCTCAGCTGCTCCTGGTGCTCCAGACCCTCATTGTCTTGTTGAGGTGTGGCACTCTGGGTTCCTGATGGAGGATCCACCTGAGCAGAGTCTTCACCTCAAGTATTGCATGTTTTATAAGAAAATAGGGAAACTGAGGAAAAATATAAAGAAAATCACCTGCTTTTTAAAAAACTGGAATCTTGTTATTGGAAAAATTAGTATGTTATTTAAGGAATATGATCTATGAAAAATAATATATAAATATGTAAATATTTTAAAATATAATTTATAACCAAAAGGAGCATATTGGAACCTTTCCAAGGAGCACCACTACAACATAATTTTCCTATTAAAACCCAGCAGAAGAAAAAGAAAATCCATAGGATTTACATTAAATACACTTTAAAAGGACACGCCTGATCTTAGTACCCACCTCAAACTATGTGTAAGTAGTGAATGATGTCACCATGTTCAGAGGGCAGTAACAGCTTGTCTTGACAGCTGTCCCCAAAAGTCCAATTTGGACAAGACTCAGGAATCTCATGCAACAAAAAAAAAATTCCCAAACAATAGCCCAAAGCTGTTCAAGAAAGGTAAATTAGGAAAACAGAAGGTGCAGGGAAAAAAAAAAAAATCTTAATTTTGCTTCACTTCCGCTCCTGCTGTGTGAGCATGACAGCAAAGGCATTCCCAGGAACAGGAGGTTCCATGCACTTGTCCTGCCACAGACACTCTTCAAGCAGAAAAAGAAATCAACCAAGTCCAAGTGAGCTGTTTGCTCCATTCCCTAAATCAGAAGTCTCAGCACAGAGAGCTGTGTCACTGCCTCTGAAAGACAAACCTGAGCTGAACACAATCTGCTCTTAAATATGAAAAGGGAAAGCAAAGGGAATGCACAAGGTGTCTGGAGGAGAGAAGAAGAACAAAGGAAAAGAAGAAAAACAATCCTCAAAAGTTTGGCATCTAAACTTTTAGATGTTTCTAAAAGAGTTTATTCAATTTATTTCAACCACAACTCAAAAGGTCAAATCTGCAAACGCTTTGCAGAGTAATGCAACCCAAAGCTCTGCTCTGAAGATCCCTTTCTTGGGAAACTCTAGGAAGAGAAGGAAAAGCAGAAATATAGCCACTTTATCTTTCAGGCTGCCTGATTTGTGACTATTTGGGACCAGTGCTGGCAGAGCAGAAGAAATTCTGGATTACCCCCACTTTTTCCAAGAGGCCTGGAAGCAGACACAGCACAACAGCAGCTGCCCAGCTGCCGGAGTGAAGGAATGCAAACTTCTGTTCCAACAGCAAAAAAAAAATATAACAGATATGATTCAGGATTTTTTTTCACTCAAAAACAGCTGCAGATCTTGCGAAAGGAAAACAAAAGGCTGGAGTGCATCCCTGCCCTCCACCTCATCCCAAAACACACAACTTACGAGACACTGGGGCTTTGAGCAGCCTCATCTAGTGGATAGGGAACCAAGGAGAGAAACTACAAAGGTGCGTTTTAAAGTAAAATAATATTAAAAATTAGGAAGGAATTCTTCCCTGTGATGGTGGAGAGGCCCTGGCACAGGTTGCACAGAGGAGCTCCAAGCCCCATTCCTGGAAGTGCTCCAGGCCAGGCTGGACGGGGCTTGGAGCAGCCTGGGATAGAGGAAGGTGTTGCTGCCCATGGTAGGGGGTGGAATGGGATGATCCCTTCCAACCCAAACCATTCTGTGAATGGTCCCCAGAAGAACTGAGTGGCCACCACCAGAGCAGGATTCCCAGCAAACCATTTGTGATGACTCTCTCCATCCAAGAGCAAAGCAAGTAGACAACCTATTCCTAAGAAAAGTAGAATCAAAAAAAAAAAAAAGGCAATTGCCCAAACTTCCTTCTACCTTCAGTTTCATGGAGATCTCTCTTTCCCACCTCTGGAAATCTAACCTAGACAGAGATGCTCCCTCTGACACTGCTAAAGAGAACTATAAAATGACCTTGGTCCAACATGGCACATTAAAGCAACGTATCAAAAACTAAAGAGCATGGAAGTGTTTCAAATAACAGGATTGCAGGTGGAATAACAGGACTGGAAGTGGAATGCAATAGTGTTCAAACCAGTTTTCTGAAATTAATGTGGTCACCAACGTGGGTCACCGCAGTAACCACCATTAATTGCAAACTATGGGAGCCTGGTGAGAGGGAGAGGGAGAGGGAAGCACCAAACCACCTCCATGCATCATGGCTTCCAAGGACTATGGCATGGCTGAAGCTGACACATCACCTGTGTGCAGATGGGCTTTAAGCAATAAAATTCTTACCAGCAAAAGCTGGCAATTCCAAGGCAAATCATCTCAAAGACTATGGGGCAAACTCAAGACTAATTAATTAATTAATTAATGCTGGTATCCCACTTCAGAGTTTCATACCTGAAAAGCTGATGGCCCAGTTTATCTAACTTCTAATACACAGGAAGAGTCCTCATAAAGTAAGCAGTGAGTGGCCAAATCAAGCACTCATGGTTAGAAAACACAATTTTGACCGTGAAAGTTACCTTTGATTTTTTTCCCAGATCAAAGTAGCTGACTGCACAGAAACTCCATAAATACAACATTATCAATACATTGTGTGCAATGAATTCTCTTTTCAAAATACTAAAATTGCTACTGATAATTCCTATTTCCATTTTCCCACTGAGAAACCACCGAGATAAACCTGCATTAAGAAACACTCAAGTGAAAACAAAGCATTAACAAACTTGGCAGCAAGCCACCAGCTGTACTTTTATTTTTATCTTGTTTTTTTTGGAAGCAGGTAGGATTCTATAGGTGGAAACACAAGCTTCTCTCATTGCTAATGCTGTTGTCACTTTATTACCAGTATTTAGCAGATAACCACAGAGTAAGTGTCACAATAAAACTCCAACTACTCGGGTTTGGGTTTTTTTCACCGTTAAAACAGTTCCACACTACTATCGTTTCCATCTTACCTCAAGCACTGGGCCAGCTCCAAGAATAATCTGTTCTACTCCACTGGCAAATCCCTTCTGGCTGAGGGCGGTGAGGTGATGAATCAGAAAGTTGGTGCTCTGCGTCTTTCCCGAGCCGCTCTCTCCTGAAATCACAATGCACTGGTTCTTCTTCCTCTGGAGCATAGCATGGTAAGCCACATCTGCCACAGCATAAATGTGGGGCTCCAGCTTCCCCAGCTGATGGTTATCATACATCTTGACATACTTAGGGTTATAAATAGGTAGGAACTTGAAGGGATTAATAACAATGAGGATGCTGCCAACGTAGGTGTAGATTTTTTCCTGCTTGAAGCGGTTTCTGAGATTTTCCAGGAGCGTTTTCTCGTTCAGGTCTGGCAAACCACACAAGTCATCGTAGTCCTTCTGCTGGGGCTGGGGGAGGAAGCCCCGCTCCACCATCCTGCGCCGCTCCTCCGTCACCCGCAGCCAGGACTGGAGGCTGCCGTAGTGGATAGAGCCATCCACGTTCTTCTCCCGCAGCAGGAAGCGATAATCCTCGCCGCTGATGCGGTTCTCCAGCGCCATGCGTGGCCACAGCATCATGCGCTGCACCGGGCAGTCCGTGGGGTTGAGGATCCATTCCTCCCCTCCGAACTCCTTCACTTCGGCCAACACGTAACATTTGGTTTTCTCGAGCTGGAGTTTGTTGATGAGCGAATCGATCACCTCGGCGGCCGTGGATGTTTTCCTGGCGGTGATGGGGCAGTAGATCGTCCCCTCTGCGATGCTCCCGGGGTAGATGTGCAGCGTGTACTCGCTATCCTCAAAGCGTCGTCTGCCTCCAACATCATTTACACTCATATTGGATCCTTTCCCATCAGTCCCTGTGCTGCATAGTCAGGACTGTGCTGTATCTTGTCAGGTCATCATGTTAGCGAGGCTGAAAAAACCAAAATAAAACCAGGTTAGGTGTTACCCTACAAATAGCCCAAAGCTGTAGCAGATAAAGGTATTCAACACCCAAACACTACACACACAACACAGGCTCCCCGTACTCAGATGTAACTCCCACAGCACCTCAAGCTTTTGCTAATTTTGCCCCCAGTCTGAGGTATCAGAAAGACCCTCTGATTTTCAGTGAAAATTTTGTGAGCAACACACCAGACAACCTCCCGAATCAATCTCATGGGTGCGTGGTACTCAGCGCCCACAAATCTTAGCTGCTAAAACAAAATGACCATCACCTTCCCCTGCACGCTTGGCCCTTGCTACAGATGCATTTTTCCATGGTCCTGTGCCAGTGAAGAGGAGATTAACTCCTTTCCTTCCTGTCTAGGACATTTTAAACCCATGATGATTTAACCAGCAGCACTTTTTCCCCTACCAAGTCACCCTTTTTCAGAGATGTCCATATCTCACTGGATATGAGTTATTGCAACCAACTCTTTTGTACAATGCACTTTTTATTTCTCTTATACTGCTTAAAACCAAACAAACCCTATCTCTGGCACTGAAACATCAAATGTGCAGCTGATTTCTCAAACTTCACCACTACAAGAAGATAATACACCACCAGCAGCTCCAAATAAAAGCAAATTCAGAGTTAAAGGGCCCCAGTTCTCCAACAGTTCTAACAAACTCCAAACTGCCCTGGAAGATGTTAAGAGCTACTCCCATAGAAAAACAAAAGGGAACTAGGGAGAAAAGCAGGACCCTCAGAACCAGGATCTGGGCAATCAGGTGGCAGTGACACTTCATACAGATTAAAGTTTACACGACACGCATCCTAACGTTATTTGTAACATTGAGCTTTTCGTTGAGCACTGCCCCACTGGAGCAAGACCTCACAACTATGACAGTTCCTTCATGACATCAACAAAATGCTTTAGAAGGGTCAAAAAACATGAAGTCAAAACCCACAACAGATTTAGGGAACTTCAGATATTTGATGCTGGGAAGAGTATTCAGGGAAAGCATTTTACTGGTCACCCTGTTCCTGCAGTCTTCCCCAAGTTTCCAGATCCAGGACCTACAGTCCAAATACAGCCACCCTCATCTTCTACATAGACTCGAAGACTGGGATTTGGAAAATTGTTTCATTTCTGAGGCCCTCAAATGAACAGCACTATTTTATGCTGTATTGTCTCTCGCTCCAATATTTCATGAAGTATATTATCCCCAGCCACGCGCACTTCAAAGCACAGAAATGAAAATGTCCCAGTGAAATACATCTGGCAGAGATTCACGGCGCATTGCTTGGTAGCAGGACATACATTATACACCGGGAAGTGTTCCAGCTGCTTTCCTATGGCTTTACTACAGGCACAGATGCAGCAGGGATGATGTCAGGGAAGTGCTGGGTTGGGCTTGCTTTGTGTAACTCTGCAACTCCAGCATCAGCTTTTCATCAAGAAGGGGGGAACAAACCCCCCACTCTACTTAAGCTCAGTAATTCCTCACCCAGATTTTACTTCAAAGCTGAGGCCAAGAGGGCTGGCTATTTTTATGGATGTTATCAGAGCATATCCAAGACTGCTGACTCACGTGAGAAGCGCAAACAGGACTTGATGTTGGTTACCTTGAGCAAACTGACCCTGCCTCTTCCCTCCTGCACACTCAATAAATACACGATAAAGCACCAGGCCACTCCACCCCACCCCACCCACCCAAACATCTCTAGAGATGTTTATTCTGCATGGAATTGGTAACAGCAAACACCTGGGCCTTCTGCAGCCAAACAACTTGAATCCAGCAGGGCTGCAAGCCAAGCGTGAACCCCATGGAGATGCAAAAAGCCTCAGCAACTCTGGGGACGTAGAAGAGCCAAGAACCCCCCACAAAACCACTCAAAGACCAGAAGCTTCAGAGATCAGAAAGCAAAGAGGTGTTAATTCGAGCCTTGTAAATCCCAGGGGTGCCACGGAGTTTACTGTTAACAACCTCAAACATGGCTCAGAGGGTTGAGGGAGGTCAGAGCAATGTTAATGAAGTTAATTGGTTGTGGTCTCCCATGCCCTGCTGCACATGAGCCTGGCCCTGGCTCAGCATTCAATGCACCTTGTAAATGCAGTCAGTTTTTCCAAAACATTTTGGAGAAAATAATGCAATGAAATATCCATCCTAAGGTAATTAGCATATGTCAGGGAGAAAGGTTCTCCTAATAAACACCGTTCCAGCAGGCTGTTGTATTAGCTATTATATAACTTGGAAAATTAATATTTTTGCATAGAGACGTAAAAACTTAAATGGGATAGTGAAAAGAATGACACAAAGTTTGTATTTTGCCACCCATTAATACTTACTTTATGCACTATTTTAATTGAAGGTCTTTTGGTCACAACATGCTTACATTTACAGGTGAACATATTAAAAATCGTGCTACACTTCAGTCATTTATACATTTTTGCCTATTGCAAACTCCTGGGAACACTCTGGCCAAAAATTCATGGACTCTGCACACCTATGAAAGGAAACATTTATGGCATTTTAAGTCAACAGAAAATCATGGAATGGTGTGAGTTGGAAAAGGTTTTAGAGCTCATCTCATTCCACTCCTGCCATGGGCTGGGAAACCTTCCACTAGACCGGGGTGCTCCAAGCCCCATCCAACCTGGCCTGAACACTTCCAAAGATCCAGAGGCAGCCACAGCTGCCCTGAGAAACCTGTGCCAGAGCCTCACCACCCTTCCAGCCAGGAATTCCTTCCCAATATCCCATCTAATCCTGCTCTCTGGCAGTGGGAAGCCATTGCCCCTTGTCCTGTGCCTCCATCCCTTGTCCCCAGTCCCTCTCCAGCTCTCCTGGAGCCCCTTCAGGCACTGGCAGGGGCTCTGAGGTTTCCCTGCAGCTTTCTCTTGTCCAGGTGAGCACCCCCAGCTCTCCCAGCCTGGCTCCAGAGCCAAGGGACTCCAGCCCTCTGACCATATACTTTCAGCCTAATATTTTCTATATCCTTTTCCATTTTTTATGTTTGAATGAAGATTCTTCTCAAATTAATTCTGAATGCTGACTTTGCTCAATTTTACCACAGTAACATGATTTTTTTTCCAACATAAAAAAGCACCATCTCCAAACATGATTACAAATTAATTATATTATTTGGGATCTCCTACATAATAAAATCAATTACCATTTCCAAGGAAAATGCTCAGAGGGTCCTGATAAATGACAATCATCTGATTTTTAGCAGGTTGAAAGAAAAAGATTAAAACTTTGATTGCCAATTAGGCTTTGTACAGACACTAAACATGTAAATACTGGTTGATTTTGACGTTCCATGTGATCTTTTGCTATACAATCACAGTTTAAAACACATTCAGAAAGACCAGGCTCAATACGTTCATTTTCAGGGACAGCGTTAGCAGCACGTGGCAAAAATCCAAAACAAACTGTCCACTGGAAGCATCCGAACCCGGCATAAATAATCTGTGACAGCTAAAGCCTGAAATCATGTGCAGAGTTTGCCAAATACCAAATGATTTGGAAAAAACAGGGATCAGTGTCAGCATTGAGGCTGCTAAAGGGGCAATTCTGGAAGCAAAGTTCACAGAGTTTATTATAACATCCCCTAACCTGGCAAGGGACTACAGAAACAGAGAAACTTTCTCCCCATTCCCAATCCTCCGGGTTCGGTTCTCAGGACAGCCTGGATTTATCCATCCACCGTGCAGGGCAGTCACTCCTAGTATAGGTAAACCTATAAAATCTGATAAAGAAGCTGCCAATCTAAACACCCCTCACTGCTTAATCTGAATCTATGGGCACAAGAGCTCTCTGGATGTTTCTCCTATAGCAGCTGGCAGCCTCACGCTGCTGGTACCCAAAATAACACCTTGGTGACATCCAAACTGACACCAGACCAGCACATCTGTGCCAGCTACACACAGGAGGAATACCCAGGTGGAAGCTCAACATCTTGGTTATCTTTGCACTGTTTCACATGTCACTTCCTTTCAGAATGTACATAACACTTAACCATCTCCTTTTATCATCTTCCTTTCCAATGCTCACCATGTTTTTCTCTTCCCACTGTTTGCTGATGGGAGAGAAACATAATTATTGTCACTTAATCACCTATGTGGGCTCCTCTCAAAGAACCTTGTGTGCAAGTGCAGGAGTGATGGTACCCAAAACACAGATTATTGCAAGTTATTTTCATCCAAAAGAATGAAAGTTCTATCACAAGAAAAGTGAGATTTGGAAGCATTGCAGAGATCTAGGAATGGTTTGATTTGGAAGAGACCTTTAAAGGTCATCTAGTCCAACCCTCCTGCAATGAGCAGGGATGTCTTCAACTTGATTTGTAATCACAATTCAAATTTACTTCTTAAAGGATGATAAGCTTGCATGGGGGAAAAAAATATCCATTAGCACTCCAGGATTGTTCACATACAGAAGTGAGGTCTTCTGGCTGAATTTTAGAACAGTTTCTTTGGACTGAGGCACCTAAGCAAGATGCTAAAGCAGTGAGACAACTTAAATTAGAACAGAAAATGAAAGCAGAAGTGAAGACACATTCCCAGAGGCCCTGCAGCAACACAGGACCCTGCTGCACCTGGCACTGAGCCAAAACAAAACCCCACAGGCACCAGCAGCAAAGACACCCAAGCAATGGCAGCAACATCCCAATGACACATCTGACTGTTTCAGGGGCTTCTTCCCTCTCCCCTTAAAATTTTCCAATTGGTCACAATTTCCTTGAAAGAAAGAAATTCTCCTCTTTTGCTAAACCTGCTTTGTCTTGTTCAGAGTTCAAGGCAAATGTGAGCAAACCTAAAAACTTGGTGTCCTTTCACTTCCTACAAACCCAAATGATTTTGAGTTAAACCTCCTCAATGTCCTCAGTCCAAGTTAGATTTGTAAACTGGGGTTTGGCTGTTATTATCAAGAGCCATAATGAAAGGAGTGTCAACCATCCTGCCTCAAGCAGAAGGGAATTTTTCTGGAAGTAAAGATGCCTGTACAGCCAGAGATGCCTACTCAGCCTCCAAGGGGGATTCCCAGAACACAGTTGCCCATACTGGAACTAAAATAGGTTGCAAATATTCTCTGAGTTGTTCCTGAGCTCAACAGCTTCTTCCCTGACCTGAAAAATTTGAGACAAGTCACATCACACTGGTTTTCCTGTGTCTTTCAGTTTTATTCAGCACTTTAAGTAACTCTGTCACCTCCTTGTCTGTTCAGTTCTACAGTGGAAGATGACACTTGAGTTTCAGTTTGGCACCTGGGAGCTCCTTGCTGGGCACCAGAGGTGTTTCCTCCTCCAGAGATTTGCTTGGCTACCCCATACTTTAATCAGACACTGATATTAAGAAGTCCATGAATACATAGAGCACCTCAGTGAACAATAATCCCTTCCAGAGCCTGGAATCACCTTGTCTTGAGAGGTTTTGGTATTTCCCTGTGGTATGACAACCACTCAGTGGTTCCTCTTCTTCTAAAAACTGGAGGTGGGTGAGGATGTTGCTATCCATCACATCCTTGCTGATACATCTCCTGTGGAAATCTCTCCGCTTCTACCAGACCTTTCAGCTGAGACAAAATTAAAATGCGAAGAAAAAAAAAACAAAACAAAACCAACAAACCAACCACAAAAAAACCAAACAAAAAAACCTCCAAAAAACCCAAAACCAAAAAAGCCAACTAAAAAAATTTACAAGTAAAGCTGTTGTGAAAGGAGTTACTCCTAATGTGTTACAAACATTTCTGAGGAAGGAGGAACTGAATTAGGATATGAATAAGAACACGATCACTTATTCTTTCCCTTGAGGTCAAAGCATTTTCTGTGCAGGGAATGAGTCAGCATCCAAGGAATTAACCTGGGCTATGCAGTGGACAAAGCTCCTGCCTGCAGGATTCCTGCCTCACGGGCTGGAGATGCTACCAAAGGCACAGATCCATCATCTGTGGTGCTAAAGAAATGAAAATTAACTAAAGAAACTACAAAAAGGCATGATGAGGTCTTAACTGGGACAGCTGCATGGATAGTAGACTTCCATCTTCACTTCCATCACAGCATCTCTGCTTGATGCTGGGAAACCCAAATAAATGGTGCAAAGAAAATCCTGCCCTGGATCGTTCCTCTTTCTTGAGTTTCAAATTTGAGTCACTGAATCTTGACTTCTGAAAGCACTTCTCCCAAAAAATGCCCCTACACAGAGAACAGGATCCTCCAGCTGCTCCCTTGCCTTTTTTTGCCAGAAACCAACAAAATAATAATATAAAAAATAAGATTTAAAGAAACAAAAGGAATTGCTGGATCCTCTCTCAGGCTGCAATGGTAGCACCTGTTTAACTTAATTTGTTGCTCCCATATATGACAAATGAGAACTGTCAGTGAATGGCAAGGATTAACAAAAGGGCAGAGACCAAGGAAGAGCCTGGTGTATTGTGAGCGGTTTGAGTCCTGCAGGGAAACAAATCCTTGCTACATTTTGTTTTGCTGCTTCTAATGAAATAGTCAGTGGCCAGAAGTGGGACAACCCTGCTCCAAACACCAAGAAAATCTGTCTTTTATAAAACTGATAGAATTAAATTTACAGCCCCTTCAGGTTTTCCTGGATTAACTCCAGGCTCCAGCATCACCTCCAGACAGCGCATCCCTCACCAACACAGAAATTCTGTTCACGTGAACAGCCAAAATATCAGATTTTCAACTTGACTGGTTGGATTTGCTCTTCACAGGTGGACACAGCAGTTCAGCCTCTGGAAATCTGACTGGAAACAAAGTGAGAGTTGATACCCTGAAAACACAGATCACTGTCAAATCCCACACTGATGCAGGCGCAGAGCAGAGCCAGTGAGCACAGACACGGCTGCAGAAACTGTAAATGGACTCAGGATCTCCCTTTTAGCTCTACAATCATGTGCCCAGCTATTTATATTTTAGTTTCCAGCTAAAATTTCATATATAGAGCCTGAAAACCAGCAGCACTTAACAATAAAAACATTTTTGAAGCTGTTAAAAACTATGGATATGCAGTGTAAGCGACGTGGCCAAGGACTAAACGAATTCACACTGAGGAGCATCTCCCAGCCTCAAAATAGCTGCAGAAAATACCTTTTGAGAGCTCAGGAATTACACCAGTGTTAAGGACAAGGTGCTTCTTCCCTAGAGGAGTTCAAGAACTTCAGAGAACAAAACCTGGAGAAATCAAGGGATCCTTCTCCTCTTAATGCAGTGCTGAAGGTGGTGGGAGCAGGCTGAGGACTGCCATGCTGAAAAGGAAGTTTGCTGAAGGATGTGGAGGCACTCCAGGACCACTTCCAGCTCCAAGAAGCACCACACTTGAGATAAGAGCTGAGCAAAAGGCAGAAGGATTTACAGAAGCACCAAGAATTGCACAAATATATTGTGCTGGCACCTAAATGCCACAGAATTGCTGCATTAGGAAGTTTCCAAAGATAATGGGAATAAAGGGCAGCTAATTAAAAAAAATTTTTTTATATGTTATCACCAAGAAATATTTCTCACCTTTATGATGAAATGACAGAGTATTTTGAATATTACCATATAAATATATATTGATCTATATCAACTACATGTATCAATATACTGATAAATATCAGTATAGAGATCCATGCCAAAGGATTTTGTTGGGTTAAAGAATCATGTCCTTCCTCAACATGGATCCTTCCTCAACATTCTCTGTCCTTGGGGAAACTCAACCCACTTCCAGCACAAGCCAAAACAAACACTGACATCTCTCAGCCTTGCTTATTGTAAAGTACATGGACACAGGAAAATAAACATTAAATCACTATGGAAGTGACGATACCTACACTGTATTTCTCTAAAAATATAAAATTAGGGACAATTTACATAATGTATTGTCACTATGTTATTTTTGAATACTTGGTCAAATAATAATTAATAATTTCAGATGTTTTTCCTGTAGTCTTAGAAGCTTTGAAGTTATATGAAGAAGATAATTCAGCTTAGGAGCAAAGTCAAATTTAACTGCAACAGCACCAGGAGAAGATGTAATAATGTGGTTACTGATGTTCTTCCTTTCCTCATTTTATGGAGGATTATGGACCATGACTGATAGCGAGCAAGGGATGGTTTTAAAGCCTTCTCACAGAAAACTCTTTTTGGCAAACAGTCCATTTCAAATAAAATTTTCCAGTGCTCCCTATACAATTTTATTGCATTTCACAAGAATTATTACCTGCGACCCACCAACACAAACCCATGAGGTTTCTCTTCTGCTAAGAAGATTCCAACTTTCTTCCTGACAGGACATTTGCTGTTCAAGATCAAAATGAACCATACAAATTAACTCTGGCTCAGCAGCAGACAAATCCTATTTTTCCCCATTTTAGGTAGAACATGCCTGTTAATGAATGAGAGTTTAAAAGGACAATTCTCCAATTTTTCAGCTCGGTCTCCTACTTCTTAAGTGACACTACAATCCAGCTTTTGTCAAGCATCTGAATAAGAATAAAGTTATTTTTGGGAGTCCATAATCTTACAGTGCCATGCGCCCCTGCAGCTGCTGGTTTCTTCTGCTGCAAGTCTGAATTTTCCCAAGAAAATAACTGAAGCTTCCACTCCAGCCCATGCTCATTCTTTTAAATCCTCCTTAAAGGCAACCCTCAACTAACTTCACCCTTCAGCTGCCTCTCGTCCTTGCACCTCCTTCCCGTTTTCCACGGGTGATGAAATCATTTCCCCACAGAGAATCATCTTCTCTGCATTCAACCAAGGTCAGCCCTCAGCAGCAGGAGCTGCAGTGTTGTCAGGAAACTGAGAGACTGCTCCTGCCTGGATTTAGTTTCATATTCAGTAAGAGGTGATGCCATTTGTTATCTGTCTCCTCTCCATGTTCGGTCTCTCAAACAGCTTAGTGATATTTAATAAAGGTTTTATCAGAATAATAGAAATAACTTATAAATAATTGATATATTTTAGAGATTTGATCTCTGTAGCCAGACCGTACAGGTACCTTCTACTCCTTTAAACCAAGTAGCTCAAAATCCTCCAAAATTAGTGTTTCTTTTCAATGTAGAACTACTGAAAATCCTAGCAGCAACATGAAAGCATCCTGGTCCATGCAGGAGCAAGATTCTATTATCCAGAGACTGATTTAAGGCTCATAGTAACCTACAGATTCTCTGCACAGCCCATGAAGCACAAGGAATAGATCTTAGAGCACTAAGAATTGTGCTGTCAAAGATCAAAGGGAAAAGAATATTAAAAGTGTACTGCTAGATCTGGCTTAGTTACCTTACAAAGGGAAAAAACACCAAAAAACCCCAAAAACAAAACAAACACCAAACAGGATGAGTCATACTTTAAACAAGACTTTCAGCAACTAGTTCACAGAAAAAAAAAAATCTTTTTCCTCTAAAGGCCATATTTATCAAAAATATTCAGCTCACAGATTATGATAATTTACAAGCAAGAGCAGGAATAGGATGCTGGATTTAAATTAACCACAAACCAATATATTCTATCTGAAAATTAAACTGTCAGGCAAATGCCACAACACAAGAGTGGCTTTTAAACTTGAGGAAGAGTGTTCTGAAAGCATCACGACTTGAAACCAAAAACAAAAGCTGCCTCACAATGCGAGAAGTACTAAAAATCTCTTGAATTAGAGCTGACAGCTCTACTAAAAATAGTTCTTGGCAGCTACCTGAAACACAGGCTTTGTAGTTCTTTGAAAACATAGATATCAAACAGAGAAGCAAAAAAAAAACCCCAAAGAAAGCAGGAGCTAATCAAGCATTTAATTGAAATATTTCCCTTGTCCCCAGTCCCTCTCCAGCTCTCCTGGAGCCCTTTCAGGCACTGGAAGGGGCCCTTAAGTCTCCCCAGAGCCTTCTCCTGTCCAGGTGAGCACCCCCAGCTCTCCCAGCCTGGCTCCACCCTCAGAGCATCTCCATGGCCTCCTCTGGACTTGCTCCAGCAGTTCCATGTCCTTCTGCTGTTGGAGGCAGCTCTGCAGGTGGGGTCTCATGGGGTCTCAGCTGTGCAGAACTTGAAGCCTGGACAAGCAAAATTCAGCTCCTCCTTAAGGTCCTCAGATTATTGCTTTTCCTGATGGATCAGATACACTGATTGGAGGCTGTAAAAATTCAGAGATGTTTGAGGACCAGCATCAGGGAATCAATACATCCATTAGGAATGTCACACTTCACCTTTTCAAAATGAAATAAGCAGTAAATTATCAAGGATCTACATCAGATGCTCTAATCCAGCATTTTGCTGTAATAAACATGTAGTTTATGGTGCCTCTGGGTTATTTAAAGCTGTTTCTGGGGGTTCCCACATCTTGTACTATAGGATTAGGAGGAAAGCACCCCTGATTTCCAAACTTCATAAACAGGTACTTGCCTACAGCCACCCAACACAAAGAAGGACAGATAGAACCCAGAAACAAGGAATAAGATGATACTGGGGAACAAAGACACAGACTTTGCATTTCACTTGAATCTTCCCTGTTTAGGGCAAAAGCTGGAAAAACGTCACAGATGGGATTAGGATTTCATCCTGCACTTGGGTAAGAGCTTCCACCTCTCCCAGCCAAGCTACAGCTCGACACAAACTTGGGGAACAGACAAATGTGGCTGTAGAGAAAATAAAAATCAAAGCACATTCTGGAAAATAAAATTATTCTATAAATCACTGTATATATCCAATAAGGTAGCAATTAAGTCAATTGAGATAACAGTCTGTATCTCATTATGTTCTCTGGGGGAAAAAAAAACCAAAACCATCTCATGTGGAAGCAGAAGATCTGGTTTCTTGAGAAGCCAAGCAGCAAAAATCGAAATATTCACCGGACTGGCAGTGGAATGATTTCAATGCTTCAGTGAGCACAAGTTAAACCTGAGCATATTCAAATTAGCACAATAATTTTGCTTTTTATCAGTACTTTCATGTGTCCTCCCTCATCTTTAGGACTATTTTTCCATCCAGAGTATGATGGGGAGGTGAGCTTTCCAATTTTTTTTCCTTTGGCAGGCATGATTTTTCATTAGGATAGAGCAGTGCTATGAAAAAGAAATTCTGATCTGGTCCATCCTCAAAAAGGGAAGATTAAAACAAAGGTAAAACAAATGGCCCCAGAGCACAGAGAGAGGTCAGGCACCGTCAGATGGCTGAAGAAATGAGATGACAGATTGCAGCAGCCCAGTATTAAACATCTCCCAGATAATTCCCCATCCCAAGCAGAACCATCACGGGGAGAAAGAGAAGCTCCTCTAAGCCAGGTCTGCCAGACTGCTTCTCTGACATCTGTTCCCGCATTTTCCGCCGGCCGCTCCCAAAGCGGCTCCGGTGAGGGATTTTCCCTAATTGCAGGCGGCGGATAATCGCCCTTATCCTGGAACAGGGTCCCCAGTGCAATGTGAAAACATCTCCTTTCCAACTCCTGTGCTTGTTGCCTACAAAACCTGTTCTAAATCTAAAGCCTCCCATGGGATACCTTGGCTTTGAACATGTCTGAGGCGATTCCATAATTATTGAAGGAGTATAAGCTTTGGTTGCTGGGTTATTCCCAGAGAAAGTCATCGGGCCCTCTCACCTTTTACTTTCCACCATGTGCCAACCTGTCCATCCCAATTTTTCTCTTCCATGTTCAAGCAAAAGCAGAGACACCTCCTTCCCACAAAACAGAGAGCTTCCCTATCTTAGTACAGAAAGCCATCAATTACATCTGACACAGGAGGTGAGATACAAACATTCCTCCAGAAACTGCAGCACACTTGGGTTTTAAACCTCTTCCTTAATAAAAGATACTAAGTATATTTTTGATTCTTTCTGCGCCATCAGTACAGAAAAAGACAATTCTGCAGTGAGCAACCTCACAGTGAAGAATTTATTATAAACATAATCCTTACATTCCTTGAAGCTCTTCAAAAATTATTACAAGCAACCAAATGGCTTCCACAAGCTTGAAACCATTCCTAAACCTGGCATCCCCACCCTTGGGAGGAGACAGGACACAGCCAAGGTCAGCTACGCATTATCTGGAGAAACTGAAATGTGATGCTGATCCTGGTGGAACAGGCTCAGGTGACACAAGTGGCTTCATTTCCACCTTTTATTTATATGAAGGACAACCGAGATGGGAATGACAGGCCCTCCAGATATCGACATCTCGGTGGTTTTCCACAGGCACACCTTCACTTAGAAAATATGCAGGTTTCTCGTATATATTTAGGAGAATCCAACACTGATCACCAAAGAGAACCCATGCTTTCTGCCACACTAAAATACAATGTTATATCACAAACCTCTCCCTGAAGTTCATAAGCACCTTCCAAAATCCTGCCTAAAAATACTACACCATTTACTTTTCTCAAGCTATTAAATCTTTAATTCATATTCACCACATTGCAAATATTCCAGGTGAAGTATTTCCAGTCCTGTGCATGTGTCTGATCTTTTTCATACTCGAAGGATTTATTTCCAAACATTCATCTCCCTAACTACCAACACACCTCAAAGTTACCCAGGAATTATTTCATGTAAAGCAGAAGTTTGGGGAGGGGGCCAGTAAATCCTTTTAACCGAACGCTTTCAGATTACGACAAATTATTCCACTGGCACAAAGCCAGCACAACTCTCCACAGCAGAAAAAGAGGTCGGACAAATCCAATAATGAGTATTTAAAAAGACAAGTCAACAAAATTAGTTCAATTTTCTCGCTGGAGGCAAAGCAAGGTCATCATGGAACAGGGAGGGGCGGGGGGCAAAGAGGAGATTCAGCAATAAAATAATAAAAAAACCCTCCGAATATTCAACCTATTGGGTTTTGGAATTACTTCCAGTCCATTTCACCAGCAGAATTAGAAACATTAGGACAGCAGGCTGCCACAACAGGCAGGTGCCTGAGGCCATGACAGCCAACAATCCATCCCCTCTCCCGCTGCCCTGCAGCCATCAGTGTCTGGAGCAGATGCCACCTCTCAGCTCTCATCAGCCACGGGAAGACACAGCGTGGTTCCGATGTGCCCAGAGCTCCCGGGATTAGCTGCTGGCATGAGCACGGTGGGAAGAATGTGCAGGTGTGTCACCCCTGTAAATTTTAAAATACACTAAGGAAAAGTTCAAAGTGCCCTTAAAAGGAATTTATGACACGGGGATCTCAGCAGAAAGGTGTGGAGGACTTGACTTGGTTTGTCAGATGAACACCAGGTTATTGCTCATTTTTCAGACAGGACCAAAACAGAACTGGTTTCTTTACCATCCCTGATATTTTAACAGTGTCTGTATTAGTTTGGGGTTTTTTTGAGACATAAAATGATATGAAACATTCTTTCTGTTCACAATAGGCCCATCCTCACGTACCACCCTATAAAATTCTGTCCCCAGTATATCAAGTCCACTTATATGGTGAGCACAGGAATCACAGACCACAACTGACACCACAAATCTGAGATTTAACTGACTTCTCAGGACAGAAACTTGTATTCTACCCTATGCTATCTTTCATCCTCAGTCTAAAGTCCCTTTCTGCAGAAAAACAGCCTAGGATTGTTATCCTTGTCTATACCCTGGCTGCAGGCAGGAAGCAAACCAAAGTTTCCCAGACATTTAAGTACATAAATGTGTTTGTGCTGTCAGTGTCTGGGGTCTGACAGACACAGAGGAATCCATTCGTTCTACTCCTGCTTGTCCTTGCTGACTTTACACCTGAGCCTCAGGGATTTTCCACTTTCCTTGAGCCTTTCCAATGAAGTCTATGGTAAAACTCATCAGCAATTTGACTTAAACATCCTTAACCCTGACCTTTAAAGGATGATCAGGTTTGAAGGGCAATTTTTTAGTGGATGAGGGCTTTTGATTGTTACCCTTTTTAAAACATGTTTCTCTGAAATAAAGGTTTGGGGATTTCTAAAATTTTATTTATTTTAATGAAGAGTGAAAGACAAGACCAAGTTCCTTGTCCTCACATTCCATAACCTGCTGATTTGGGATTCCCCCCATCAAAAGTCACCCCAGGCTCTCATGCTGCCATGAGGAAAGTACATGCTGCATCTCCATCTTCCAAACTGCTACCACTGAAGGGATTCACTGATTTATCATCTAACCATTGACATCCCTCCTTGCAAGTGTCCCTTATCACCTTTATCCCTGTATCACTTAGATCCCAGCCACAGTCCTGAAATCAACTGGGGAGAGGTTTCAGCCACAACAGCCTAAAATACAGCAATAGATTTGATGGAATAAAGTTGCTCCAAGTGATTAGAGAATCCCAGAATTACTTGGGTTGGAGAGGACCTTGGAGGTGATTTCATTCCAACCCCATCATGGGCAGGGACACCATCCATTACACACCATCCCTTTTTAATTGTTTAATCTCTTTTATAATGCCAATTATCAAGAGACCTATTTTAAAAACATTTCTTCTCTACTACAGCCATGAATTCATAATTTATATTAAAGGACATAATTTCTACAAAAGCAGTAAAAATAAGTCCTATGTGGGAAATAAGTGTTCTTGCTGAACTGTTTTGTCAAGTTAAAAAATATACTGGCATTCTGGTTTGCATTCAATCTGGCTCCTTTCATCATTAAAAAAATCAAATTTTAGTAAAAAAACCCCAAATCCTACGGAAGTGTGTGCAAGGAAGAGATTTCCTAGCCTAAACTTACCAAATAATCCAACTGAGTATATCTTTTCTCCAAACTTCAGTCACATCTGTAGTCCAAGGACAACCTGTTCACCTCTATCACAATTCAATTGAAACAAACTTTGCTCAAAGACAACTGTAAAACAGATTTGTTTAAAGAATGAAGACTTCACCTTTTTAGTACCATCCAGATGCTGCTAAATTTGTCAACTTCAGTGCATTGCTCCAGTAATTTGGGTAAATCAGTGAAGCCTTGGCAGCCATTTGCAATTGCAGCTGAGTTTGTTCATCACAATTTGTTACATAGGAAAAATCCCAGAAGAGATTGGGCCTTCTCTTATATAATTCAGTTTTATAACTTACATTAACACTTAGCTAGGGGGATTTGAGCAGGAAAGATGCTCAATCCCTTAAATTCACCACAATATTTACATTCCTACCTTCCCCAATAATTAATGTTATGGAAATGATGATTGCTCTATAAGGAAAACTTCCCACTAGCAGGATGGAGTGTTAAGTCAGTCTAATAAACATTTCAGAGTGAGTACATGATCTCCTTGTCCTCGTGCTTGTCTTTCCTGACTCCTCTAAAAGACAACAGGAGATGGAACCTTCAGGAAGTTGTCAAGGCTTCAACGAGACACATGTGCCTCTCCCTGTACCTGAAAAGCAGAGCACATCTTGGCATCACACAGGAAAGTACATTAAATCCACATAATTATCCCTCCAGAACGCCTTGGAGAACATATGGTATGGAAATAACACTGCCTGAAATGGATTAATTCTGCTGTGTGATGAGATCCACAGAAGGGAGCGTGAAAAAAACATTTCAAAATGTATTCAGTGCAGGATCCCACAATTCGGCACATTCATCATCTGGATATGGTAATGACACCAGGAAATGAGCTAAGTAAATCCAAGATTGAAGTTTCATTTTCTGAAGTGCATCTGTTTGGCTCATATTCCCCCCAAACCTCATCATTCAGCCATGCTGGGTCTCATCTCAGAAGCAAAAGATGCAAGAACATAAATTAAAACAGCTCCTCAAATGAGCAGCCATGGCAAACACGCCTTTAATTTGATTTTATAAAAAAATTAACTGCATCCCAGCAGGTCCTCACCACAGCCCTCCATGACATCTCCTTTCAGGTTGTCCTTTACTGCTGGGTTCGGGGCTTTTTTGGGTGGTGTCACTAAGGGAAGTCAAACCAGCTGGTTTTTCAGAAGAAAATGAGAAGCACTGGATTGAGCCAAAAAGAGCAACAGGGACAGCATGTTCCTGGAGAGGAGGTCATATCCTCCAACACTGCTTCCCTATCATCATCTGGTCACTGCTTTCTATGTTTGTGAATGAGGAAAGCCAAAACAGTTGGGCTTATCATGGAGACAACCAGCCAACTCCAAACATCTCTAGGGATGGCAAGTATGTTTTACATTTCATGTGCCAACAGCATGAGCATGTCCATGGTGGGACTCTGACTTTGCATCAGGCTGGTAGAAAAGGGGTTAACTTGTCCAAACGAGTCAAGTGGATGCCCATCACACCATCCACCAGAAATCCTGTCAGGCTGAGATACCTACAAAGCATTCAACATCAAGATTTAGGGAAGTTTGCAAAGGAGAGCATGTTCTCCATGCCTGAGGACTGTGCTCACCACTTTAGGTTTAAGGTGAAAAACCAAGGCAGATGATCACTGGACCAAGGCCAACCAGATGTTAGGAAGTTTTAGTCCCATGAGTTCTGCTGGCAAAGATTCACAGGAGCATGAATGAGAGGAAAAACCAAGCAAGACCCAGACACACAGAAGCTTTCAAAATTAACATATGGATACTTTATGATGTGTTCAAATTGAATTTTGTATTGTCTCCACCAAAATTACGCAAGTTGATGACTATGTTGTATGTCCCACTTGACTGCAAATGCTGATCAGGACTGATTTTGTCCAACTACAGCCTCCTACATTCCCCCTCCCCTCTCTCTCAACATCCCGTTGTGTCTCTGAGGTTTTCCTTCACTCCCCACCACAACCAGAGCAAATGGAAGCACCGTTATAAACCAACACAAAGAATGATTCAATCAGATGAGCATTGAAGCCACCAACCTGTCTATTAGGGCACTGAAAATACAAATTATTAGAAATATAAAGCAGAGGAAGTCAATTAATGAGTTTATGTACAAATAGGATGAAGTGAGAATAAATACTTCATCTCTAGTAATATGACTAAGAACTTCAAAGGGTTTTTCTCAGATTCATCTTGAACATAGTCATGTCATGGGCTGGCTTTGCAAGAGGTTAACAAAGGGGAGCTCTCCAAGGGGTGTCTTGGTGTTATTTTGCAAATAATTCCCCCATAACACCATGCTTCAATAGGAATTTTGTAAAAGGACAAAATGTAAAAGGAAGAAACGTCCTCCATCTATTAACTCTACTGCTGTCTCTATTCTAGTGCTCCCTGCCATCAGCTGCAAGACCACCTCTGGAAGCAATTTTCCTTCCACTTTTTTCACCCAGAAAGCAAAAAAAATCTACAATAACCAACACTCTGGAAAGTCACAAAGACAATTCAGAAGAATCCAACTTAAGTTAATTTTTATTCTCCCTCTTTTCAACACCAGCCACCTTCCGACAGCAACCCCATATGTCACTGAAGCTTGAGGCTTAGGGCAGCTCAACTCACTCATTCTGTTCCAAGGCAGAAAGTGCTGGACCTCCAGGATCCCTTCCAGGATTGCAGGATGGACGAGAGGTTTTATTTGCAAGGGCAACAATCTGCTTGTGACCCTTGCCATCCTCCTCCTCGCCAGGTCGCCAGATCGTGTAGGTGCCGAGGGAACAGGCTGCACTTATTTCAGCCACGGCACTGGAAGCCCTGGCCTGATGTGGGATCTGCCCACAGACACCGGATTCTTTACGCATTTTCTGCATGCACGCCATAGGCAGCGCCACAAATATCAGCCATGTGGGAAAACAGGAAAATATTTTATTCCTGGGCTAGGGAAGAAGCCATCGAGCTAAATGCAGCTTTGTTTAGGGGCAGAAGTGCCCGGTCTCTGCAACAGGGGCAATTCAGGAATGCTGATAAGTCTGTTTTCCATGCATAAATAACCTATGTTCGAGCCCAAGCGCTTTATCTCAGGGAAGGATAAAGCCCTCAGTGGCAAGGCCCCAATATTTGTCTACTCGTTTATCAAGCAGGAGCCTTATTACAAAGGCTAATTCGAGTGGAGATTAGATTTCCTGTATGAAGGAATGGACAATAACATCAGATATTCTTCAAACACCAGTAAATAAGATTAATGAAGTGCTGCTGCCATGGGCTTTCACCTCTACAATGCCTCAAAAAAAAAAACCTCATCCTGGTAGCGCCAAACAAATCTTTCCAAGGGTTTCATCATATTTCAGTGCATAGACATCACCTCGCTTCAGCTGGCCAGCAGCAACTACAAATAGCCTGCAGGAAGTCACTGATTTCCTGAAAAGAGGGTTAACCGAGTATCATAGGAAACAGAGAAAATTAAAGCGGGGTCTAACGTTTTGAGTAGGCTGAGGAGGGAAAAAAATACAGCTGCAGCAACACTGAGCATGTTCAGACAGCTGAAACCATGCAAAATTAAATGAGCCTCTTAAAAATCACACACCTAACAAAGAATTACCTCCTTCAGCATGTTGTACCCAGGGCAGTGGCTTTCTCCAGGCAGTTTTCACATACAACCACCTACAGGCAACCATCTAAAATCTTAATTAGAAAAAACCCAACTCAGCGTTGAGATCCACCAAGTGCATCACAAGTTGCAATACTTTGCATTTAAGTGCTCTCAGCTAAAGGGCTAACTCACAAACTGAACAGCAAAACAGAACTCGGCAATCAGTGAAGCTTCACATGCTTAACAGTTGTGCTGACTCATCAGACACAGGCAAAAAATCTACTCAGGGCTCTGCAGGAAACAATCTGAAATAAAAATGTCAATTTGATGACTTCACCAAAAGAAGTAGGGAGCTTAGTTTTAAAACATCCTAAAACGTGACAAAATGTTGCACAACAAGGAGTGAAAGCACAGACTGACACGCAGACAGCAGGTGAAAAAAATTAGAAAAACTGCTGAAATGTAAGTATTGCAGCAGCCCTCTAAAACCCCAGGGATTGCAGGAGACAGATGCAGAACAAGGAGGTGATACAAAAAGCACAACCCCATCCGTGTGCTGCAGATGCTGTCACACACATGGAATAACCACAAGGACAACATAAATTGAAACAAAAGAGGAATCAGAGCAATCTGGTATTTAGAATGTCACTGTATAAATTAAAAATTGAGGGAGCTAAATGCCTCCTAAAAAAAAGAGTTAAAGCTCCATTTCCAGACACTTATCCCAGCCAGCAGAACAGCTTCCCTCTGATCTGGGAAAGACAATCTTGACCTGCCAGGTCATTGTAGCAAAAGTCATTGTTTTATATGATTCTGTTGCTCTTCTCTTGCACCTCAATAGATCCTCACTGCATTAACTTTGCATTTTTAATCTGTATTTTGAGGCTCTTCCTCACATAGAGCTCTAGATTGCTATCAAGATGTTGACTCCTCTGCCAGCTCAGGATGCTGATTTCCAGTTCCAACCTATTCAGGAATGGAAAAAAAAAAAAGGAAAACCACCACTTTTCATGATATTCCAAGAGTCTCCTGCCAGATATTTGAAAGAAACATCCTCTATATATTTATACACCCATTTCATATTCTCTGCAGCTTTTCTCTCCCCTACATGATACCTACAAATGAGGAATATTCCACAGCCAAGGCTGTAGGTTCCAAGACCTGCATCACCTCGACAGACCGTACGGATCGATCTCAAACAGTAAAAGTGTTCACAACTTCACAAGATACCTGGGACTGTAATTTGGGCATATAGATGATACAATAAAAAGGTAGAAAAAGCCTAAAAATACTACTTAACATTGTAAATAATTTATAAAATAATATTAGAAACTGTACAAAACATTTGACAGTGCTCTTCAATTGGAAAAAAATCCCTAAAAAGAAGAGTAGAACTCATGAGGGTGTTCTCACATCAAACAACCAGTGACACCCTGCAGGCTCTCCTAGGTCCTGGTGGCACAATCCTAAACTTAGTAGAGATGCTCAGTCTTTGCTCCAAATGAAAAAAAAAAAAGTCTTTCAAAGATTTAGAGCTAAGTTGGTTGAACCAAAACAAAGGGAGAAGCATATATATAGTCAGTTTTACCAGGAGAATGAAGAAGCAGAGGCAGGAGTCTCTACTGCACCACAGCCCTGAGCAAAGAGTACCTCTACCTATGCCCTCAGGAAAAACAAAACTAAAAATTTCGTTCCTAGCTGAAGAATTTCCTAACTGCCACACTAAACCCCAGCTCTACCCGAGAAACCAGAAGTGAACAAACTGTTCTGCTGGTTGTGTCATTGACCTCAAAGGAGCTTTCCCAGCCCATCCCCAGCTGGGCAGGACCCTCAGGACAGGCATATACCTTACTCAAAGCAGCAAGAACAACTCCTTTTTACCCTCAGGATGAATTAATCAAATTTATCACCAACTGCATTTCACCACCTTGTGTACATGGAGAGATCCCAGGAGCAGAAGAACAGCCCTTGCCCCAGGAAGATCCTGGTGCAGCTCCAGTCTGGAAGCACGGGCTGCTCCTTTGATGCCCTGCCAGTGGTGGCCTCCAGAGAGGAAGCCCAGGTTGAGTCACGCCACCGGCAGAAGGAACTTGCCAATCTGGATTGAAACATTCAGATGAAGCTATGGGTTTTTTCTCCCTGCTCTGCCATCTCCCTCTGTGCACAGCAATTCCCGGTAATTGCACGCTGCCAGGCAGGCAATCCGGCAAAGGGGAAGCAAATACACCTGGAATAAGTGGGGAGGGGTCTGCCAAGCATGGCTTTGCCCTAAGAACTGAGGCAAGAGGGTGTTCAAAGAATAAGAGGATTATTTGGGAAGAGCACCATGAAAGCTCTTCTGGTTTTTCACTGACTTGCCTGAATTCCAGTTGGCATTGGGGTTTACTGCTTTCCACACCTGCAGAGCTCTGAGCTCAGAGCTTGTACCATGTCTGCACCATATCTTCAAATACTGTGTCCTCTAATCTGAGTTAGCTTATATATAAATCCAGGGAAAAAAATTTTAAACCCATAAGACAGCTCCAAGAAAAAGTTTAGCCCTGGTGGCCTCTCCAACAAGGGATAAAATACGTACAAAACTGATCCATGTTACATGTACAAAGATGCAGGGAGTCTTTTTAAGAAAATATAATATTCTGAGCATTAAAGAATTAAAATTAATTCCTTTTCCCCCACAAAATGCATTTTAATCAACGATGGGGAAAGGTATTTCTTTGCTTCATTCACTATCTCGACCTACTACAAGCCAAAAGCATATTAAAGAATAAAAGCAGTAGCGACATCTCCTCTGTCTTTTCAGCTCCATTTGGCAATTCTGGCAATAAAACTCCTAATTCAACATGTTCTTTACTTAAAATTGAAACTGCAGGACATCTGCTGTAGGTGCTGAGCTCACTGTGCGACAGCATTTCAAGTCTTACTCTGTGCCTCTTTAACGTTGGGGTTTGGTTTTTTTTATCTCTCCAGCCCAACCTCTAATTTAAAGGAAACTGTGCTGGATGCTGTAATTGACCCCGTTCTCTTCCTTCCCCAGTTTGTCTCTATAATTAGCCCTTCCCAGCGAAGGGAATCAGCAACAAGACCTTTCCAAGCCCCACCCTGCAGACCACAGCAACTGCCTCGTATTGTTTTTGCTCAAAAATCAGCAGCTTCAGGACAACAAAAGGTTTAAGAACTGAAAAAAAAGCAAGATCAAATGTGTATTGATAATTATGGTGAGTAAAGCAGGTAACCCAAAATTTCACCTGCAACACTAATCCCTCAGCAGTACTTTGTAACGTGAGCAAAATACTTCTTTTCCTCAAAATAACACACAGTTGCACAGCTGCCCACTCCAAATTCACCCACCCAAGACTTCCCCTGGGGATCTCAGCACATGGACCAAACACAGAGGATTCCAGTCTCCACTAAGGCACCAGAAGGCCCCACACCTTTTTCTTGAGGAATTAAAAGGCATGTGTAGAATGAGGAAAGGAAATGCATTAAGAAAATACTCTTATCAGCAAACAAATGCAACCACAGAGATTTTACTTTCCTTCTTGACTCTACAATAGGTGATTGCTACCAGGTGTCCGGAGCTAGGGGTATTTTAGTGTTAAGGGAAAAAAAAAGAAATCAAACAAAAAAAACCCCACCACACCAGCAGCACACACACATTTAAAAAAAAAAAAAAAACAAAAAAAACAACTAAAGCCAAAACAACCCCCCAAAACCCAGTTCAGGTCCACATTTCAGAGCTGCTGAGCACCAGGAAGTGCAGGATGAAGCAGAAGATCCCAGCAACACCAGCAAAAACACACAGAATGATCTCAGGTCTAATATGGCCTAATGCAGGTCCTCAGTGCCACCATAGCACCTTCCATCTCAGTCTTTCCTGAAGGATGATACTACAGCTAGCATAATCCAAAACTAAATCAGAAGAATTTCTCTGGTTGGTTTTGAGCTTTGTTTTCTTCTATGTTGCTTCCCCCATTCCCAAGGTTCCAAGGCCATCCATTGCAATGGGCTGCTCCTGAAGAAGATGCCCATCAGGACAAGCATCTCAAGGTCTTTTGGTGTGCACCAGGTCCCTAAGTCACTATTTTCTGCTCAATTCTCCCACTTGACTTTGCAGCTTTACAATCATTTTGCACCCACTACATTACATGGGGCTGCATTACAATGGAAACCAAAGAGGTTTAATTTTTTTATGATTTTGGTGATTAACTTCCCAGACTGACATTCTCTTCAAATCTATCAATGTCATTAGCTAAGAATTATCCCAGCAGTCCAGAGTTCCAGCCTCTCAAAGCACACCAACACACATACTTGTGTAACAATCTGGAATTTCAACATTTAGACATTTAGAAAATTAAACTGCAGCTGGCGGGAGTCTGGCTAATAACGGCAGCACCTGAACCTGTAATGATCCTTCACCTAAGGAAAATTGTTCAAGTTTTTTGAATACCTGCCCCCTCACAGCCCCTGAAGAGCATACCTGAAAAGAAAGTATGTAGATTAATGCTCCCAAAGCAGAAAAGAAAGTTGATCCTGTCCTACAAGAAGAGAAAAAAACCCCAACACCTTTCTCAGTGTAGACAATAGTTTGTGCTCAGGGGAAAAAAACTTCAAAATACACAGAAAAACTGCACCCAAGCCATTGTAAAGCCATGTCTCCAGGTTTTAATTTCCAATTATTTTTCTGAGATATTCTCTCAAGGATTCCACTTTTATTAAAAATAGACTCAACACAAGAAAGAAGATCACAATGTCCCCACCACACAGTCTGAACCACGAATATCAGACTGAGCTATTTTCAGACTGAGTCTTCAAATGAGTTTTGTCTGCAATTGAAAAAGTTTCATGCAGGGCCACTCTTTAGACTGCAACAACTGCATTAAACATCTCATTTAGCTTTTGCTCCTCAGGTTTCACATCTTCCCCGACAAAACAAAAATGAAAGCAGCCTTCAAGCAGCTGAGCTGAAGAGAAAAAAAACCAGGAGGAAACCCCTAATGTTACTAAAGCCGAGCCAGCAAACCCTGGGTGAGATTCACACCTTCCCTCTGTGGGAACAGGAAAATACTCAAGCAGGGATTTTTTTTTCCTTGTTTCAGCAAAGACTTTTAGGTAGGAGAATGAATTCTCAATCCCTCAGAAATGGACTTTGTGCTCATTTTTTCTCCTTACCCCTTTTGCTGGAAGCACTCTTTGTTTTTTAATATATTTTTCTCCTTATATTTACTATATTGTTCACCCCAGATGAACAGCAATAGCTCTAGACAGGTATTTCAATCACATAAGTAAAGAAACACAGCATAAGACAGCTGAATTTAGAAATAAAACATTGGAAGGCAGCAGCTCCCAACTGGAATTACAAAGAGATTGGGGCCTGGAGCAATGCACAAGTCCATGTCTTTTCCACAAAATTGGTGGGACAAGGATCAGGCGACAGCTGCCAAGTCATCTTTCTCAGCAAGTTATTCCTTGAAGATATAAGAAGAAATAGTGCTGCTAATTTTTATCAATGCTAACAAACTCCTTAATGAAATCCCTGTGGATTGCAGTGAGATCAGAGATGCATTTGGATAAGGGAACTACATTTTGAAACAAGCACTCTGACAACTTATGGTGCACTTGGCAACCCCTGGAGTCAAGCAAGGTTAAGCAGCGAGCAGCAAAAGGATTTTGTGGATTCAGACAGACTCCTCCATTGCTTTTGGTAAAGTTCATTCTCTTCATAGCTGAGGAAAACTCTTAAGATTCCTCGTTATCTGCTGCAGGCACCTCAATCCTGACCTCTGCTCTGCATTGTCCTCCTATCTCCTTGCCTACCTGCCAGGCACAGCCAAGTGCCTGCGGATAAGATTCTGCGCAGCGATGGCCGCCCCAGCTCTCCTGCCAGGGAAGGCCAGCGCCTGCCTGCACAGGCTGTTTGTGCCACGGGCTGGCCAGGAAGGAGCAAACCCAGAGTGTGCCCTCCTTGCTCAGCCGGACGTTTCGCCGCACTCCACAAACGTGGGGCCCGAATCCCAAGGGAGGCGCCTGGGCCGCCGCATCCCTTGGCAGCGGGGCTGGATCTTTATTTTCGGATGAAAAGAAGCAAAAGAAACAGCGGCTCTGCTTTTAAACATCTCTCCAAATGCCTTTGTTGAGTTGGAGTGGTTCAGCCATCCTTGCCACCACCAGCAGCAACAAATTCCACATAATGATGCCTCATTTATGAAGCAATTGGTGAATTGAAGAGCAGGGATCGGCTCTTCTGCATGCAAAGAAACCCCCAGAAAGGTTATTTACCCACATAATCTCGCTCTTCCAAAAAACCCATTTATTTCAACAAATCATTACAAATTGTTCAGCATTGTTTTAATCAAGCACAACATTTCTAACGATCCACTGCAGTCCTTTTTTTTTTTTTTTTTTGCCTAATGGGACCACATTCCTTAACAATTAAATCATTTACTAATTCCTCCCCAGGGAGGCTGTCCTATGCACCCAACAAGCACAAACCAACCTAACAGTTTATAGACAAGTGCCATAAAAGTTTAAATGGTAACATTTAGGAGAATTTTTATTTTGGTCTATGTATTTACGTGACGTATGAAAAGACAGTAGAGTTACGGAAGTATACTAAAGTAAATATTTTCAGTTAACTTGTTTTAAGTTCATCCCTCAGAACCAACCATGTAGATGCTGAATACAATAAAAGAATTCTTGGCAGTCTATCAAAAACATTCATAGTCTGAGCTGGTTTTAAAGCTCAGGTTTTCCAAAGATGGATCTATCTGGATTAAACACTCCTCTTCCATCAGTGCTCAGCCATGATACAGCATATCCAGGATCCTCTACCTTTTAAAGGTCATGTTTTGCAAGAAATAGAAGACAGTCCAAAGAATTTTGACTAAAAAACAGCACAGAGGCTGTCAGATTATCTGTGTGTGATGAATAAAAGCCAATATCTGGAACACGCATCTGAAGAGTAACTCTAGGATTCAAGGTCATCTGAGGGATACCAGAAGTGATTCAAGGCAAAGAGACCAGCAAATAAGACTCAAAAATTATATTGAAACCGACATATTTTGGCTATTTTTACATTTAAAGGGGGTAACCAAAGCATTTGTTCACTTGAAACTGTATTTTTCCTTTGCTACTTCACGCAGCATCCAAGTAGGACAGTTCCCTGCTCTGCTTCCCACTGCTCCTAACAGGGATACGTAGTGACTGCTGCGAGTCACAGGGATGGAAACCAAGATGATTTTTCCAAGAGAAGCTGAGCAAACAGTTGCAAGTACCCAAACTACCAGGGTTGAAAGGGTCCAGTTCAGCCCTCCCCTCAAAGGGGACCACCTACATATAGAGCCAGCCTATCCCTAGGGGCCATAACAGCAACAGGGATTTCATAAACTTCCTCCATGACCTGGAAGAGATCTTTAAAAGCACACCACAACCCAACAGAGAGATGACAGGAGACCACAGCAGAGCTATGCCTGCATCTTTTTTTAAGTCAGGCATGTAGCTGCAAAAAAAGCAACATATCTCTGTAGGTGAGTGAGATGAGAGTTTGGGTAAGACACAGCTGGCTGAGCTCCCCACATGATGATATCATCATCATCATCAGACAAAGAGATCATCAAGAGAAAGGATCCAACTAAGGGATATCAATATTCCTTGGGAGGACATAGAAACTGATCTCAAAGGGTCCAAGCAAACTTCAAGCTTGTATCTGGGTGCTTAATGCAGAGACAGCACAGGTATCTATGCCCAAAGCTGGACACAGTGTGTACCTGCCCAGGATAACTGGCTGCCTCATCAGCTCCTGTGCTCCTATCTTCTTTCTTTTGCATGATGGCATCGACATGACCTGGCCTCACTGCTGTCCTACCCTGAGCATCCTCAGTGCACCATGGCCTTTCCACTCCTGAGCCCCATCTCCCTGGGCAAAAAAAATTGCCTGGCTGAAGACCATGCTCTGTCTCTTCATGAGGCTCTTAGCAAAACCCTAAAAAAAGGCTGACAAAAAACACTAACAGAGCCCAAAACTATGGCCCATGGCTTTGTCTAACCATGGTTTGGTACAGTGTGAACAGCCAAAGGCATATGAGAACCCTACACAAAGAGACATCTCACCCCTCTCCAAAGGGATGCCCATCCGTGCCTAATGAGAAACTGCAATGCAAGACTTTAACAACAGAAAGTAATCAGAAGAGTAACAATAATCCTTAAAGCACAGGTATTTATTTATTTCATTTGCCTAGAAAATCTCTGAGGAGTTTCTACCAAAACACTGTGGAGCCACTTGCCAGCTTCATGCTGATTACCAGCAAATGGACTTGGACTATCCCTGTTCTCCTCCCAAAACTAACTTCAGCTGGGCCAGATCCTCTTTCAGCTGGAGTCTGTGACCAGACCAGCTTAATGAACTCATGGAAAGGCAGTGGGAAGCAGCAGTTTAACAGGCTGCAGGTGGAAGGTTACGCTCTGCAAGCAGTGGGTCACAGATGATCTCATTCCACTTGGACACTTCCCACCTAACACAGCTCAAACCACTTCATTTCCCTTCTCCTCCTGCAGCCCACAAACCACAGGTGGAAGACAACTGACATGAGACACCTCAAGTCATGAAAAACCCAATCTAATTTTGAAGACGATCCTGCTGGGAGCAGGATTTTGGACCAAGTGACCCCTTGAGTTCCCTTCTGATCCAGGTGAGCCAACATTCCTCCACCAGAGGTAGCATTAAGATCATGGGGGTTTTATTAGGAATAAAAAGCCATTGCAGCAAAGACATGGAACTCTCACCTCACCTGTAAGATTTTTCCACAGGTACCTGTGAAAAAGGAATCCATAGATTCCTCCCCACAGACAGAACGATGTTACCACAAGGTCTAACAAAACTGCAACTCTTGATAATATTTTAAAAAGACACAAAAATTAGTTCAACTCTAAAAATCCATGTTTATAGGCCTTCCCTCCAGAATTTTCATATTTTCTGAGGTCAAGTGGTTTGTTGAGTTCCACTTTTAAAAGTTAAATTCCAAGATGCAGAGGTTAAAACATTGACACAATCACAGGAGTGAGACCTACATGTTACCATGGTGCTCGACCTGTCAAATATGGCACAAGATTTAATATTAAAGAGTCACACAAAAAAGCCAAAGACTATTCCATTTCCCCTTTTTCCTGTTTTTATCCATTATCTGGCAGGATTTTCATGTGTTTGGTTTCTACAGCCTCAACTCTGAACACCTGTGCCTTCACACATATACCCAAAACCTATGGAAAAAATTGGCCTGTGTAAAAGAAAAATAAAATTCCACAAAAACAATCTCAATTCCAATCACCCATAAATATCTCATCAACAGCATTTTGTCCTTAAAATTTCACAAGAAACTGAAGTTTTGTGATAATCCCAGCCATTTAACCTGAAAACACAGCAGGGTATTTTTGCAGCATGAAGCCCAAAGAATTACCAAGCTTCTCCCCAGAGCAGGGAAGCACCCAGACACATCCCAAATCTCTGATGCTAATGCTTCTGTGCAAAGGAATGCTAGAGAAAGTCTCCAATTTGCAAACTTGAGCCGTGATCCTTTAAATATTTATGCTCATGTTTACTTTGTGGAGAGGGGAGAAATCCCGTTCACTTGAGAGGAAGTGAAGCAAACATCAGCACGCAGGACAAAGCCTGAGAAATTCAGATGCTCTTTTAAAACTCAAACACAAAAAACCCACCACGTTCCAACGCTGAAACCTGCAGCCAGCCCATCTCAGGAAGCCAGAGTCCAGGCCCAAACTGGGAGCTTCACCAACGACACAACAAAATGCCTTCAACCCCGGTGTTTGGCGTGCAAGCAGGAACGCAAATTCCCCTTTATTTACAAACCGAGGGGACGCAGGAATTTCTGAAATCAAGTTTGACCGGCTAAGATGTTTCCAGTGGTTCAACGACCTTGTTTGCTCCCTCATAAATGTATTTTTAAAGGAATTGAGTTCAAAAGTTGCAGGGTTTAGAGCAAGAACTAAAGTTGGGCAGAAAATAGCCACACTACACTCAGCAAAACCAACCACTCCAAATGACTTTAGAAACTCTCTAGTCACACTTGAATGACGGAATCCCAGACTGCCTTGGGCTGGAAGGGACCTTAAAAGCTGATCTTGTTTCACTCACCGCCTGCCATGGGCAGGGACACTTTCTTTAGACCAGGGTGCTCCAAGTCCCATCCAACCTGGTCTGGAACACTTCCAGGGATGGGGAAGCTTCCCTGGGCAACCTGTGCCAGGACTCACCACCCTCTCACCAACTGTTTCTTCCCAACATCCCATCTAACCCTGCTCTCTGGCAGTGGGAAGCCATTCCCCCTGCTCCTGGAACTACAGTTCCCAATGAAGAGTCCCTCTCCAGCTTCCTTGTACACCCCTTTCAGACAATGGAAGTTTGCTCCTGGTTTCCCCAGACCTGAGGTATTTAAGCTTCAGCACTACAGGACATGTGTGGCCCCAAGGCTCTGATGGCAAACCCTGGTCTTCCTTGCCAGTTTGGTGGTGCCAAGCTGCAAAACCAGTGGAGGGACCAGCACTGTGCCTGTGCTCCCAGTACTCCCCCTGTTGACTTGCAGGCATGTGAAGGAGAGATCTGTTCTTCCATCCAGAGCAGAACACTGCTCTCCCAAAAATGAAGCAGGACATGAGGATTTCAAATCCAGCCATACTTTAACACAAGCTAAATTAAGGCTGCCCAGGTGACTTGAGTTTCACGTTTCCCAAATGCCCAACCTCAGGTGTTTGACATTCTCAGGGGTTTTACTGCAAACTTGATCAATGCTCACGAAACGCACCAGAAACATCCCAAATACAAATAATTTAGCAATAAAGCATTCAGATTTGCCTAGCAAAGGATGCCAAAGGTTTGACTGTCTGAGTGGTTTAGTACCTGTGTTTGTGAAAGATGCTGTAACAGCAGTAAGTCATGTCAGGCACTTGATACCTTGAATCTTAAAATGCAGCTTCCCCACCCAAAATAAGAAGGAAAAAAAAAGGTTAAAATGCAGAGTTGATAAATCATAACAGGAGTACTGGATGCACAGAACAAGCAATTTCACAAACAGATCTACATTTTAAATACATGATGGATTCCAATAAAGCTTTTTCCAAGTGCTGCTGATGGACACCAGGCCTTTCAACACAGAGGAAAAATCTCTAAAGCCACCCTGATTTATGTATTGATTGCAATAAATACATAAATAAATAAAAAATTAAATAAATAAGTATGAAGTTGCATCATCATCAATAGCCCAGGAAAGAAAAGCTTATCAGTTGTGTGCTGGGGCTGCTGAATTACCTTCTCTGCCATCAGCAGCCTGACTGACAGCGTCCAAAACAGTCTTGGGGATCAAAAATTACAGCCAGGAGGGAGGGCAAAGGCTGGGAGAGCCTTAGTGAGGGAAAAAGGCACGGAAAATCCTCTTATTTTAATTAAATAAAATGTAGGAGTAAGAAAAGCCATCGAAATGGGTGAGTTTACTCAAGGACATAGGGGAAATCGTGTGACTGTATGGTGAGGGGCTAAAAAGATGATACTCTTCAGGGATAACGCAGGGTCTGACCTAGCCCGAATATATGGATAAGGTCAGCTTTGTAAGGTCGTGCTTAAGGATTCACAGCCCACCACCGCAGCATCCATGCACCTCTCCATGGGAACACAACGCTCCCCTGTCATTTCCTAGCAGTCCCATGGGAAAAGAGTCAGGAAAGCACTTGAGCCGGCCAGAAACCCAATTCTCCACCTAGCAATCTATTTACAGACCCATTTATTACAGCGCTTGGTTATCGACTGAGCGAGACACCACGCCGCTTTTCCTCCCGTAGCAGCAAATCTCCTTCCTCTGCCGCTACGTGATTATTTTTTTGATCCGCCGATGGGCAGGGACCGCGCTGCAGCGAGGGATGGGAAAGCCACGATTTCTGCTGAGCTCACGCTCCCCAATTTATCTACCTCGGCTCGATTTGGGGATAGGAAAACGTAAATGGAGGAGGAGGAAGCCGATCGAGAAGCAGAAGGGCGGTAAAACGCCCGGCTCCGAACTCACGGCAGCTCCTAGCGCAGGTCACGTCGGAGGGGGTTTATTTCTTTTGGGATAAAGCAAAGGCCGTTTTGGCTACGTTTAGGAAAATTCCAGAAAGAAATATCGACTGTTTTAACCTTCGGAGGAGCAGTGCTCCCACAGGGGTCCGGCGTGCGAGGGTGGGAACTGCCGTGAAGTCCAACACGGTGCTAAGCGAACCCAGGTATAGCTCATTCCGACGGGTGGGAACGGCTGATGGGTGCTCGGGAATGCTCTGTGTGCCGCACCGGGGGCACGGCGCGTCCGCGGCCGATCGCGACCTGCTCCCGTCCATAGCCATGTCCATAGCCGTGGCCTCAGGGCTACTGCCACACTCAGGGCAACAGCCCACGGCNNCGGGCCAACCCCCCCCGGCCCCGCCGGTGACACTGCGGACGCCACTGAGGTAAATCTCCTCCCCCCAGGCTGGTTTTCCCATGTTCTGGGTGCCCAACCCACCCGCGATGGGGGTGAGCGGCACCGGGCGGTGAAACCCTGAGCACGGGGCGGGGAGAACGCGGGGCTGCCCCGCACCGCGCACCCACCGGCGGCGGCTCAGGCGGGGAGGATCCCACACACCCCGTGGGGACTCCGCGGCACCGGGCAGACCCCACGACGCCGGGGAGACTCGCCCTCCTCCGAACAAAGGCTCCCGCCGGCCCCGCGATGCTCCGGCGGGGTTCGCCTCACGACCCCGTCCCCGCCGCTCCCACCTCACGCGCGCGCCGGAGGCCCCCGCCCCGCTCCCCGCCGCCGCCGCTCACCTGGTGTCGGGGCGCGGCGCATCCCTGGCCCGCAGCCGCAGCTGCCGCCGCTGAGAGGGGGTCCCGAGGGTCGTTGGCTGAAGGAGGTCGGTTCTGAACAGAGGTCCCAGGGGTCTCTGCTGAGGAGTGTCCCAAGGGTGGGTGCTGAAGAGGGTCCCAGGGGTCGGCGCTGAGGAGGGTCCTGGGGTCCCAAGGATCGGTGTTGAAAGGGGTCCCGGGAAGGGG
>VWZP01003640.1:399031-447406 GCA_013396995.1 Dicaeum eximium
TCGGTAAGGTCCCGGCGCTGGGCGCCATGCCCGGGGTCACGCCGGCCGCAGCCGTCGGGGGTCGATGCTGGCCGGCCTCGGGCCTGGAAGCTTCAAGCCCGCGTTTGAAGGGGAAAAAGGGTAAAATGGGTAAAGGAGTGCAGGTGTGTTACGGTGCTGTGGGTGGTCTCTGCGCTGAGCCTGCGCCTGGCCCGGGTGCACCCTCTCCGGCCCCGGAATTCCCGTTTATTCACATAAACAGCGCCGGGGTGAGCGAGCTGTTCCCGGGCTGTGGCTGCTCTGAGCCCGGCACCGGAGCGTCGGGACACACTCGGGGGCAGGCTCGCCCCTCCTCCGTGGGGCGTCGGACACCCCGGATCGCTTCCCCTGACCGAATTCCCGCTCCTGTGACCTCTAGGTCTCTCAGGCAAGTTCTGTTCCCTCCTCGTGCTTCCTCCTGCTCGCTGGATCAGATCCTTCCCGCGGGAGGTGAGAGGTGAGTGCATCGGCGTTCGGGTTAAGGATCCGAGCTGGGATCGGTACCAATCCCACCGGTACTGGGACATTCCCATCGCTCATCCTCAGGTGTTCTGGTTGCTGAGGGGTTTTTTCCTGTTAAACTCCAGGTTTTGGTCAACCCCATCCCGGAGAGCAAAAACCACTGCGTGTTGTTCCTGTGGCTCTTGGTTTCGTGCCCTGGGAGATGCTGTGGCACCAAGAGAGGTTCTGAGTTTGGTTGCAGAGTCGCTGGCTTGGGGAATTTGTCCAGAACAGAGAATTTTGGGCATAGTGAGTATGGAGCTTGGAGTATTTTCCTCTGATTTCAGCACTCATGGCCTGTTGAACCTTAAGAAGTGGGATGTTCTTGTATCATACAGGAATTATAACCTACAGCTGCAGAGGGATTATTTATATTTAACAAAAAGGAGACAACTACACTCTTGTTCTGGTTGAATTGTTTAATTTTTTGTGAGTTTCTCCTCTGGCTCTGTCAGGAAACACATAAGTCCAGAGATTCGGGTGTCACCCAGCCCAGCTCCTGCTGGTAAATAGAAATTAATGTTCCTTGTCTGATCTTGCTCCATTAACAACTATCCAGACATGGTATCTAAACCCCATATTTCTAGGAAAAGTGAATAGAAAGATAAACCATAGGGTCTTTTACTCTTGATCTTTAAAAGACAAAACTTTCTTTATCCTTCTTCCTGCTCCCTGATAAATTCTGGATTTTTTTGTCCTCCAGGTGACCATTTTCCTATTTACCTCCATGTTCTTTAAATTAGGAACAGGACTCTAGTGATGTGTCACCTTAAACTATTCACTCTGGAGGTTCTTAGCACCTTTAATTTATTAAAATAGACTTCAGGAATCTGATTCATCCTTAGCTCACACTCCCATTTCTCTGTCACTGCCTCTTTATGCTCAGTTACTGAAGAGTCTCATTCCTTGGCTCTCAAGTACCTTCAGCAATTACCTGCAGAGGGTTGTTGTCTTTAATGGTGTGAAAATGACAGGTTTGGGGAGATTTCTGGTCAAATGTTGGAAAACACAGGCTTTGCATTGCATCCAGACATCTATGCATTGCATTGCATCCATTTATGGATTGAAGTCACACTAATGTCAGCAGCTCATTTGTTAAATTATTGTAACTTCAGTGAGGGAAGCTTGACCTTGTGCCCTATTGATGTAACACAGCACCATTTTCAAATCTCTCAGTGAAATTATGGTGTTTGTAGCCAAATGCTCCTTTCTCTCTCCCCGGTTTCCTCGTCTCAGCATTGGAAATGGGGCAGCTGAAATCCCTTGGAAGAGCTGAGGATTCCAGGGAGTTTGCACAAATTCCAGCTACTAATATGCAAATAAAATGAACCAGCAAGACACTTGTTGGCAACCTCCAACAAATGTTCCAGGCCTGTGCCAGTATTTATTCCTATTTTTATGGAAACTGAACAGAGCGTGCCTGAGCCTTCAGGAAGAGAGTCCTGGCTGTGGCTGAGCAGAGCTGCTCCCAGTCCACACTGGGATTTCAACACTCCTCAGAGGCTCAGATCCACGTCCTGGCTGCTCTGCAGATCCATCTTTAGCTCTTATGGGAGGTTCTCCCAAACAAAGCCACCTCACCAGTGGCTTTTCACAGTCCCACCACTTTGTTTTGGTATTCTCTGCTTACCTGATCTGGCTCTGAGTGAGCCTCTCAAGGGTTTTCCTTGGAGCTGCATGTGGTGAGTCATCCCACAGAACTCACAGGCAATTTCACAAATACCAGATGGCAATAAAATTAAAAGTAGTAGCTAGTGGCAATTAAGCACTTGCATTCTCCTTCGTGACTGGGGGAACCTGCCAAATGTCATGACAGGGAAAAAAAAAAGACAACTATGTTTCTGCAGAGTGGAAAATTAACAGAGCACGGGACACATGCTTCCCTCGCCCTTAATCCCATTTGGATTGGAGTGGAAAGCTATTGGCTGGACTTCTACAGTCCAGGAGAAGATGAAGCAGAAAGAACACAATGCAAAGGAAAATTTGGGGCATTTCACGGGTCATACATACAGGAAGTATTTCAGCAGTGCCCATTTAAAACGCCCAAACAGGATGTTTGGAGCATGTCCAGTTCTTTAAACCAGGCTATATTCAGGCAGGCTGAGGAGTTACTGGGATTCCATTTGGATTTCTTGTTTTTATACTACAAGGGTTTGCACCACGAGCTTGGAAATATAGTTGGAGCTCATTAAGGTCGGAAGTGTGTCCAAATACCATTGTGTGTGGCTCAGCATAAACAAGGGCTGTTCCCTTCCTCTGGTGACTCCTGCTGCTCGGCATCTCCGCGATCCACCAGCCACACATAAATGCTCACTGGCTGTTTCATGCCCCAAACACTCACCTCAGCCCTTCCTCCCAACGTGTTACACATGGACCATGGCTCATCCATTCTGTTCCTTGCCTGTCACGTGCCAGGGAAGCTTGCCAAGATTTTTGAGATTAATCCCTTAATTTATGCATCCCAGGAAGGGTTATTCCTTATGATTCATGTCACAATAAGAAGGAATCTACTTCTTCCTAACAGAACGCTCCGTTTGCTTCATTCTTCTTTATCATGACAGAAAATTGGTGACTTATTTATAGTGAATCATATTAAAGTGATCTTATAATTCTGAGCTTTCACACGAGGCTTTCAGAAATCTGAAGATGTTTTAGTGCTGCCTTTGGGACAGAGGAGGGAAGGATGAGCCCAAAACCAGCTCTATGTCACTCGTGTCCCAGGTTGTGGCATTTCTACCCCTGTCCTGGCCAGGAAAGTATCTAGAGGCTGAGGATGCATCACAGCACTGAGGAGCCTGGAAGGGCTGTGGGGTGTCAGAGCTAGAGGAAAACCAGGGTAGATATAAAGGGTCTAAATCAAATTTCCCTATGGAAAATCTCCTAAATCCTGCTCTGGCTATATAGAGAGTTGTCATAGAGATTCCCACGGTCAGGAACTGGTTTGTTTGTGATCTCGTCTTGCTTTGTTACTCCTTACTCATGGCTGTGCCTCCTGTGCTGGCAGCCCAGCAGGTTCTCCTGGAACAGGTCATGCCTCTGGCACAGAGCTGGGGCACTCTGTGCTTAGAGAAAGGGACTATATGTCTGTCAGACAGCTCAATAAAGTTTTTATTTAGGGAATACCAGTGATGCAAAGAACTCCAGTGCTTGTCACTGCACAGGTAAAACACTGAGACACCCAGACACCACCTGACTTCTGGATCACTCCTGGTTTCTGTGCAGGAGCTGCTCTGAAAATCCTTTGTTGTGAGGTTCAGATCCTCATGCTGGAAGGTTGATCTCATTGGAACCACAGTAGGTTGCTGCTCAGCCCAACACTGTGTATTCTCCATCTGCTCATGGTCCTGCAAATACTGTCTGGGAATCCTGGGCTCTCGCTTACTGCTGCTGAGAAGGAACTTGAGGTGTTTGTTGGGCTGTATCGTGTCCCAGCTGTGATCCAGTTCCCAAGCCATGTTCCCTTTCTCTGTTGCAGCTCTGGCGGTTCCCCGGAGCGGCGCAGGATGGATCCCGTGGTTCTCAGCTACCTGGACAGCCTGCTGAGGCAGTCGGACGTGGCCCTGCTGGAGCCCCCAAATTGGCTCAACGACCGCATCATCGGCTTCGCCTTCGAGTACTTCGCCAACCAGCAGTTCCAGGAGTTCAGCAGCCGTGTTTGTTTCATCAGCCCTGAGGTGGCTCAGTTCATCAAGTGTGCCCTTAGCCAGGAAGAAATAGCCATATTCCTCCAGCCGCTGGACCTTCTCCGCAAGGAGCTGCTGTTCCTGCCTATCAATGACAACTCCAGCCAGGCCGCTGGGGGCACCCACTGGAGCTTACTGGTTTATTTCAGGGACAAAAAGTGCTTTGCCCATTACGATTCCCACAGTAAATGCAACTCTGTCCATGCCAAGCAAGTGGCAGGGAAACTGGAGGCCTTTCTGGGAAAAAGATTGGGCAAAGCCACCTTTGTGGAGGAGAAGGCACCAGCACAGCAGAACAGCTACGACTGTGGGATGTATGTGATCTGCAACACTGAGGCTCTGTGCCACGGCTACTTCCAGGGCCGGATGGAGCCTCTGCTGCAGCTCCTCACCCCCTCCTACATCACACAGAAGAGGTCAGAGTGGAAAGCTCTCATCACAAAACTAGCACAGAAGTGATGGGGATGCACCTCCAGCCCTCCAAAAACTGCCTTCCAAGAGGCAGCACCCCAGTGCCTGAGGGAGATGCCCATGCGCAGGATTGTCCCAAAGAAAAAGAATGTAACCCCTCTAGCATGGCTACACCCCCCAAACACCCCATTCCCTCCAGAAAAAGCCTTATTCTCCTCTCAAAATCACTGGCCTTTCAACTTCTACTGACAAGAGTCACTTTGCTTTCAAAGAAACCCTCTCCATGGTAAATTTATACAGTAATCGCTGTGGCAAAACAGGTTGCTAAAGAGACTTCTCCACCTGTGCCCAGCAGGCAACACACCCTCATTAGGTGGCTTTAGTTGGCTCCAAGCATTGTCCTTCCAAGCCAGGTTTAGCAAATGCTCTTTTAACCCAAGGCTCTGAGTGCTTTATCGTGGACAGTTCTAGTTTGTGCCTCCTGCTAACGGTATCGGAACAATGTGGGATTTAGTAGCCAGGATTTTGTACCCCTGAAAACCTGACATTAAGATGTCACAGCAAAAAGATGAGACTGCAAAGGAAATGCTACAATTAATTTAAGAACAAGGCAAAATCAAAGTCAGTTTTCATCAACCAGGTGCTCCTTGGCCACGCAACGATGGCTTTTTTTGGTCCCCCACCCCTGCTTGTTCTTATTGCAAATTAAAACCTGACTCTGAACTGCTGGAAGATTAATAGGAAGCTGAGAAAGCCAGTCCTAGGAAAAGAAACTTAACTGAGATGAAAAGCAACACTCCCTCTTTGAAGTTTGGGGTTTTTCATTAGGATTTTAGGTTGTCTCTGTGCAGCGAGGGTTTGTCAGTGCTCCCCAGCCCTTGTTAGCGGTCGCTGCTGTAACACAAAACCAGTTCTGTTGCTTGAGAGAACAAAACCACACCAGGGAGAACAAAAGGACAGAGTTTGAGGTATAAAAGCCAAAGATAACTGTGGGCTTCTTGAAGTCCTTAATGCACTTCAGAAAACTGAAATACTTCTTTTCCTGTGCTGGATGATGGCTGGGATCCCGGAGTGGATCCTCTCCTTAAAGACAGGCTCAGCAGTGTGGAAAACAAAAACTAAACTGAGATATCATTGCAGGATAAGGAATAATCCCATACCTAGTGAGAAGCAAAGAGCAGATTGCTTAGGTGGTGTCTAGCAGAGCAACCACACCCCTACCTGAGAAGGGAAATCCAGGTTAAATACAACCCGTGAGAAAGGATTGTTTTTAACCTGGAGCTCTTCATCACCGGTGTGTGCAGCAGCACAGCACCAAGGGGATGGAGGGCTTCATCTTCCCTTACTCCAAGGGAAAGTCAAGAAATCAGCCCAGGCTGCCCCAAAACACCCTCATGGCAGCACTGGGGCCTGACAAGGGTTGGGGCTGTTCCCCTCCCTCCTAACACTGCCTGGACAGGAGAGCAGCCTCCAGCACCAGCTCTCCCTGGAAAACCCACTCAGCTGGAGCCGGAATGGGATCCAGCCACTCACTGAAGGGACTTCTGCCCCTTTGGACTCTGAGGGGCTTTGCCAGAGCAACGTCACTGCCACTCCCAAATCCCAAATAAAACTCAGAGCAAACTGTGCGCCGTCATGCAGTCCTTGGTGTCCCTGCTAATGCTGTGGTGCAGAATGTAACAGCACGGTGGCTCTGACTCATCCGTCTGACAGTGCCGCCTTGGCTGATTTAATCTCCCAGTCCTATTTTTAGAGGTTGGCTTGGGCTGGGGCGGGAGGAAGACAGGAGGCGGGGCCGTGGGTGTGACCTGGGCAACAGCTGGGGGATTTGAGGGCAGGGGCTGTGCTCATCCAGCACCACCCTGTGCTCCTCATCACTGCTTCCAGGCCAGCAAGGTGTCCACGGATGTTCCCTGCACCCGAGGCTTTTACGTGGCATTTCTTTACACAAAGAAAAGCAAATAGGCTCAAGCAGGGCGTCACTGAGAGAGCCAACATGCACGAAAGTGGGCAGGCAGACACCAGCTGGGAAACAAAACTAGAGCCTTGCAACCACATCCTGGCAGCAGGGACTCCCCAAAGCACACTGTGGGTTCATACCAGTGCTCCTCCAAACCTCCTACCCATCACTGCACCCATGGCTCGTCCCACCACTGGCTTTAACCAGAGTCCTGAGAGGAGACCACATTCGTGGCTTGGGCTCAGCACAGGGACCCCAAGCACCTGCTATTGGTGCACCCAACAAACACCAGGCTGGGCACATCAGACCAAACCCTCCCCAGTCCTCAACCTCTAAACCTCTTTCTGGGGCCAAGAGCCCCACTTTAACGTTGTATTCACTGAACACCAACTTGTTTGTTGGAAAAACAACCCTAAACCCATTTCCACTATGTAAATGAACTGGGTGAGTCCCTGGCAGGGACAGGACGGCACCTTTCATCCTCCAGGTCACCCACAGAATCAAAGGCTCCGACAGCCCCATAATGCCAGGGCTTTGAAGAAACCAGACCATCCCCCCAGGCACCCCCGGGTGCTAAATCCCGCCCAAAACAGGTGACACCACCCCTGTCCCCATTTAACCAGTGCCTGCGTGGTTTTCAAGTTGGGCCATTTTCATGCATTTTGCTGCATGGGCCAGGCAGGGGAAAGGAGTGGAACTGGGCTGTGGATGTGCAGAGAGGAGGAGAAAGAGGGAGGCTGACCGTGCCCGCCGCAGCAGGTGGGGCTGCAATTCGGCTCCCTCCCCCGGCACCGCTGTCCGCAGGGCGGCCCTGCCACCAGCGCGTCACATCCCGCAGTCTCTGCTGCCATCTAGTGCAAGAACCGCCTTCGTCCCTCCATCGGGAGCATCCCTGTCCCCTTGTCCCCGTGAGAGGATGGGCTGTCCTCATGTCACCCACACCCTGAAGGGACACTGGGACAGCACAGATTTTGGGATGCCCAGTTTTGGGGCTCACAGCCTAGCACCGCTGTGGAGGATGCCGGTAAGAGACAGTGATGTGCTAGAAAATCATGGGTTTATTGTCATTTCTTTTAAAAGCCGTTCCAAGCCCGGAGCGAGCAGTGAGCTCTTCCTCAGGGCGCCGGGATTTGGCCCCGTCAGCACTTGTAGTTCCCAAAAAACCAGGAGAGACAGGAATCACACCGGTACCACCTGCCACCCCAGTGTGCTCCCAGGGGGGCTGTGGAACAAACCCTGTGAGACAAATCCTGCAGCACTCAGCTCCAAGCAGTGACAAGGTTAACACGAACCAGGGCACAGACACTGCACTCTGGGACATTCCCCAGTGCCAGTCAAGGGCTCCTTTCCAGCGTCTTAATGGGGCGAGCAGGGCTAACAAAGTCCACCAATGGACCCAGCGAGGACACCTGGTCTGGGGGACCTTAAAGTGCTTTGCAAGGGACACACAGACACACACCCCTCTCTGAGCCTGGTGCTCCAGGAGAGAAGGGCTGGGGGGCCCTTGCTTGTACCCCCACCCTTGTGTGTGGGATAGATGACACCCCACAGGGCTAGTGGGCCCTTTCTCGCCATCCCCACAGATGCCTGCGTTCAGGGCCATTCCTCCAGGAACATTCCCAGGGATACTGAGACAGGGACAAACAGGTGGGTTCTCCCAGAGCAGCAGTGGCAACTCATCCACGTTTTTGGGGGTTCCTGGTGAGCCCAAGGTCATCTTTTAACAAGAAAAATACAAGCCTGAAATAAAAACCAGCATCCATTTTAGCAGCAAGTCCTAAGGGAAAGTCCAAGTGCTCGACAGCCCCGAGCCATTGTCCGGTGCTACAGCATGGCAGTGTCCCAGGGAGAAAACAGGTTTCCAGTGGGATGGGGAGTTGGCACTGGTGACCAGAACCTGGCTGGAGAGTCCCACCAGGAGCAAGTGCCCAAAGGAAGAGCAAAAATACTTGGTCCCATTTTACCGGCCGAGGGAAAGCCAGACCACATGTAACAGCCACGGTTGGGAGGACACAGCACCGGGATCCATGGGCAGGGTGCCACCACCTCAGTGTCCATCCTCAGCCAGCACCTGGGGAATGGTCACCTGCAAGCAGGGAGTGGGGTAAGATGGGATGAGTAACTGCAGAGGCTCTGTATCCCATCCCAGTGCCTTCTGATGTCCTCAGCCCAAGGAGATTCCCCTCCTGTCCATCCCATGCTGATGCCCATGGCCTTAGCCCCCAGGCACAGCCCAGCTCCAAAGAGATGTCTTGGTGCTTCCTACAGCTGGAGAGCCAGCCCCAAACCAATGAGAAAACCAATTCCCAAACTCCAGAGTGTCAGGGATAGCAGAGCTTCCCAGTCACTCAAACCAGCAGTTGATGGGCTCACCTCTGGTGTGGAGATAGCACTGTGGGTTCTGTCACTGGCCAGCCCAACAGCAGGCCCAGGATAAGGGACAAAGCATTCCTCAGACACATCAGAGAGCGGTGCCATTCCCCTTTAAACCCACATTCCCTCAAGTCCTCCACTCATGGCACGATCTATGTGTCCCAAAATGTCCTTGAGGGTCCCTCACCTCCTGTGCCCGCGGGAGAGGTAATCCCGGTTCAGAGAGCAGAGCTGCTGCTCCAGACGGAAGATGCGGAATGCCAGGTAGGAGGAGGACACGACCAGGAGACAGATGCTGGGAGCAGAGGAACAAGCCAAACACCCAGTTGAGACTGAGACTGACATTCCCAGTGTCCCCCCAGCTTCCCTGTGCCCTCGGCACACTTACAGCACAATGAAGATCTTCAGGAGCTGGTAGTCAGAGGGTCTCAGCTCTGCCACACAGCTCTGCTCCACCTCCAGCTCTTCTTCCGTATTTATTGCACTTTCTGAAAGCAAAGCCAGAGTCAGCAGCACAGCCACGCTTGGCTGATGCTCCTGCTCCTCCTGCTCCTCCAGGAACCAGGAAACATCAAATATTCCTCCCTCATGGGCTCAGACCCTGCAGCCAGGAGACCTCAGCCCACCCCCAGAACTCCATCCCTGACTCCCAGCCTAATCTGTAAGGCAGAATTCCCCTGCATGAGAGCAGAGGATGGATGAACACACTTCTATCACCTGGTACCATGTGGAGCAGGGCACAAACCCAAGCCCCTCACCTGAAACCAGTGGCTCCTCAGAAGTGAAGGAGCTCTCCTTGGTGCTCAAGCTGCTGACAGAGGTCCGGTGAATGCACTGGTAGTTGGCATCTGGCAGTGACAGTGACAGTGAGGTAGGTGACACCTTCCTCCACTTGCCCTCAGGGACGATTACCTCCTGTGGGAACAGTCCTGGTGAGCCATGAATGAAATCAGCAGTGCCACGGATAGGGTGGGGCCAGATTCAAACTCAAACCTTACAGCATCTCCATGGACCAGCACATTCAAAACAACCCTGAGGGAGAGCCGGTCTTCCATGATGCCTCCATGGGAATACAGGCTCCTACTACCAAGGAAGGACCTGCCCACACACCCCACACCTGCCCAAATATCAGCTGCTGCCTCCTCCACCCCTTGAAGATCACGGCGGTCACCTGGAATTCTTCAGCATGCCCCAAATAGGGCAAAAAAGTGCCCCAAAAAGACAATAAATCAAGCGGGGTGGAGAGGGGCTCCCTCAACAGAGAGTTCCCAGGGCTGCCAAAGGGCTGCATCCCACCGAAGCACCAGGAGATGCTGCCAGATCAGCCTGGGTCACTCCCAATTCAGCCCTTGAAATGAATCTTTAACCCCTGGGATATCACCAGACCATGGGTGACATCCCACCTTTCACCCTCTGGTGCACCCCAACTGTCACCTCCTGCACCCAGCTGGAGGTTCAGGACCAGCAGCCATGGAAGACACCCTTCTCCAAAGGTGCAGGATGTGGCCCCTCATGCTCCCTGAATTATGCCATGGTTCAGCAGGTGTTTCCCTCTCCCACCATCCTACTCATCCTGCAGATTTTTGGATAACTCAACCACATTCCCAGCTGTGAACAGCATCAGCTGTCGGGGAGCGGAGTGGTGGCGTTCTCCACATCACTCTGGAGCTTTTCTGTCTATAAACAGACAGGGGTCACTGGCTGTGCTCAGCCAGGTCCTCTTGACCCATCTGCTCCTGTCAAGTCTGGGGATGAGGGTCCCAGAGGACAAGCTATGATGGCAACAGGCACATCCTTGCATCCTTTGATGGCACCAATAGAAGAACCGTCTCTCTCCTGACTCTCTGAGCAGACACTAGACAGTGTCAAGCCCACCAAGGGGACCAGGCAGGCCCTCTCCATCCACAGCATGAGGTCAAGGGGTCTCTCCTCTCCCAGAGCTGCCCTGACCCTCACCAGTGACACAGAGTCCGGCTCCTCCGACAGCTCCTTCAGACTCAAGCTCTTCTTACTGGAAACCTAGAGGGGGATGGAAAGGATCAGGATTTACAGTGCCAGCTCTCCCTGCTTCAGCCTCAGCCACAAAATGGAATTTGGGCTTTTCTGCTGAGACTGTGAAGAGCAGCTGCTAGAACTTATAATCACGGGGATTTGGAGGATGAGGAAAGGGCACTGCATCACTGCTTCTCATCACAAAAACCTGGTGGGGCCATGGTTGAGCCAAGGGCTTCCGTGGACAGGATAAAACATCAGGGGTTAAAAAAAAAAAAAGAGTACATCTGAGCAGAGCCCAGCACATTTCACAGAATAAGTCCCCCAGTTTGGCAACAGGGCTGAATCACCCAAATTGCTGCCCTGGCACAGCTGGCACACGCCCTCCTGGGCAGGGCAGGGTTCCTGCACAGCTTCTCATGTGCTTCAAAGTCAGGGAGAAGAGGTCCTCACAGTCATCCTCTCCAGTCCAGGAGCTGATGGATGTCTTCCCCCACTTAAGTTAAATTATTTTTTAACTTTGTAGCATTCTTCCTCCCCTTAAAACTTTAGATCTGGGAAAATACATCAATGTGCAGAGTGGCAGAACTAGTATTACCACCAGATTATAAGTAATTCATACCCACACCCTGAGAGTGAGCAGAAACTCAGGGCTCTGCCTCATCCATGACCCAGAACAGCCCATGGGAACAGGTCATGCCCAAGGCATGGCTCCTGCCCCTCTTCCCATCCCTTGCTGCGGAGTGAGGATGCTGGAAATTGGAGAGGGCTTTAGGAGCAGTCCAAAGCCTTGGATGCAGTGATGAAGAGCAGTGCTCAGCCCAAAGGGCAGGTGCAGAGCCTCAGGGCCATGGACACACAGAGGGACACAGAGTGGGGATACCTGCAGGTGGGTGCAGACTCTCCTCAGGACGTCATAGACGCTGTCACGAGAGATGAGGGATACGAAGATGTACTGCAAGAGAAAGACTGAGGTGTTGGGAGAGATTCCCCACATCCTGAGTCCAGTTCTCCACAGGCAGGGACAGGCAGAGACGTCATGCCCTTGAATCTCCCCGTTTTCAGGAGCCACATCTCCCCCACAGGCATTTCCCTGCGGAGCTTCCCTGCTGTTATTTTTGCAGCCTGCTAAAACCTGGACCAGATTTTTTTGGGGCCAGTCTTGCTCAGTTGCCGTTCCTACAGCTTTCCTATGCTCAACCCAAAGGGACACGGCAGCAAATGGGGTCAGGACCTACGGAAAACATCCCCAGGGATGGAAGGGACACAGGGGCACACTCACCATGCCTGATACAGAGCCCCCAGGTGACATGCAGGGCAGCCACACATGGCTCTGAATGCCCAAATCCTGCCCTGTGCCACTCCCTGCTAAAACCCGCCTCCCAAATTCCAAAGGAATAACTGCCTCCCAAAATCCTGCAGGAACAACCCCCTCCCTGGCAGGGACAGGCAACACACAGTGCTGGCAGCAGCACCCAGGCAGGCGAGGACTTGGACACGTTACATCAGCTCACTGCAGCCAACAACATCCAACAGGATTTAAAAGCTGGAATTGCAGCCCTGTATCCAAGTTTTCCGCCAGCTCTGGCTGAATGCCAGCCAAACCCTTTCCCTGCTTGTGTTAAAGGAGTTTAAAGGTTTTACGTGAGCCTGGCAGGGATTTGTCAGGCTCGGCCGAGTTTCACTTGGGCTTTGCTTCGTCCAGGAACAAAGTGAAATTCAGGAACAAAAGCAAAGCTGTGGTGTTTGCCCTGGCTGGCAACCAGCACAGAGAGCAGCGCTCACTTCCTAACCAGGGATGGGAATCGCTTTGTTCGGTGCTCTCAAATCACATCCAGTTTGGACCTGGGCATGTGCTGGGTGTTGGTGTTACCTTTCTGCTGGCCGTGGTGGTGATGGCCAGGCCGTTGGGCAGCAGCCGAGCTGTCTTGTGCTTCTTTATCAGCTGTACAGACACCACTGGGATCACCACCTGCGGGGCAGGAACACAGGGATGGACACAGCACAAGCACCATCCAGCCAGCCTCCCTAAGACCCACCAGGAGAGCCCCCCATGCAAGCCCAGGGAGGGTGAAAAATAGGATGAAGGCAGGATGTTATTTTTGGCAGGGTAACTTTGCTGCAATCTCGAGCTTCCTTCAGGTATTTGTTTAAAGCATCACATATAAATAATTCAGTTCTTCAGCCCAGTTTTAAAGGAAGTCATCTCTCCCGAAGATCCCCGTCAGCCACAAGACTAATGGGAAAACATCAGATTGTAAATCAAGAAGAAAAGCCCAGAGAGATTCAAATCTTGCCCCCCCTAAAACCTTTGATCTTCCTTCACGCGCCATTGCGGCTGGAAGGAGGTTTTGCATCAGGGAATTTTAAACCAAACCAATATTTGGTTTCCCCAGGCTGATGCCACAGGTCATCAGAGAGAGAGGCATGGCCGTGCTCCCCTTCCTATTGGAGGCTTCTGTTGGGGATTTTGGTGGTATTTGTGTGCAGGAGGGGATAAGCTGTGGTTACAAGCCCTGAGGGACCAGGGTGGGCTCATGACCACGTTACCTTAATATCCTTCCCAAAAAGGTTTGCATAGAAGCAGAGCCAGTTGGGGGAGATGTAAAGCCTTCCCTGGATGAGGATATCTCTCTGAAGCGCGCAGGAGCAAACTGCAAGGGAAAGAGAGAGCTGTGGCAATCCCTGTGCCGGATCCTGCCACCTCCATGCCCATCCCTCACCCTGCCACCCACCTTTCAGCACGCTCTCCTCCGTCGGGATGTCCTTGAACAGCTTGTGGTACTGGGAATTGTACTTGCTAGCAGCCTGAAAGCAAAGCAGAGCAAAGTTATCCGGTGACCTTGCCGATAAGGAGACCCAAAAATCCCTCTCCTGCAAGAAAACCTCCCTCTGCCCGCACCCGGGACCGGCGCAGGGGGGTCCCACCGGGCTGGGCACGGGAGCCCCGACGGATTAGAGGAAGGTTGGATGATCCAGCACCCAGCGAAGGCTGTGTCATCCTCCCAGATGAACATTCCCCTTAATATCTACAGAGCCTGCTGAGCCTCGGTGAGGAGCCGGTTTTCTGCCAGGCTCATCTGCAGGCAGTTTATTTTGCCCAGAGGTTTCTCTCCTCCTCCTCTTCCCTTATCCGGGACACAGTGACAACACTTGCTTTGCGCCCATCGCGCCGCGCCATCCAGCTATTTATATTCCCGGTGCTGCTTCAAAGCCTGCCGGCAGCCGCGGCAGGAGGCTCGGCAGGTCGGCCCTGAAATGTTCCTGTGGCAAAGGCAAAGCTCCGAAGCACTTCAATGCCTTCCATAAATCCAAGGTATCTGGTAATCCAACTGGTTCTGGAAGGCAGGTTTGTGCCCCCTGCCCTCGGGATGCCCCCATGGGATATGGATGTCCCGCAGCGCTGACAGCTGCCGCTGTCACCAAGGGAGGAGCTGCTTTGCCAGGATGCAGACAAGGCTGGCACAGCAAGGCTGGTTTGTGGCGGCCACGCAGGCAGAGCCCTCCTGCCCACAGGTACAAGGTCACCTTTGCTCTGCACACTTTGTCACCAGATGAGCTGGGCCCTAAGAGGATCAAGGCTCAGCAGCACCTGGAGTTGGCTCAGACGCCTCCCAGAGGGATGGTGGGATGGTGAGGGTGCCAGTAGGAGTGTTCCAGGAGAATACAGAGGGCATTACCACCAAGAAACTCCCCCTGGTCTCAGCACAAATCCACTGCTGCTCCTGTCACCCTCCCAGATGCCTCTGAGGAAATCGAAAAAATATTTTTCTCCATTTTCTTCATGGGAAAAGGCAAAATGCCACTTCCTGTCACTCCTTCCTCTTCCAGAGCATCTCTTATCTATAGATGGACCAAATCCATCTAGTTTGGGCATGATTTGAACCAAAAAGGTTCAAATGGACAGAAATTTAACTGCTCTCAGGCAACATTTCCACTTTCTCCTTTGCTCTAGATGGAAAATCCTGGAAGTGTTTGCAAGGCAGAGCACAGGCTACACCAGATCTCCTGATATGAAACACAGGAGACTCTGCCCCACATCAGAAGCTGCCTCTGGCTCCTTCAGCCCACACCTGAGACCCCAGGTGGGCTTCCCCTGGGGCAACAGGCTACAACACAGCAGCCTGGTCACTCCCAAAGCCAAAGGCTTACCACTTCCCGGTGGCACTTCTTAATCTCCTCATCCCTGAGGGTTTCGTTCAGGCGGAGGCTGGAAGGAAAAACGATAATCACCAGGTAAGCAAAGAGCCACAGGTCTCACACCCACTCCCTAAAACACGTGTGCTGCTGCAATATGAGGCATGGAAAAATGTAAAGGACTGAAGAGAGACCCCCAGGAAGGCACATTTTGGGTGTCTCCATGATTTATTGTAGCATTGGGCATTGCTGAGGCTCAGTATTGGCTGTTGAGGGCTGATCTGTGATGAGAGCCAGTGAAGGCACCTAGGGTGTGTGTGAAGGCTCCCAAGGTACTTCACACAGACCCCAGCTCGAGGGGAAGGAGCCCAGAGCTGACCTGGCAGCAGCTTGGGACAAGTTGGGAGCTGGAAATGTGCAGCTTCGGCAGCTGGGGCAAGGATTCCCGAGGGAAAGCAGAGGCAGGAATTTGGGAATGTGCCTGAGCAGGAGGGTAGACCCAGCTTTGGCCGAGCACAGGGACATCCATCCACATCCATCCCATGGAGAGAGGAAAGGACAAACCACTAAGAGAGCAATATCCTACCAACAACCTCAGCAGTGGCAATATCATCTCCTTCCCCAAACCCCTTTCACTTCTCTGCTTTTATACCCACAGTATTTCAGGGAGAAAACGAAGTTGCCCCCCCCACAGTTGGCAGGCAGTATCCAGGGCTCAAAGGCAGCAGGAATGCCACAGCAAGATAGAAAAGACAGAAGACAGACCCCAGGATGCTGCTCCTCACCTGCCATCGAGGGAATCCAAACTCTTCTGCTTGTGTGACACCTCCAGCTTCTCACGACCGTGCCTGGGCTCGGGGCTCTTCAGGGGAGCTGCCTTCTCATGCATCGGTGTGGTACTGCAAGGAGACACCTGTCAGCCCCCTAGGGAAAGGGGAAAAGGGGTCTGGAGCTGTAAATCTGTTCCTTTCAATCCCAGCCTGCACAGAGGTGTCAGAATCTGCCGCTCAAGGACAGCAAGAATATTTCTGCTATTTCTCAAGTCACATGGAGAGAAAAAAAAAAAACCACAAGTAATTTTTGTGCCAGGGACTCCCCAGTATTCACAACAGAGCAGTCAAATTGCTGCAGCTCCCTGAAATAACACCCTCCAAAGCAGAGACTCTCCTCTTTAAGTGCTGGAGGTTGGGATGGGAAAAACCACAGGTCTACAAAACTCCTTGAGGGGGATGGATTTCAGCCAGGATCTGCTCCTCTTGGTCAGCAAAACACCATCTTCCCAGGGCAGAGCCATCAAGAGGCACGTTACAGTTATGTGCCATCGGGAATATTATCAGAGGTGCTTATCAGTCACAGCAGGTAAAGTAAACACGGGCCCAGCGCTGCGGGCAGCTTATCACCTGGCAGGCCACAAAGGTGACACTTCCAGCCTCAGCAAACCACCACCAGATATTGCTGCGGCACTGGCAGCCAAGCAGACCGCGATCCTAGGGTACCGGTGGCACGGCAGAGCCAGCAAACAGCCACAGAGCCACGGAGAGGAAATTATTGCAGGGAAAGCGCTGAGCTCACTAGGCAGGGGGTGATGCTGGAGCAGGTGGGGCAGCGGCAGGACAGGATGGGCGCCAGCAGGTGGGACAGGCGCAGAGCTGGAGTGCATCCTGTGCCTGCGGGGATGATGCCATGGCAGTGTGGCAGAGCCCAGGCCGAGCAGCCAACCAAACTTCCTATACTCCGAGAGCGGCTCCTTCCCTCCCTGTACTTCCCTAGACACATCCTGCTCCTGCTCCGAGGGGCTCATCTGAAGGAAAACCCATGGAAATAATCCCCCTGACTCGGGAAGAGCCAGGATAGGGGTGCTGGATCCCAGCAGCTGGATCCCAGCCCAAATGGGCTGAGAGCTGAAGCCATGGGAGCTTCCACATCCCCACAGCCTCAGAACCCTGACCAAAACACTGTCCAGGTGCAATGGAACCTGGCTGACTCCTAGCTGGAGGCACAGGGAATGCTCCCACAAAACGTACACAGGGGCACAGGAGAACCAAATGGAATTCACTGGTGCCGTGTGGTTGGAAACAGGCTGGGAAATAGCTCCTGGATCCCCACAGCCACTGTTGGCAAAGACCTTCCTGCACAGCCCTGGAGTCTGAGCGCTGCGGGGATGGGATGGACACACCGAGGTTGTGGGTTTTTAGGAGCTCAGGTCAAAGGTTGTATCACAAAGGGAAAGGAGACCTTAGTGACAAGAAGCACTAAAATAGCATCCCCTGGCATAGCATCAAAAGGTGCTTTACCTGCCTGACTCCTCAGGGATCCTCTGCCAGGGGATGCCACGCTGCCCTGAAGCTGAAACTCCTATCATGGAGGCACCAAAGCCTTCATCTGCCCTTCTCCCATGCTGGAAAAGGGGCTTTGACCCAATCTGGAGCCTCCTTGTCCAGAGCTCAGCACTCTTTGGCTTCCTTCACGTCATCCCTTAAATCCCCAAGTGCCTGCACTGCTTAATCCGGGTGAGCGGATTTATCCCTAACCAGCGCTGACACTGAGGGGCACCACACAGGGATGGGGGAGAGGCAAAGGCATCAGAACCCCTCCGAGGTCACCAAACACACAGAAATCCCCTAAAATAAGAGAAAACACAGACTGGAAAGCACTTGGAAGTGCTGCATCCTTGCTTTCTCTCCCTCTCACGGCCACCATCAGGGACAACTCTTGGGTGAGATGATCCTGGACACAGTGTGGACAGTGGGATGCTCCAGGGAAAGTCTGGGAGCTGTGAGGAATATCCTCAGCCCCAGCAGGGACATTGCAGGAGCTGCTTTGTCTCCTCTGTCCACATCTTGCCATCCTGGCTCCTAGATGCATCAGAGACAACATCCAGAGTTTGAGAGCACAGTATAAGGATGGGCTCAGAGCACAGTATAAGGAAGGCACAGGGAGGCTTCCCTTCCAAGAGGTGCTTCCAGTGCCAGCACAGTGAGGAAAACACTTTCTAGCAGCTCATACTGTCACCCTCCTCAATGAATTTGTTCAGCAGGAAGCTGCTCCTGAGGTAAACTCACCATCCCAAGTGTCCCAAAGTGCAAGTGGAACAAAAACAGTCGGAGTTCAGAGCCCCTGAGAGGAGGCAGAGAGGGTGGGTGCAGAAGTTCCCAGCAACGCAAAAACAATCCAGCGACCTGCTGCCCCTTTGCCCGTTCCTGACACCCCCTCCCCGCCCACACCATCTCCCCGAACCCCCAGGTTTTGCCAGGCAAAACCCGGTGCTTCTCCCTCCCACGGGATCTGCTTCCCCTTCCCTTACGCGGCGCTGGGATCCAGCCTGGAAAAGGTCCGGCGTGAGCCCCTCCGTCGGCGAGCGATTTTCGCTGGATCCCTTCGCTGCTGCCGGAGAAGCGCGCGGCGGAGGCCGGAGCGAGCCAGGCACGATCCCGCCTCCCAGTAAACCCCAGGAGGCTCAGAGGCGGAGGGAGGCACCGGCGGGCGGGCGGCCGCGGCCCCAGCGAGCCCGGGCGGGATTCGGCGAGCTGCCCTTGGTCCCGGCGTCCAAGGTCATTTCAGTCCCTCGTGTCGGAGCTGGAGCGGAGCCACCCCGGGATGCTGGAGGGGAACGGCCGGAGCCGAGCGGCGCTGGCAGGAGAGAACGAGGCGCGACGTAAAGGCCGGAGGGAGCCCCGCGTGTCTCTCCCAGGATGTCCCCGGTGTTCCCCGCCCCGGGAGCCCGGGGATCACGGCCGGGACAGAGGCGAGACCCCGGTCCCGCGATGTCGGCAGCGCCCGGGGCGCTGGGTGCCATCTCAGCGGGAGCGGCTCCGAGCGCCCCGCGGCACGGAGGGAGCAATAGGGAGGTGAGCCCCGGCCTGCGGGGACACGGTGACACTCTGGGTCTCGGCCACCGCCGCGCCCGCGGCAGCCCCGGCACAAATCCCATTCCCGCCCGCGCTCGGAGCCCCTCAGGCGAAGCCGCCGAGTCCCCGGTGGGCAGCGGCGGGACTCCTCCCCGGCCCGGCCCGCTCCGTCTCTTCAGGGAACGGGCGCNGCCGCCATGCCCCGCGCGCCCCGGCCTCCTCGCGCCGCCACGGCGCCCGCCCATTGGCCGCCCGTCGCCGCGCACCGCCCCCTTCCGCCCACCCATTGGCCCTCGCCGCCCGGCCCCGCCTCCGCCACGCTGGGGCTCGCCTCCCGCCCCCACAGGCCCCGCCCACACCGTGAGGGGCGGAGGCTGGCGGGGGCCCGGCCCTTGAAGGAACTGCGGCACAGGCCCTCTCCTGGCTCTCCGCCCCAGGCATGGAAACCCCAACTCCCACAAACCCCCCAGAAAAACCCTGTAGAACCCTACTGAACTCCGCCTTGGGCCCACTTGTCTCTAGCCCTGCCGCTCCCTCTCAAACCCCTAACCTCTGCAGAGCCCCCCCACCAGAATCCCCTTCAGCCCCTGCAAGCACCCCAACCCTAGCAAACTGCGCCACTGGCACCCCCTCAAACCGCAGCAGATCCCCGCAATGCCTGCAGAACCCAGACCAGACATCCCAAGCCTTGCAGACTCCTTCACGAAAACCCCACCCTGAACCCTATGCATTTCCCCACCCTTGCAGACCCCAGCTCCCGTAGCCCTTCTCCACCAGATCTCCCCCTACACCCCTGCAGACCCCTCACCGACCCCCAAGGAGCAGCTCAGCCCAGCAGGTGCTTCAGCTTCTCTTTATTGATGGACAGTTGTGCTCTCCCACCCCAGGGCCCATCAGAGTGCTGGGTGGGGGGGGCTGTGAGGTGGTGGGGGGACAAGACTAACACAGGAGACAACGCTGCGAGAGGAGCAGGGGAAGCTCTGCGCATGGAGCAAACACCCTTCCCCTGCCCCCATTCCCGAAACAGCCAGCTGAGAAAGGCTGGATCTGCCTTGGACTGGGTCTAGGGAGGCGTGTGGCCATAAAGGAGGGGGGAGTAGCAGCTTGCCTCGAGCAAGGAGGGGTCCAGCAGAACCGTTGACCACACAGCACCTCTCCCCCTTCCCCAAAACCCCTCACCAGGGCCAAGGAAAGGGACATTTCACACTCTGAGGAAAGTCACCAGGAAAGAGGAGTCCCAGCAGCACGCAGGAACCTCCTATGCTGACTCCAACACATATCAAGGCAGGACTTTAACTACAGGGAGAGATTTTTAAAAAACTAAACACTTCAAGTATATTTTTTTTAGTGATTTAAGGTCTCTTGCCCCTGCTGCTGCTGCACTGGGTGGTGTTTAGCAACCTACATCCACTCTAGGGACAAGGAGAACAGCGCAAGCGATGGCTGGTCTACTGCAAGGGGAGACAGGGCAGTGGGGTGGTGGGAGGGGAGGGACAGGGGAAGGAAGGCCCAGTGGGCGCTCAGGGTACGGGCACCACACGCATGGTGTTGGTGTAGCCAGAGCCGGGGCGCCAGCCTGTCAGCACGATCACCAGGTCGCCGCTCTTGAAGAATCCTCGAGCTTTACCTACGAGAGAAGAGGGAGGCATCAGAGCCCAGTCCCACCCTGTCTCCTTGCCATGGGACAACAGTGCTGTTCACCCACTCCCCAAGTCACTAAGGCTGCCTGTGCCACAGCAATCGGGGCTCCAGGAAGGTATAAAAACCCCACCTTCCTGCTGCCCACCCATCTGACACCCTTCGCCTCGGCTCTGGGATTCTCTGCAACAGAGCTCAAAATTCCACAGCGCAGGATTTGGAGCGGGGGCTACAGGACAGAGTCAACCCCACTCCGGGCTTCCCTTATCATTGAAGAGTGGTGAGTGTCACAGGTCCAGTCCTCACCACCATAAATGCAGCCTGGTTTTCTGTTGGAAACTCCTTAAAGGCAGCTGTGCCAAACCCACCACCCTGTTTCCCAATAGGATGTGGCTGCTCGTGCAACCATCACTCGTTTCCTGTCCGGATGCAGTTACCACTCAGGCAGCCAGTTCCTCTCTTCCCATCACCAGCGACCCCAAAGTACCACCCAGGTGCTCACGGCCACCACGTCCCACCAGTGCTGTGTCCCAGGGGAGGGTGCCACTCACCAACATTCATGCCCAGGGTGACACGCAGGTCCACGTCCTCAGCCCAGGCGTCCTGGGCGGGGTCTTTGCAGAGCACGGGGAAGATGCCGCGGTACAGGTGGGCCTGGCGCGCCGTCTGCTCATTGCGCGTGATGGCGATGATGGGGGCCCGCGGGCGGTACCGCGACACCAGGTGTGCCGACCTGCAGGGAAACAGCCACGGTGGGGCTCCACACAGCCAGCACAGCCTCCAGGGAGGACACCTAGGAACGGCCTGTGGGCACACAGCAGCCCCAAGGCCTGTCTGTCAGCCATGAGGGCTCCCCAAAACCCCTGAGGGGACGTGACCAGTCTCCACAAGAGCCACTCACCAACCAGCTTGATGCTCTGCTGGACTCCCAGTTAGGCAACTGGGCAGACCACCACTGGCTGTCCCCACTGGTGATGACAATCTCCTCATCTCCCAGTTTAGCAAGTGCCATCAGGGTGTTTTGGCTCCTGAACAAGCCTTTATTTGTCTCTGTTGCTATGTTAGGGTGGCGAGGTGCCATTCATTCTGGCCTCTGCAAGCAGGCCTTGGCATCTCAACAGGGGTCCCTCAAAGTTCCCGGTTTTCAGGGTGGAAAGAGCCGGTGCCAGCAGTACTGCCCAAAGCATGCCAAGGAGGAAGCCATCTGCCTCCCAGCCACCTACTGAAGCCAGCAAACAGGCCACTTCCTCCACAAAGAGCTCTGCTCTGCACTCCACGGGAAGCAAATGCAACAGAGGCCAAGCTTTATACTGGGAAGTTGGGCACAAAGTCTTTAAAATGCCTTAAAAATAGCAGCAGCACAGCCTGGGTGGGGACTAGACTACAGCTTTGCTTTCACTGAGCACTGCTGAGGGAGAGCATCTGCAAACAGACAGATTCAAACTGCAAGGCTGTGGCATCTGCAGCTCCATCTTTCCAATGGACATGCTGGTGTCTCCACTTGCTTTTGCAGCCTCATTTAGTGGAGCCAAGCTCAGCAACGCTCAGATGCAAAGTTTGCTGCTTAAAGTAGGGACCAGCAGACTGCTCCAAGCACCCAACCACACGTGCCAGCTCTCAGACAATCTTTCTCACTCTGTCTGAGCCGCCTCCCAAGAGATTCGAGAGAGTCAGGTCCTCACAAGAGTTAACCTAATCCACAGCTAAAAATATTCAAATATCAGAGTTCAAATCTCTTTAAGAAGGTCAAGTGTAAGGTTGGAACATTTAACAAAGAAACATTAGAAGCACGAGGATATCAAGAAGAACTCTGTGCTTATAGTTCCCTTCTCATCACTGCAGAAAGTCATTTTCTGCTCAAAATCATTTTAAGCTGTACATTTTGGTGAAGGTTTTACCGATGGTCCACATCTTCAGGTAGGTGGTGCCCAGCATACACATCTCTGCTGCTGCACTACTGTTCTGGTGTGAATCCAGTGTGAGAAATCTTGATTTCCTTCCAGAAAGCAGTCTGAGACTTATGGTCGGACGTGCTTTGGGAGCAGACAGCCCAGCTCCTCTAGATGGAAGAGCTGATCCATGAGGCTCCAGCTCCCATTCCATAACTGGAAGAACAAGTCTCTGCTTGGCAGCTGTCACTGTTGCTGGACAGAAATCCCAAACTACATTGTTCCAGCACATTTCACCAGCAGCCACTGAGCTCACCTGGTACCTGCCAGATGCCTGTCTGTGCAGAGAGATTATTGGCAGGCAGGCACAAAGAATCCTGGAAGAGGACACTTCCAACACTTTCCATTTCCCTGCCTACCAATCACAGGCTGTGCAGTCCCTCTTCACCCCTTGGGCTCAGGCAAGCAGAGCTGATGACTGCAAAGTCCAGCAAGGGACCAATAATTTGGATGCTGCTACAAAAGGCCAAAGCCATGATCAAAAAAAAAATAGCTTCTGCATCCACTGAACTTCTGTCTCACTGTTACATTGATGATTTCTTGCCAAGAAGTTTGAATTGAAGCTGCAACACTTATTCTCCCTTGGCTCTTCCAGCTGGCGCCACTGCCACTTGCAGCAGTGAGGGGAGGCTGGGCTCGGAGCTGGTGCCACGCTGGCAGAGGCAGGCCGAGGACTCAGACTGAAGGGATGTGTGTCCATCTCCCGAGGAACCAGCACTGCAGGCACTGCCAGAACCTGCCTCCAACTGGTCTCTCAAAGCCATGTTTTTGGATTCTCCTTCCCCCACCCTGTCACACAGCAGGCTTGACCTGGGGGCACCTGTCCCCTCCTACCTTCCAGACTTGGTGAGGACAATAATGGCCCCACTACAGCACTTGAAGGACGCTTCCACAGCGCCAACTGCAGCGGCCTCGGTGGGGTCGCAGTTGAGGGGGGTCAGACGACGAAGTTCCTCAAACAACTGCCTGTGAAAGATGGCGGCTTCGGCCTCCCGGGCAATCTACAAGAGCAACACGCGTTCGGAGACAACGCTCACAGCAGGCACCCAGGCACAGGGCAGGGCGAGGTGCTCCAGCACAGAGTGCCACATCCATACTGCCAGCCTTTGACACTGGCATTCATCAGCGAGCCCAGACTAAGCTCACCCCAACAGCACATGACTGCAGAGGAACTGCTGGATTCCCAAGGGTTCTTTTTGGAATGGTGGCACCTCGCCCTGTCAAGCCCACACTCAGGTGACACTCATGCCAACTGCCAGGCACTCTCGCTCTGCTCCTGCCTGCTGGGGTCCCTCCCTGGCACAGGGTCAGCTCACATGGCAGCAGTTACACAAGGTCGGCACGGGCAGCGAGCAGCCGGCCAAAGACTGCAGTGTTAGAGTGCAGCGTGTTTTGCCACGGGAAGGGCTGGCCCAAGCCCCCTCTCTGAGCCCTACCTGCCAGACTCAGTCAGGACTATCAGGGCTGCAGCTAAGCACTTAAAAGAGGCCTCCACCGCACCCGCCGCCATGGCATCGGCAGGGTCCCTGTTGTTAACATTGAGGCGTAAAATTTCTTCGAACAGCTGACGATGAAACATTGCAGCCTCAGCCTCGCGGGCGATCTGCAGGCCCGAGTGGGAGGGAAGGAGAACGGAGGAAAGAAAAGAAGGAAAGATACACCAGAGGAACATGAGATCACATTAACTTGCTTAATTGTCACAGTAATGCATGCAAGAGGGTATTAAGATGAAGCTGTGAAGCTTTTTGTCTCTCAGGTTTTGACTTTGCTGAACGCAACCCAGACTAAGATTCACCGTACCATGGGACTGACAGGCCCTAGTCACTGGACACTGGACAGGCATTCCAAACATGGCAATTTTGTTGCATTTGGGAGTTCCAGCAGAGCAGGCAAACATAAATTACTTTTCAAGGACCAGAACAAGCCAGCTCAGAGCCAGACTATGCTTTGTCATGGCTGCTTATGACTTCCTTGAGAGGCTCTTATGCCACCTACCTGCCGGCCCATGGTCCTGCTTGCAATTCTGTAAGAGGGAATCTCTGGCTTTGTTTGCTAGGCTCCCAACACCACAGAGTGCCACTGGAACAGTTCTCATGGAGCCAGCATGCAAGCAACACACTTTGAATGTCACCCCTGAAGGTGGCAGACTGTTCTCTCAGTCTTGTTACATTTAGTTTAACTTCAGGGTCAATGAAGACTCAGTTGAACTTCAGACTCAATGAAGATTTATTTGGCTTACCTTGAAAGCAAATACAGATTTAGTTTGAGAGCCAGTAAAGCTCTCAAATTTAACTTGAGAGTCAATAAAGCTTCACATGCAAGTGGGATACCAACTTCCTTTTGGTAATAGGGAAATAAACAGGAGCAAGTCTTCCTTATAGGGTTGTCACAGTCTGGATGTTGGGGTGTTTATACAGTGCTGGATATGGACAGATGAGAGGGACAGAGGAACAACTAAAGGCTTTGTGTTCTGGCCAAGCATTGGCAACAGGTTCAGCAACCTGTTCATCCCAGAATCCTGGGAATCATCACGTTTAATCATCTCAGAAGGCGAAACAACCCAATAAAGAAGGCTTGCAGAGACTAGAAAAGCATGCTAAGGTTCATGATCTTCTCAAGGACAATTTCACCCAGTTACTCCACAAAGTGAGCAGCCACCACACAAAGCATGACAAGTTTATGTTAAATTAGAGACTGATGTGCCATTATAGTGAAAGCTCTGGAGTTAGAAAAATCAGAATTCTGCTCCTCTAATGTTAATGAATTATTTAATGTGATGCTGGGAATTATCCCTTCCACAGTTATCAGTTTAAGCCAAAGTAGTTAAGTACCTTAGGTCTAAAAATAATAGGACACAGGCAGCAAGCCGGAACAGCAGGCCAGTGCCAACTTGTCCTAAAGCATATTGTTATTGCTGGATTTAGATAAAAGGGGAGTATTTGCATCACAACACTTACTCCAAATGCAGGAGCTGGAAGCCTGGCAGTTTATTTTCAGCTCCTGGTACAAAGGCAGCAGCTCCATGTAATAGAGAGCAAACCTGATTTTAGAGGGAAGTCTGCACTCCCCATGTGTAATGGAACGTGGGAATACAGATGTCTGCTTTGACAGAGGCTGCAGAGGGGCACAGCAATCCTTAACTTCACCCCACAGCTGGATCTGCTCAGACAGGAATAGCTATAGAGGGTTTCCAGTTGGTGCATGGGTGGAGATACCAGGGAGGTGGGAGAAAGGAAAGTGGAGAGGCTGTTTAAATCCATCAGGCAGCATGGCCAGGCTGGGCTCTGAAGTGTGGATCCCGGAGTGGAATAGTAAGGATGCCCACTCCCACCTACAGCAATCAGCCTGCCCAGTATTTGGAGGTTTGCTAATGCCCACTTCAGATAGTAACATCCATTTGCTCCAGCCATGCTGCAGATCCCCAGACCATGGTTACTCAGGACATTGTTGCTGGGCTTGACTAACAAGTGAATTAGCTCAGAGGAAAGATCCTCACTGTACTGGCATGTGCTCCTACCATAAGAGTTGGCACCTTGCTGCCTGGAGCATCTTACATTTAGTCAATCTGTATTTCAATTTCTGCACAGTGTTAAAGCCTTCAGTGCTTCTCCAGGAGCCCTGGTGGAATGAACACCATGCCCAGGTCTGTAGCAAGAGGGAAGCACATACAACAGATCCTCAAATCAGGCTACAGGTACAACACAACCTGCCCAGACCAAAGAATTAATGTCAGGATGGAAGCCCAGGACCAAGTTTGCTGCAGCAAGTTGCCAAGTCTTGGTAGGCAGCTGATCCTTGTGATTTAGGGGTTGGAAAAGGAGGGAGAAACTTTAAGGTGCACATTCAGCGTTCAGCCTGTAAAGGAGCACCACTGCCCAGTGATGATAAGTTGTATTTTGCATTTGCCTCGTGCAAAAAAACACCACTCCATATTGAAGTAAAAGATGTTTAGTTAACACACTGCAAACCAACACTGGCTGAGTTGAATAACCTATAGAACCTGAATTACAAATAAAACTAGTGAGAGTTAGAACTTGTGAGTTACCACTGCTGTGATTCACAGCATTGGTAAATGGGGAGCAGCAACGCTCACAGGTACTTGACATAAGGCTTGTATCAGCTGAAACACGAACTTGAAGCAGAGCAGAGGTTTCTGGCAGTTCAGGCATGTAAAAATCTGGTGCTGTCAGTACTCATGCAACAAATCCCCCAACCCCCAGCAGGTGCTGAATGCAACAGCGCTGTAAATCACCCTCAGGAGCCTCCCCACCCCCTCCCATGCAGGACTCAGCCAAAACCTTTCATTATCTATAGATAAACTGCTTAAAGCAGCTCTGTGACCCTGCAGAAGTTTAAGGCATTTAATATGCCACTGCAATACAATATTGGATGAAATTTCTATTGAGATAACTGCAAAAACAAATGGGAAGTCTTATATCTTAGCATTGCAGAGCAGCTCTCAGCTCTGCTTAGCAAGTTTGGACCATACAAAGTGAGATGTCAGGCCCTCAGGCCCATATTTGCTCAAAAAAAAATCACCCACAGCAGAGTGTGAGTAAAGAAATGGCTATTTTAGGCAGCCAGGTCCATTTAGGCCTTTGAGTGGCCAGCTCAGGTGGCAAAGAGCAAGGTGGTGTCCCTGTCCTGGGCAGGGCAGGGCAGGCAGTACTCACAGCGTGCTGCATGCGCACAGCCTCGAGGGGATAGTCTCCCTTGGCTGTTTCCCCGGAGAGCATGATGCAGTCTGCTCCATCCAGGACGGCGTTGGCGACATCGCTGCCCTCGGCACGTGTCGGGCGAGGCTTCTTGATCATGCTTTCCAGCATCTGGGAGAGAACAAACCCACAGGGATCAACACACTGCCACAGGAACAGCTGCACCTCAATATTCCTTACGGCTTGGGCAGAAAGTGGTATGCAACCTCAGGACTCCAGGAGTTCTCCATGGGTATGGAACAGAAAGAGGGTCTGGTCCCTAAACCAGCTTTGATTTAAAGCCTCCTCCAGCAAGGAAAACAACCCATTTTATTTCATACCCATTCCACATTTACTCCTTTTCCAGGGAGATTTAAGCCACACAACATCCCAGACAAAATACTCCAACTTCTCAGCAGAAGGCTTGGCCCAAGGAACTCAGAGCTCTTAAGGGCAGCGTGGCATTAGACATATTTATGCAAAGCTCAAATCCAGTCATACATTCTCAAATTTGGGGACTTTATCATCTAGAAATCGTAAAGAGCAGGGTCTGCACCAATGAAGTCACCTTCCCCCAACATAAGATTTCAAATGCTTTAGACGGCATGTACAGGGTAGTAAACTCAGAACAGTTAACTCCACCAGCTTTCTAAGCATCCTCACTTAAAAGAGTGGAAAACAGGACAGCTTTCCACTAGGTTAGTACTTCCCAATCCCTTTCCACACCCCAATTCTGGCCAGCTCTCCTGCCTTCCTCAGGTGCTCAGCTTCCCCCCAGCTAGAGCTCACCCACTTGTTTCAACACTAATTGCTTCACCATGAGACACTGCCTGAGCCTGTGTTTCAGCTGCATTTCTGTAGCAATACAGGAAAAAGGAGCACATGACACTAAATCCAGAACCTTCCTAATGACTACTATCTTAAGAAGTCTTCACTTCCACAGCCTGTGTGCAGAGCAAGGACAGCCAGGAAACCAGTCCTCCCAGTGCTCGAGGACTGTGCACATGATTCCTATCACTCCCAGAAAAAGGAGATGGATCCTTTACTCAGTTCCTTTTGAAGCTGCAGTGTGGGTACGTTTTCTAAGATACCTGGGAACCCCAGGAAAACTTTCTGGTCAGGCAGAGATGTGCTGCTGCAAGATGCCAAGGAAAAGCATGTGCCATTTTTTCCCATGAATTTGCAAGGTCAGCCCCAAAGGCTCATTACCATGTGATGTTTTGAGGTGTATAACCTTTGGCAAGAGGTTCCCACATTCTAACTGGAAAAGATCCCAAACACAGAAATGCCTAAAGATGGGTTTTTCAGCTATAAGCAAAGCCTTTCTGCATCTCACTCTTTAAGCAGTGCCATGAACCCATGGCTGCCCCCAACGTTCCCTCCTGGCCAGACTCTGGCAGTAAGGAGCCAAAAGCGGTGCTTCCAGTACCTGAGTGGCACAGATGATGGGTTTGCCAGCCCTGTTGCAGCGCCCAATCATCATCTTCTGGGCGAGGAAGACTTTTTCAGCCGGGATCTCGATTCCCAGGTCACCGCGGGCCACCATAATGCCATCGCTGGCTTCCATGATCTCATCAAACCTGACAGCAAGAGAAGAGCTGCGTTATCCCATTTGTTCTGCAAAGCACCTTCCCATCTGTCTGTCCTCCTCTGAAAGGAGCACTCATGCTTTTCATGGGCTGTTTGGGTTCTTGCAATGCCAAGGAAGGAGGAAGAAAACCAGAAGCAAGGCACAGCACATACTCAGTGCTACACCAAGCTGCCTGAAGCAACAAAAAGGGAGTGTGAGTTGCTTTCTTCATTTTATAAATTTTATTTTTATGTGCACAGCACATACTCAGTGCTACACAAAGCTGCCTGAAGCTACAAAAAGGGAGTGTGAGCTGCTTTATTTCAGTGTGGCAAACCCAGAGCATCCCCTGCACAAAGCTCACCTGCGCACACCCTCATGGTTCTCGATCTTGCTGATGATCTTGATGTTCTTTCCCTTTTCCCCCAGCACCTTCCTGACAGCGTGGACATCAGAAGCCTTGCGGATGAAGGAAGCAAACACCATATCCACGTTCTGCTCCACACCAAATTTTAGGTCCTGAATGTCCTTTTCAGAGACAGCAGGCAGGTCGACGGCAGCACCGGGCAGGTTCACGCCCTTCTTGCTGCCGAGCATGCCGCCGTTCTCAACCTCCGTCAAGACATAGTCCTTCCCTGAAACATGTGTTTCCATGGTCAGTGTTTACTGATAGCTCCTGCTACCAGGTCCCACACACCTCCCTGCCTGGGAACTGCAGTGCCAACAGCGGCACACGCGATAAAAAGCACATCCCATTTTCCTCAGAGCATTTCTGTATCACACACGATTGCTGTTTAGCCTTGGGAACACAATAGATTGGTCTAAAACAACTTCTGTGCTGTTACTGGATAAGATACCAGCTGTTCCCTGCAGGAGGTTGGGATAGCCTCCCCCAAGATAGCGGGTTGCAGTTTTGCACACAGAGCCCTGCAACACCAAACTAAGCACCCCAAAAGTTTCACCTCCCACTCCCTACATGCTCAGATTTATAGGCCTGAGGTTAGAGCAGTTTAGGCAGCACTATATAAAGGGAGTATCAGGGAAATGACCATGCCTCTATGTTACCAGTTAAAACTAGTTCTGTCTTTTAACTACAAAATCCAAGGTCTGTGCTGTAAAACTAGTTAAATCCTGAATTAAGAGCATGAATCAGCCTGGCTGATCATGAACAGATTATGGCCCTACCACACATTCCCTTTGAAGATGAGGTTTAGATGCCAGCCTAGTGAAACCCAGCTGAAGTTAATTTTTGCAAAGTTCCTACACTTGAGGTAGAGAAATTTAGCTCAAAGTCTCACTACACCATCAAGAATCATGTTCTCATTTCTTCAACACACAACTGCAAGCTAAGAAGCAGTTACTGGAGGGAAAGCACAAGTATGTCCTAAGGAAAACCCAAAGAGGCAGAGCTGAAATGCCTGTTACCCACCTTTCTCCTTAACCACCAAAGAAATCAGACCATCATCCACATAGATTTTGCTGCCAACTTCTACAACTTTGGTGAGATTCTTGTAGTCCAGCCAGAGCGTTTTGTCATCACAGTTCTCCATGAAGGCATCGTCCAGGGTCACTTTGAGCTCTGAGCCCTTCTTCAGCTCCACTTCTGCTGTGCCACTCTGTGTAACAACAAAACCAGTAAAAACCAGCACACCACTAGCTCGCAGCCCACAGCAGTCTGTCAGAACTTTTGGGAGGTGGTTTGTTACCTCATTTTCTACTATATTTTTTTGTTTGGAAATGGCCACAGGCTTAACACAGTATCAAGTCTTTGTGGTGAAAAAAGTGGGATAAAAACAAGCAACTTACTCCCTTAATGAGTCCAGTTCGGATTTCAGGTCCCTTGGTGTCCAGTGCAATAGCCACAGGTCTGTAGGTGATGGGATCAGAGGCAAAGCTCTCTGTGGCTTCACGCACATTCTTGATTGTGCCCGCATGATACTGGCAAGAAAAGAAAAAAGATGGAAATGTTAAAGCTGGTTCTACTCTGCTGCTTATAGAAAAGATCTCTGTGCACCCCAGAGGCTGCTCAAGCTGACTCTTCTGCTCTCAGTTTCAGTTCTACCTTCAAATTTAACCCTGACACAGCTTCCAGTAAAGCAGAGTGCAAGGATACAAGGGCCTTCCTGCCATGAAGGTGGAATCTGGAAGTTATCTGGTGTGCCCTCAGCTCCAATTCCATTCTCCAGTTCCAAGGAGAACTCAATGAGACAGTCCCAAGATGGCTGAAATGATTTTTTATGAGGATAAACATCTACCAATTGAAGGTGGCTCACCAACCAGAAGGCCTTTAGGAGTAACTTTTCCAAAAGCTTTCCTGAACATTTGCCTATTCAACACAGCAGAATATTCAAAACAGCAGCAGCTGGGTAATTGTGTGTATTCAAAGGCAGAAAAATGTCAGTGCCACACTGAGCTGTGCTCCTCCCGACATCAGAGCAAGGGAAGACGCCTCTCCACACTGCTAGCTCCCACACACATTTCCAGCCTGACCCACTATCAGTCCTGCAGGTGGACAGGCTTTTCACTTTCTGGCCTAAATTCCCACAGATAAAGATTTGCTAAAAGAACGTTATCTATGTAAATATTTGCAGTTTATTTCCAGAGTCAAAGCAATCACAGACAGTTCAATACTCCAGCACCACGCCTAGCTTCCAAACTCTATTTGCAAGAGCATTTTGCTAAATGCTGCCAGTTTTAAGATATTTTTGTGCCAAACCCATTCCAGTTCCCTCAAATGTGCTACAGATGGCCAGCAGATCAGTTTACTTTACTTGTTTAAATAACATTAAGAGATAACCTCAACTACTTGCAACTAGTAAGAGTTGTGTAACACTTAGAGACTTTAGTAGATAAGAACTACCCTTTCCTCTCTGCACCACATGGCCTGATGGAGTTTGACCTGACTCACCTGGAATACCTGGTTCACCCGGTTCCCTCGTGCCACTTACCCACCCCAACATGAGCCCTCCACACCAACTTCGATATCTCTATCTCTGGGATGATAAGCCAGCACCAGGCAGGTGAGGCTGGAAAAAGCCATGCTAAAGTTCACATGTGTGCCCTTAGCCAGAAATAGCTAACAGCTGATAACTCTTTATAGCAGGAAAATGATTCATTTTATTGACTGAGTGTGCAAAATGCGACTGAGACGACCCTGACCCTTCCAGGCACTGCAGCTGGGGTGGATGCAGCACAGAAACCATGCCCTGACAGTGCTGCAACACTTATCTGAACTTAATCGTCTGGAATTTTTCCATTTTAGTTTGATACCAAGGACTAACTGGCTCCTAGGGAGTCTGACTTTCTGAAGAGTTACACATGCAGAACAGGAATGCAGGCAGCACTGGAGGCAAAAGCCATTTTTAGTCTATGTAAAGGGGAGCCAGGCAGGTACCAAAGCACCTTTGTTAAAGCTCAAGCCCTGGTAAATGTTTTGGGATGGACATGAGAACTGAAGCACTTGTGACAGACGGAAACTCTTCGAGCCTTCACTGGAAATGAGGGCATTTTGGAGGACCCAGGAGGGGACACAAACTTAGGAGTGGCTATGGCTGATGGTCACACCACAGCCTGCAGTCGACTCTGCTGGTGTGAAATGTGCAATTAAACCTCACACAAAGGAGGAGGACTTCAGCCAAGTTCAGAGAACGCAGCAACTGAGCAATAACGGTGTGAGAATTCCCAGTCTCAGGCCACCAACTCCCTGACATGTCACCTGGCCCAAGAGCCACCCAGCTGCAAGGATTTGACTCCTGGGATGCAATTACTCCACACTATTCTTTCTCCAAGCTGATTTCCCAACTGCAGGGCATGCACTGACACTATCCCAGGGTGGTTAGTCAAGGTCTGATGGTTGCTTCAGTTAAGTATCAGCCCTTTAGATCCTGACACTGCCCTGTGCCCATTAAAGGCCACCAGGGTGAGAGGCCCAGCTGTTACATATGACGAGGCTCACGGGTCACTAAGTAAAGCCACCTACAGCTGCTACTGTGTGACATTTTGAAAGTTGGAAAGCAGCCAGGGTCAAAAAAAACCCCAAAAAGCCTCAGCAGAATGGGATCCTCAGCTCCTCCAGTATCACTGAGAATCTCAGCTATTTATAGCAATAAGGGCTTGCTGTCATGGAGTGTTGATTTCTTTTGACTGTATTTTTCTAAGGTCACCACACCATGTCCATGGTGGGACCTTCCAGAGTGTCAGGAACGCACCTGGAGCAGCTGGTTAGCCAGAAAACCCAGGAGCCCATTCTTCCCACTGGGCAGAGTAATTACATCAAATCACTAATAACAGATGCCTTTTGATCAGGGTTATTCATTGATCGCCTGCTTGCAAAATCCCCAGCAATGGAACAGGAAGTGAGATTAACTGATAGTGTGACCTCCTGCAAAGGTGCAGAACAAGGACAGGTCTTCCAAGCTTCTGCTGCTCACTGGGAAGCAGCAGCTTTGGGAACTACAGGATGTGAGGAAGAACTGAAGGATTTCATGGCAAGCAGCTAGCACACAGTGTCAAACACCAGTTACCTGGCTCCCCGCTACAGGGCAGGGTGTGAAATTGGATAGCTTTCAAAATGGCGCAGAAAATACACTTCAATGTTATCAACAGTGACGCAGGCTTGGTACGTACAACCAGCATGCTTTCTCCAGAAGCAGCTATTTGACCTTCCCACAGCAAGGATGGTCTGGATGAAGCTGGATTTCCCTTCTCCCTGAGGGACAGGATCAGCAGCTCAGACTGCACCCTTACCTCATGGGTGCCGTGAGAGAAGTTGAGGCGGGCAACGTTCATTCCAGATTTAATCATTTCCTGAAGCTTCTCCACAGAGCGGGAGGCCGGGCCTAGGAGGAAGAAACAGTTTGAACATTACCTTTAAAAAATAATGAGGTAACCCACACAGACCAGGCTGTTTCATGTGGAAGAGAAAAGGTAAATGGATACAGCATTGCTCAGCGCTGCAGCAGCAAATATTGTTTTAACTTGCCCACGGAGTGCAGCGGAACCCAAGCGATTCCCATTTCCCTGGATACTGGATTCACTCCCAGCATTAACACAGGTTAGGCAAACATGGGAAAGTCATGTTGCTTCACCACACAAGTTCAGCCCTGGCAAGGGATGAAAGCCAGATCCTTCTCACAATTTCCCTAATAAGTTTCACCAAGGTGTGGGCTGCTCCTAGCTGCAATTCTCTCCTATCTAGGAATGGCCTACCAATGGTGCAGATGATGCCGGTGTTTCTGGCAGTGGTTGGCTCCGAGTCGATGTCCAGGCGGCACATGTGCTCCAGGAAGGTGTCTGCCATGGCAGCATGCAGCTGCTGGGTCTGGATGAAAGCGGTCCCTGCATCGTGGTGCTTCGACATGGTCACTCGATTCCTGTGTCTGGAAGGGAAGAAAGTAGTGCCAGGTTTGGGAATCACCCACCCCAACTTGCCCATCAAGCAGAGACACCAAGACAACAACGTGATGAATATGGAGGTAACAAGAAAGCTACTACTGGGTCAAACTATCTTTATGATCCTATTTGAGAGTCCTAACAGGCAAGGCACATTTCCATTTCCATGTCATCCCCCACATGGACCACCCAAAGCTCACCTGCCTTCTATGCAGATGTTCCCGTCATAGTTTCTCTTCATTGCCAGTCTTCCCTTGGAGCTACACAACGCAACAAAATTCAAGCACTTGAGTGCGCAGGCAGAAGTTCTGCCTCCTCCCTCCCAGCTCTCTACTCATTTCTCCTACAGGCCTCAACTTCACTTCCCATCCCACTTGGGACCAGGGAAGCTGAGTGCTGGCGTGACTGCGGCACACCTGGACACGGGCAACCTTCTGCCCAGGAGCACCTAATCACAGCAAAGTCCACACAAGCCTAAACCCCATCCATTAAGCCTGGACAAGCAAGCAGACTTGAGTTCATTTAACACAACACTTTGGCAGAGAACACATAAAAGACTGAAGATTAATACACTCCAAGTCCTTCTTTGACTGAAGACGCTGCAGGTCTCCCCCACCCCCTGTACTCCCCTTCACATACAGAACCAGAAATTTAGCATAAGGTTTAAAACTAGTTGTATTTTTCAACATTTGGATTAAAAAAACCTCTCTGAACTCGGGCTGTTTGCCTCCTCTGGCTAGAGTCCCCACAACAGTACGACCAGCCTATTCTTTGGGAACCTATCCTTGGAAGAGGAAGCTGAGCTGAAGCTTAGCAGTCCACTGAGATGGGAGGACATTTATTTCACAGCAGTGTCAGTGCTCAAGGCATTTCTAATTGCAATAACTTTGGTCTTAAGTAGTAGTAGCAGCTCAAAGCTTTGTCTCTTGGATCTGCCCAGGCTAAAATCCCAGCATTACAAAAGCCTCTGGTAAAAGACTGATGCAAGGTAGTGGCTGTTGGCATGGGCAAATCACTCATTTTGCCTTTCAAGATTGGTTTAACTTCGAACTCCCTGCCCATGGCACATGGGTGATGCTCAGTGCAAGCATGAGCTGCCTTCATCTCCAAGATGTGCTTATAGAAACATGGGCTGGGGCCCAGCTAAAACCTGGGACAGAGCAGAAATAGAGCTGGGCTTCTGTTCTGCCCACCAATAAACCACAGAATGGTGTGAGGGACACACAGCAGCCAGCTTAGCGCATCCAGATTTGACACAGAAGCACCAATAAACCCAAAAACTCTGCTAGAGCAGGCAGGACTGAGCACAGTGAAGGGCAGACCAAGCCCTGCCAGCCTGCTGCCTGGCTCCGAGGCTCCTCCCCTGCTCCACAGCCCTTCCTCACGTACGTGCAGATCCTCTCGCAGGCAGCCCTGACTCACCCTCACTGCACTGCCATGCGCCACACAGCAGCCAGGCCAACAAAAACCATAATTTGACCTGGCAAAGCCTCTTTTCCCTCAGCCCTGCCAGAAGCTGCTGATTCACTGGAGTCATTACAAGAAGGTCTGCCCACATAAAAAGCCCAAAGAAGTCTCATTATTGTAGGAAAACCCTATGGTCAGTCCTGAAACATTGTGTTTCAGCCCTCTGACACTTGCTGTTGCACCCTCCGACACCTGCAGAGCTCTGTCAGCTTCCTTAGATGCCAAAAAAAACAAGCCTTTGCTGGGAAATCACCTCCAAGCACAGGGAAGCAGGTTTGCACAGCTTCTAGGAACACCGAACAACGCTATCCCAACACAGAAACTGCAGCCGGAGCACAACTTGTAAGTTCATAAAAATCAGTCAAGTGAATTCTCCCTGCCTCATGGAAATCCCCCACCCACTCAAGTCATTTGCAAATATAATTTTAACACCCTTGAAGCCTTTATAAAGAGAAAGGAAAAGTTCACTTCCCAGCCAGAATCCCCTTCACAAGATTTTCCAGCCGTTCCGAGGGCTCGGTAAAATTAACCGCAGACAGTGACCTTGCCCAGGGGCGAGAGCAGAAACGCAGAAGCCAGAAAGTATCCCAAACTTTCATCTGTCCACAGCACCATGCCCACGACCACCAAGAGTCTTTTTAACATTCCCTCCTGCCTTCCATCACCGTGCATTTACAAGGCATCGACTGAATTTTACTGGAATGACCAGTCTCATATTTATAACAGGAATGTCTGGCATTTCCCACTACTCTGCTTTTTTTAACATCAAACAGAGGAGCAAGGACTTTAAGGACACCAGAAAACACGGAGCACTCAGTCTGGACAGAGCGAGGAAGGGGGGGTAACCCTAAAATGCCTGGATATTTCCAGCACTGAATAAACCAGAATTAATTACTCAAGGAATAACGATTAAATCCCTGAATTTATTACTCAGCCTGCCCATGCTTCAGGCAGGGTGTCCCAATGATGTCTAGTACCTCCCCAGCTCCTGAATATTCCAGACTGAGCCACCTGAGGTCAGGACTGGGTTTTACTGCAGCCAGGTGACTAATTCCAGCCAGATTACCCCATGGGTCAGATGGGAAAAAGCCTAAAATCATGGTCTCTCCGGATATGCCCCCTGGGGATGGAGAAAGGACAAGGAGCAGCAATCCCCACCCAGGGCCAAGCTGTTAGTGGTGACAAAGGGAAGTAGAAACTGCAGCAGGGGCTGTCCACAGGCCACAGCCAGAGCTGTGTCACTGCCTGTGGGAATTCCAGCCAAGAGGCTCCCTGGGGGTGATGATTCGGGATTTACTCACTTACACAACCTCATGGATGCTGCAGAACAAGGCTGCTCGTGCCCAGAGGCAGAAATGGTTTGAGTTAGTGCTCAGGGCAGGGTTATGAAACCAGGCAGGCTTTCAGATTTCCAAAAGAAGCCTAGAAAAACATCAGCTTTGCTCATTCCAGAAGCTACAGGCACTCCACAACAGCGAAATGCAGCTCTGCAGAGAAGCAGGTTTTTACCTTGGCCTGGCATCCCCTCTCCCAGGGAGGGAGGACAGCACATTCCTGCCAGGCAGCTGGTGCCAGGGGTGGTGTCTCGCCGTTATGTAAGGACAAAATGGCCACCCCACAATTCCACCACTTTTCTGCAAGCCTGAATGGAACCCAGGAGCCAGCACCTGCTCCCGGCTGGCCGATGGTCTCCCCAGCATTGAGCTGCGGATCCACGGGAGGACAGACCCACACCGGAGAGTCCTCTCCAGCTTTTTGGCAATGGGGAACAGGAAGATCAGGCTGGCTCTAGCACCTTCCCTGTGTGCTGCTGGCTCAGCTGTGCCTTTACTGAGCTGCCCTCCCTGGACGGCTTAACTAAAAAAATAAAGAGGAGGTGTCAAGCATCGGGAGGAAGACTTATCTCGAGGGTATTTGTAGGACACACCTACAGGCTTAACCTTGCAGAGGACAAGGAGCCTTTCGGCTTGGCAAAAAGCACCTGGCTGCCTTCAGGCAAGCTGTAAAAACCTGCTTTACACGATAAAAGCAAGCTTGGGGCTTTTCTTTTCACATTTAACTAGGCAGAAGTGTAGACCCCTGTGCTGCATCGCCACTCCAGGATGGAGATTGCTGCACGTGGCAGCGCCCCGGTACTGCAGCCCCATTCCCTACGTGCCATCCATCACCACCCGCTGCGGCTCCATCTTCCTCCGGGAGAACCAGCGCCAGGCAGGAGATAAAGGACCAAGCACGTGCTCCAGCCGGCCTGGGAAACGTCTTGTTCCTACCAAATTAAATTATCAACTTGTTGGGTGAAAAGGGAATTAAGGCCGGCGGTGGATCACTCCGGCTAACAGCAATAAATGAAGGTTTTAATAACAGCTTTAGATGGATAAAAGAGTAGGTAATAAAAAAAAAAAAAACCGGAGGCTGCTGCAGACTCTCCAAGCTCTTTATCTAGTGCAAGCGAAGTTTCTCAGAAGGGTTTCACAGGCACAAGTCCCCGGTTCAAGCACGTGGCTCGCAGCCGCGCTTCCTGCCTCACACAAAAACCTTCTGCTTAATCCGGTGATGGGCTGGAAACCTGCTGGCACCAGTACGGACCATTAACCCATCGAACTCCTTAATATTAGTCAGAATTCTCATCTATAAACGGGACCTCGGGCATGAAATTACACTCTTCAGAGGTTTTTTGTTGTTGTTTTTTAATTAACCAATTCTAATTGCACAAGTCCCTGGACATGTCTGAGTAACCAAAAATTTCTTTGCCATTGCACCTTTGAGGCAAGGCAAGTCACGATGAGCAGCAGCAGTAAAGTTAACACTTCAACATTACAAAAACCTCCATAAAACACTGATTTTTTGTTAACCTGGACCTCGCTGATATCGAGCTGCCTTATCAGAACAAAAGCAGGTTTTTAGAGATTGCCGTCTACTTTTAGTAGTCTGAGGAGACAGTCGGGAGGTTGCCATTGTCCACCGACAAAAGCGCTATTCATGCCCCGCTAGCTCTGCAAACGGGGTTCAAACACGTTTGAAAGGTTCTCACAGTTCAAGAAACTGCTCAAATCAGTTGGACGCGTTTAAGCAGGCACAATTACAGGAGAAGATTAATTCAGTAGAGGCCTTCTCTTCCCGGGAGGTCTGGGAAGAGGCTGCAGCATTAGTGGTGGGTGCAATGAGGCAGACGCTGATTGAAGCCGATGCCCTTCGGGGAACTGCCGGCTCTTACGTGAGGGCAGACACGGGGGGGTGGGGGGGCGGCGGCCTAGCGCCTCTCTCCGTCTGCGTCTGACTCAGCCTCCCAAAGCTCCTCCAGCCCTGCCGGCCAACAGGAACGGGGCGACAGCCGCGGCTGCGCTCCGTTAACGGCACGGCCGCCGGCCCCACGCGGGGCTCCTCGCTCGTGCGCCCCCCGCTTCATTCACCCGGGCCTTCGCACCGGACCCCCGCCATCCCCCCGTGCCCGGAGCGGGCACTGCCCGGCGCGGGATCGAAAGAGATGCTCGGAGCGGGCGTCACCCAGTGCTAGGTCACGGGGGGATTATCGTAAAGGGCGTTCCGCGGTGCGGGCTCTCGGGGGGATGCTCGAGGAGGGGACGCGGGGCCGGGGCTGTCGCAGCCACGTGCTCGGCGCCGCAAGCCCCCCGCGCGCCCCCTCCCCTCAGCCACGGCCCGGGGGACCCTCTCGCGGCGGCGTAAACACGGGGATAACGGCGGTACCGGCGCGGCCGGCCCCACCGCTCGCCGCCCCGCCGAACGCAGCCCCTCAGGCCGCCGTTACCTGCCGCCGTTCAGTCACGACGCTAACTCGTGCTCTCTGCCCGAGCGCCGCCGCCGCTCTGCGCACCGCTCCCACGCCCCGCCAAGGTGATCCCGGCTGGCCGCAGCACCGCCCACCGCGGATCCCTCCGCCGTCCGCTCTGCCGGGGGCGACGGGGGCGGGGCGCCGGAGCTACTTTCACGTGCGGACGCACAAAGCACGGAGCGGACGCGCTGAGTCACAGCATGCGCCCGGCCGGCCAATGAGCGAGCGGCGCAGCCGTCGCGCGCGCGGACGGAGAGTGACCGTCGCCTTAAAGGGACCGCGGCCCACAGCGATGCTCTTAAAGGGGCCGCGGCTCCCAACTCGCGCCGAGCGCTCCTTTTCACACCGAGCCCCACAACTCACACTGACACCCCCAGCTCCGGCCATCCACCTCACACCAAACCTCCAGCTCACACCTCAGGGGTCCCTCACTCGAGGGGGCAGTGGTTCTGTGTGTTTTGGGGTGCTTTGGAGGGCCCTGAGACCTTCCAATGGGGACACTGGGGACCAACGTGGAATCTCTGTGGTGCGGCTAGGAGGACACAGAACTGGGGGCACTGAGGACACGAGGCTGGAGATGTTGGCGACATGGTGCTGGGGATGCTGAGGACACTGAGCTGGGGTCAAGGAGAGACCAGGCTGAAGATGCTGGGGGCACAGGGGACAGTGCTGGGGCCACTGGGCCACTGTCCCAGCTGTGGGAGGGTCCAACACGGACACCATATGCCAGATCCGTGAGGGCTAGTAATAGTAGGGACCCCATGCTGGAGGGATTGAGGACATGGTCCCGGAACCATGGGGACCTTTTTCCTGTGACCCATGACAGTGGCTCCACACTGGCACCGTGGTGACACTGGGGACAGGCCATTAACACAGGGACTCTGTGCTGGACTGTAGGGACACTGTGACAGCCATCTGGAGACCTGAAATGGTCACTGTATGCTGGCACCACAGAGGGGTCCTGCACTGGGTGCATTGGGGACCCTGTGGAGGGGACCAAAAATAGTCACCCTGTGCTGTAGGGCTGCAGGCCCTGTACTGGGGACACGGTGGACTCTGTACTGAGGACATTGGGGATACTTTATTTGGGACACTGTGAACTCTGTACTGAGGACACCGGGGACACTGGGCTGGGCTGTGGGAGCACTGTGACAGACATGGCGGGGACCCAAAATGCTCACCCTGTGCTGGGGACACGGGACCCATGTTGGACCACGGGGTCATTGTGGGGGAGACCCACGGGGCACCTTGTGCTGGGTCAGGCAGCCCCGGCACTGGGGATTCTGGGGACACTGGGGACGCCGCCAGCTCTGTGACCCCCTCATGGCGCTGCCCCGCCCCCGAGGGGTCCGGGGGGGGTCCCCGGCGGTGACGTCATGGCGGCGCCGCTGGGTGACGCGGTGCGGCGGCTCTGACGTCAGGCCCGACCCCCGGCAGCATGGCGGCCGTGCCCGCGCCGGCCGGCCCGCGCTGACATGGTGAGGGGCCGGGGCGCGGGAGGGGACGCGGGGACACGGCCGCGGCCGCGGGGGAGCCAAAGGGGCGGGACAGGCCTGCGGGGGCCCGGGCCGGGGGAGGAGCAGCGGCCCTCGGTGTCCCCCCGTGCCCCGGGGTCCCCCGGCTCGGGGCGGGGATGGGGCTGGAGGAGGAGGAGGGACCCCCGCGTCGCGATCGGCCCGGCATCCGCCGGAGCTCCATGCGCGGTGCCTGTGCTGTCCTCCATCCTGGTCCTCCATCCTGCTGTTCCCATCCTGCTTCCCAGTCCTGCTGTCCCATCGTGTTCCCCCACACCGGTCCTCCGTCCCTCTGTTCCCATCTTGCTCCCTCATCCTGTTCTCATCCTGTTCCCCCATTCCAGTGTCCCTATTCTGCTGTCTCCATCTTGCTCCCCCATCCCACTGTACCCATCCTGCTCCCCTCTAATCTGCTCCCCCCATCCTCCCTCTCCAACCTGCTCCTCCATCCCACTGGCCCCCAAATTATTGCTCACCTCCTACTCCCCTCATCCCACTGCCTCCATCACCATCCTGTGGCCCCTAAACACTCCCCCCGGCCCCTATCGTTCTCCCTATCTTCCTGCTCCCCCCAGACTGCTTCCCCAAATCATTCCCTCCATCCACTGCCCTCAACCCTCTCCCCAGAACAGCTCCCTTGGTTTGCTCCCCTCTAATTCCCTCCGTGTTGATGTGCTCCCCCACTCCACTCCCCAACCCTCTCCCCCATCCCTGCTGCCTGCCAACCCTCTGTCCCCAGGACCTCAAGGGCCAGTACTGGACGGACGATGACTCCGACGGGGACAATGAGTCCGAGGAGTTCCTCTACGGCGTGCAGGTGGGTGCTGTGTCCCTGAGGGGCGTGGGTGCCACGGGAGGCCCGAGGCTGCTGGGGGCTCTGTGTGTGACGGTGGCGCTGTGCCGCAGGGGACCTGCGCCGCCGACCTGTACCGGCACCCGCAGCTGGACGCCGACATCGAGGCGGTGAAGGAGATCTACAGCGAGAATGCCGTGGCTGTCAGGTGCGTGCATCTCCTGCCCCATGACCGGTGCTGTCCCTGGGTGCCCAGCTGTGCCGTGCCCAGGCATCCTGCCATGCCATCTCTGGGACATCTGGCCACACTATTACCTGAACATCTGGCCATGGCATCCCCAGGCAGCTGCTTGTGCCATCTCTGGGGCGCCTGACATCGCCAGGGCACCTGGCTGAGCCATGCCTCAGACATACCCTCCCCAGGACACTGGCCACAGCATCCCCTGGGCACTTGGCTGTGCTATCCTTGGGCACCCAGACATGGCATTCATGGAGCATCCAGTTGTGGAAGCTCCAGGCACTCCTCTGTGCCATCTTCAGACACCCAGCTGTGCCATCCATGAGTACGCAGCTATGCTGTATCCAGGGCACTCAGCTGTGGCATCACTGGGTCACCTGGCCATGGCATTACCAGACACCCAGCAGTACCATCCCTGGGGTCTCTGGCTTTGCCATCCTCAGGCTTCCAGCAGTGCCATCCCCAGCACACCAGACATGCCATTCCCAGGCACTTGACCGTGCCATTTTGGAATACCTAGTAGTGGCACTCCTGCATAATCAGCTGTGCCATCCTTGAGGCACCTGGCTATGGCATTACCAAGGCACCTGGCTGTGGCATGTCCGGGCATCCGGCTGTGCCATTGCCAAGGCACTCAGCCATGGCACCCCTAGCACACCTGGCCATGCCATGCCCTGAGCACCTGGCTGCGTTCACACATTCCCAGGTTCACATCCACATTCTGGGCACTCCCCTGTGCATACACTTGGTACGTGGGGAGTCACACGTGCCAGTGTCACTGTCCCATGAGCCTGCCTGCCCACCCTGGCACGGTGGGCACTGTTCCAGCACCGTGCCAGCCCCCCAGGCCACAGGCACGTGTGTCTTCACAGGGAGTATGGGACCATCGATGACGTGGATATCGACCTCCATGTGAACATCAGCTTCCTCGATGTGAGTCCCTGGCACTGCTGGCATGGGGAGGGTAGGCACATGTGCCCAGGGGGTCTCCAAATCCTCCTGCCTGGGTGGAGCTCCCGTGGCTGTGCCGAAGCATGGGTCTCCCTTGGCAGGAGGAGGTGGCGACGGCGTGGAAGGTGCTGCGGACGGAGCCCATCGTCCTCCGCCTGCGCTTCTCCCTCTCCCAGTACCTCGATGGCCCCGGTGAGTGGGGATGGGCAGGGTGTGGTGTCCCTGTGCCCGCAGGACAGGCACAGTGGTGCACGGATGGCTCGTCCTCCTCTCTCCCCACAGAACCATCCATCGAGGTTTTCCAGCCGTCCAACAAGGAGGGCTTCGGGCTGGGTCTGCAGCTGAAGAAGTAAGAGCTGAAACATGGTGGGCACCTGAGGGTAGTGGGTGGGGTGGCTTGTAGAGTTTCACTGTTCTGCCCCAAAAGGGGCCACGTGCCACATGTCCCCTTGCCACCATCTTTTATCCACCACACAATCTCGTGATGGGCTCACCATCATCTGTTGTGTAAGGAAGAGCAGGGGCTGGGGGTGTCATGGATTACCAAGCACCCATGGGCGCTGTCCCCCCTGTTTGCCAGGATCCTGGGCATGTTCACATCCCAGCAATGGAAACATCTCAGCAACGATTTCCTGAAGACCCAGCAGGAGAAGCGGCACAGTTGGTTCAAGACGAGCGGCACCATCAAGAAGTTCCGTGCTGGTCTCAGCATCTTCTCACCCATCCCCAAGTAAGGTCCCGGTGCCGTCCCCACATGGGACCAGCCCTCCATCCCCTCATCCTGGGTGAGGCCTGGCACTGTGCCTCAGTTTCCCCATTTGGATGGTGCTGCTCCCTACCAGATCCCAAGCAGGTGGAGGTTGCTCCCAACAAGCAGCCGACGGTTGAATCCAGCACTAGGTGATGGAGGAGCAGGGAACGGTGACAAACAGGTGCTCAGGCGGATTCTGTGCCTGCAGGTCTCCCAGCTTCCCTGTTATCCAAGATTCAGTGCTGAAGGGCAAACTGGGCATCCCCGAGCCTCGTGTGAACCGCCTGATGAACCGCTCCGTGTCCTGCATGGTGAAGAATCCCAAGGTGGAAGTTTTTGGCTACCCACCCGCCAGCACCCAGGCAGGTGTTGCTCCCTTCAACATCCTGGTGGGTGCCACCCCGCCTTGGGGTTTGCTTTTCTCTTCTTCCCCTTCTCAGGGGCTCCTCTAGGGTCAGATCGTTTGTCATGGGGTGCTGGGACCCCCATGGGACGGGGGCAGCCCCTGCAGGGTTTCTTGTCTCCAGTCTTGTGTGATCTTGGGGAGCTGGGGCCTGGCAGTGGGGTCCAGTGGGATTTTACCCCGTTCTCGGGGCTGCATCCTGGCTGTGCCAGAGAATGTTGGCATGTTGGGGGGTTCCACTATGCCAGGGGGTGTTGGCATGTCAAGGGTCCCACTGTGTTGGAGGTGTTGGGATGTTGGGGGGTCCTGCTGTGTTGGGGGGGGGTTTGGCGTGTTGGGGGTCCCACAGTGCCAGGGCACATTGGAATTGGAAGGGGTCCTGCTGTGCCAGGGTTTTGGTATGTTGGGAGTCTTGCTGTGCTGGGAGGAGCTGGGGGTTGCCCGTGCCAAGCAGAGCCAAGGGTGTGTGTGGGAAAGGGGATAACGCAGCTGGCTCCCCTCTGGCTCCATCACAGGTTGGCGGCCACTGCAAGAACATCCCCACGCTGGAGTACGGCTTCCTCGTCCAGGTGAGAGTCCTGCATCCTGCTCATCCTCAGCCTGCTGCCCAGAGCATCCTTCCCCACTGTCCCACTTACCCACATGCTGCTGTCTGGAGGATTGTTCCCACTGCCCCATGTCTTGCTGATCCTTATCCTGATGCCCAGAGTATCCTTCTCGCTGTTCCACATCCCGCTCAGCCCCATCCCAGAACATCTTCCCCAGTGCCCCACATCCCACTTATCCACACTCCACTGCCCATATCATCCTCCCCACTGACCAGAGTCCCACTCATCCCCATCCCACTGCCTGGAGCATCCCCCCAAGCTCCATGTCTGCGACAGGGCCTGACTTCCTCCGTCCTGCCCCTCAGATCATGAAGTACGCGGAGCAGCGGATCCCGACGCTTAATGAGTACTGCGTGGTGTGTGACGAGCAGCACGTCTTCCAGAACGGCTCCATGCTGAAGGTGGGGTGGCAGGGCCAGGTCAGGTGTGGGCTGTGCCCCTGTGTCACCATCCCTGACACTCACCACCCTCCTGTCCCCTCCACAGCCAGCCGTGTGCACCCGGGAGCTCTGTGTCTTCTCCTTTTACACCCTGGGCGTCATGTCCGGCGCAGCCGAGGAGGTGGCCACGGGTGCCGAGGTAGGGCTGGGCACAGTGGTGACCCCCCCCAGCCCCATGAGGGGTTGTCCCTTCAGTCCCTGCTCTGCCCCAAGGTGGTGGACCTGCTGGTGGCCATGTGCCGCGCTGCCCTCGAGTCCCCTCGCAAGAGCATCATCTTCGAGCCTTACCCCTCCGTGGTGGACCCCAATGACCCCAAAACTCTGGCCTTCAACCCCAAGGTAAGTGCTGGGGGGGACAGTGCTCTCCCACACCAGGGGGTGACAGGGAGCCCCAAAGACCTCTCTGATGGCCACCCCTCTCCTGCCCCATGTGCAGAAGAAGAACTACGAGCGGCTGCAGAAGGCCCTGGACAGTGTGATGTCCATCCGGGAGATGACCCAGGTATGTGGTGTGGCCCCACAGCCCCATGGCCCCATGTGACCTCCTGGTGTGGGATCCAAGCTGGGAGTGGCGTTTTGGTGCTGATCTCCATCTGCCCGTGGCTGGCTGGGTGCTGCGGGACCCATCTGCACCCCCTCTTGCCTCTGCCAGGGGTCCTACCTGGAGATCAAAAAGCAGATGGACAAGCTGGACCCCCTGGCGCATCCCCTCCTGCAGTGGTAAGGCTGAGGGTGCTGCAGCCCTCTCCCACTGCCCCACATTCCCCAGGACATGGGCTGGAGTGGAGGGCAGCCAGATATCTGTGGCACAACCCTCTCATCTCCTTTCTCCTGGGGGCATCTAATGATCTTGGGGCAGATTTGGACCACCTTTTCTGACTCTCCTCCTTTTCCTCCTCCTCTTCCCAAGGATAATCTCCAGCAACAGATCCCACATTGTCAAGCTGCCTCTCAGCAGGGTAAGGGGCCGGGCCAGGCTCCAGGTGGGGTGTGGGATGGAAGGTATGCAGTATGGGAGGTGGGGTGGAGGGGTACAGGAGATGGACTGCAGGATGCAGGATGAGGCATGTAAGGATATGGGATGGGCGATGGAAGGGTCTGGGATGCAGGATGGATGCCTCTGGGTGGGGTTCTAGCCTGGGAGATACGGGAGTCAGGACACGGGATATAGGAAGGGGGATGTTTGACACGGGCTGTGGGATGGGAACAAGACAGGGATGCCAAGGACCCTTCTGGCAAACTTGGAGTTGCCAAAGCCAGGCTGGGCTGGATGCGGGGCCAGGCGGCCGTGCATGATCTCTGTCTGTCTGTCTGTCTGTCCTCTCCTGCCGGCACTGCCGTTGCTCTTCCCGTTCCCCTGGTAGCAGCTGAAGTTCATGCACACCTCCCACCAGTTCCTCCTGCTCAGCAGCCCCCCGGCCAAGGAAGCCCGGTTCCGCACGGCCAAGAAACTCTACGGCAGCACCTTTGCTTTCCAGTGAGTTGCCAAGGCGAGGGGATAGTGGGAGCCCCCCCGGGTGGGTGCCATGAGGCTGATGGATGAGGGGCTGACGTGGGGCTGGCTCTTTGCAGTGGCTCTCACATTGAGAACTGGCATTCCATCCTCCGCAACGGGCTGGTCAACGCCTCCTACACCAAGCTGCAGGTACCACTGTGCTCCCTGCACCCAGCACACCCCAGGGCAGCAGGTGGGCAGGGAGGGGACAGGAAGGCAGGGAGGGGGCAGACATTGGGAAGTGCCAGGCTTTCTCCACTACCGCCATGCCCGAGCTGTCGGGGTGATCCCACCACACTCACCCTGGTATTTTCCTGCAAGCTGCATGGAGCAGCCTATGGCAAGGGCATCTATCTGAGCCCCATCTCCAGTATTTCCTTTGGATACTCAGGTAAGAGGCTGCCTGCACTGCCCAGTCCTGCCTGTGCTCCCGTTCCCACTCCTTGCATGGGCCCGGGGAGGTTCAGCATCGTGCTGGCTGGAGAAGCTGCGCAGGAGTGGCAGCATCCCATATCCATCCCATCACACCAGCCTCTTCCCAGCCAGGCTGGGGCTTTCCCACACGCCAAAGAATCAAACCCCCAACATTTTCTAGGCTTCAGAAGCTGCTGCACACACTTTTGGGGGGTTTCCAGGGCTCAGGAGCACTGAGGGTGGCGATCCCTGTCTGTGGCATGTGTCCCCACATCACCCCAGGGTGTTTCCTGAGAGACTGACAGCCCCCACCTTGCTTCTTTTACAGGAATGGGGAAAGGGCAGCACCGGATGCCGTCGAAGGATGAGCTGGTGCAGCGGTACAACCGGATGAACACGATCCCCCAGGTGATGGGCCAGCAGACACTGGGGCAGGATGGGAGTGAGTGGGGACGTGGCACCCATGGGTCTTTGGGACAGGATGTTTACACTGGCTGCTCTTCCCACAGACCCGCTCCATCCAGTCCCGCTTTCTCCAGAGCCGCAACCTGAACTGCATCGCGCTTTGCGAAGGTGTGGGGATGTGGGGGGATAATGGGGGGGACAGGCAGCACCCTTGGGGTCACCAGGTGGGTAGAGGGATAGAGGCTCCCCACGATGGGCTGTGCCCAGACAGGCCCTCTGTCACCCATCCCGCCTCCAACAGCCCCTTGCCCCAGCAGTGATCACCTCCAAGGACCTGCAGAAACACGGCAACATCTGGGTCTGCCCTGTCTCAGACCACGTCTGCACACGCTTCTTCTTTGTGTGAGTCCGACTGTGCCCACCCTGCCGCACCTGTGGGACCCCCACGGAACCCCCCTCACCCCCTTCTCCTCTTCCAGATACGAAGATGGCCAAGTGGGAGATGCCAATATCAATACTCAGGACCCCAAAATCCAGAAGGAGATCATGCGTGTGATCGGGACTCAGGTGTACACAAACTGAGTGGTGGCGGTGGGACCCTGGGCGCCCCGGGCACCGAGCAAGCCCCCGGGCAAGGCTGGGCAGGGGCCGAGCGGGTTTTGAGCCCCCCGGGCAGGGCAGAGCCGGGGCAACAGCGGTGGCTCCACCTGTACATAGGCGTTGAGCACCCTGTGAGCACCAGGAGGGTTCAGCGGTCCCTTATCCCCTCCCTGTCCCCTTCCCACTGTCCCCAACTCTGTGGCAGCGTGGAGAAGGAGCCGTGGGTCCAGCGTGGCTGGGGACCGCCCCTCCTGGCGTTGGCAGCGACGGCATTTTTATCAATGATGAGAAACCGAAGCAAAAAAAGTAACAACCAACCAAAACAAACCCAAAAACATAGC
>VWZP01003640.1:449247-467888 GCA_013396995.1 Dicaeum eximium
CCTTGAACCCCCCATATCTGAGCCCTGTAGGAAACGCTCATGGCTCTGAATGCCCGAGGGTTTTACTCAACTTTCATAATTTTTGTTGGATTTTCTCCTCCTTTCCCGACGTTTTTTTGTGTGTTTTGTTTTGTTTTTTTTAAATTAATTTATTTATAGATATATTTAAAAAAAGCAATAGTCCTTTGGTCCCTAAACTCTAAGGAATGATATGACTCTGAAACAAGTAATCCTATGTCCCTGTGCCAGTGACAAGCAGGGGAGTGCGTGTCCCGCCACCCTGCTCCATGGGATATATATATATATATACTTATTTATATATATCTTCTATAAGTCCAACATACTTTGATCCTTCTTTTTTTTTTCCCCAATGCAGGGAAAAAGGAAAATCTTGCCGTTTTTCTTTATTTTCCAAACAAATATCTTCCAGGTGAAGCGCCCGAGGCTGGTCCCATCCCACCGGCTTTGGTTTAAGAATCCATTTGGAGCCTCTTTTCCTCATTTCTCCTGGGAAATCGGTAGCAGCAAATGAGTGCTTTAAAAAAAACCCCAAAAAACAAAGGTAGATCGTGGCCCGGCTGCCCGGAGCCATCGGCCTTGCTCCCAGCGAGGGATCCGGTGAGTCCCGGCGAGCGGCCGGCGGCGAATCGCAGCCCCGGCGCCGCATCGCTCCCCTCCTTCCTTGTCTTCCTCTCATTCCCGTTAAACAACAAACAAGACCAGTTTGGGAAAAAATTCAAAAAGGAAAAGCTACGACCAAAACACTCTCTTCTTTGCCGTATTCTCCTTCTCCTCCTCCTCCTNGCAAAGAACCACATCACTCCACCCTCTGCCAGAGGCGACCGAGGGGCTCCAACTCCCCCTGGGCCATAGAGCTGGGGGAGCGACTGCAGGCCCCCCCAAATCCCCTCTGCATCCCCCCAGTCCCCAGCCACGAACTGGCCCCCAAAACCGAGCCCTTGAACCCCCCATATCTGAGCCCTGTAGGAAACGCTCATGGCTCTGAATGCCCGAGGGTTTTACTCAACCTTCATAATTTTTGTTGGATTTTCTCCTCCTTTCCCGACGTTTTTTTGTGTGTTTTGTTTTGTTTTTTTTAAATTAATTTATTTATAGATATATTTAAAAAAAGCAATAGTCCTTTGGTCCCTAAACTCTAAGGAATGATATGACTCTGAAACAAGTAATCCTATGTCCCTGTGCCAGTGACAAGCAGGGGAGTGCGTGTCCCGCCACCCTGCTCCATGGGATATATATATATATATACTTATTTATATATATCTTCTATAAGTCCAACATACTTTGATCCTTCTTTTTTTTTTCCCCAATGCAGGGAAAAAGGAAAATCTTGCCGTTTTTCTTTATTTTCCAAACAAATATCTTCCAGGTGAAGCGCCCGAGGCTGGTCCCATCCCACCGGCTTTGGTTTAAGAATCCATTTGGAGCCTCTTTTCCTCATTTCTCCTGGGAAATCGGTAGCAGCAAATGAGTGCTTTAAAAAAAACCCCAAAAAACAAAGGTAGATCGTGGCCCGGCTGCCCGGAGCCATCGGCCTTGCTCCCAGCGAGGGATCCGGTGAGTCCCGGCGAGCGGCCGGCGGCGAATCGCAGCCCCGGCGCCGCATCGCTCCCCTCCTTCCTTGTCTTCCTCTCATTCCCGTTAAACAACAAACAAGACCAGTTTGGGAAAAAATTCAAAAAGGAAAAGCTACGACCAAAACACTCTCTTCTTTGCCGTATTCTCCTTCTCCTCCTCCTCCTCTTCTTCCTCCTCCAGGATGTGTTGCAAAGAAAGAGAGTTACGGGTTTGGATACTGCACTTGGGGAAGGGGAATGTCGTCAGACACTGCGGGATGTCCGACCTGAAAGAGAAGGAAAAGGTTGTCAGCCTGCTTCTGGGGGATGGAGGGACCCAGGGGCACTGGGTGGGTGGTGCCAGGTAGACATCCCTGCACACGCTCAGGGATGTAGCACGAGGACGCTCCACGACCACCACGTCCCCCAGGGCCAGGCCCCCTCACCTCTCCGCAGGCTGAGCTGGGGTCAGTAGGGTCTGTTGGCGTCTTTCGGCCGCTTTAGCTGCACTTTTAGCCTCTTCATGCCGATCTGGAAGCCATTCATGGCCTGAATGGCCGCCTGAGCACTCGTTGGATTGTCAAAACTGACGAAACCTGGTGGGGAGGGGACACAGGGGCTTGTCACCACACACACATCCCAGGTGGCTGCCTCACCTCAGCCCAGGCACTGAAATCCTGTGGGATGTTCCTGGTTTGGGAGTGCTGGGAGCAGGGGTCCTTGGGCAACATCACAGCCCCAGATTGCAGGGGACTGGGTGACAGGTGATGGCACCTGCAGGGACACCGAGGTCTGCAGGGACAGCCTGCAGAAGCTGACAGGGCTGTGAGGAGAGCAGCATAAGAGAGTCCACAGGACACTGGAGTCATCTGCAGAGACACTATGGGATGGGATTTGTGGGGTCACCGGGGTGACAGGGTCTGTTAAAGTGATAGTGGCTACAGAGACACTGAGGTGATGGGGTCTGTGAGGACACCAAGGTCTGCAGGTATGTGGAGATACCAGGGTGATGGGATCTGTGGGGACACCAGGATGGGATGTGTGGGCTCAGGAGACATCTGGAGGCCAGGTCTGCAGAGATCCTAAGGCGATAGGGCATCCAAAGACACCGCAGTGAAAGAGTCTATGGGAACACCAAGCTGACAGGGTCTGTGGGGACACTGAGGTCTGTGAGAGAGGGATACAGATCCCTGAGCTGGAGACATAGGGGAGAGTTGGACCCCAAGCAAGGGACAGCAGGGAGACATGGACATCTGAGCTGGAGTCTAGGGAAAGAGAGATCTCCAAGATGAGATGTTGGAGACAGACTCCTAAGCAGGGCCTTCAGGGAGAGTTGGACCCCGAGATGGAGATGCTCTGCACCTAGGTTGTCAGGAAGAGCCAGACTCCCAAGCTGGGATGACTGGGGAGAGCCAAGCCCTTGAGCTTGTATCTGGGGAGAGACAGACCCCCTGAGGTGGAATATTAAGATAGCTGGACCTCCTTGGAGACCAGAGAGAGTGGGACTCTGGAGATGCAGACTGGTGAGAGCTGGGATGTCAAGGAGAGTCAGATATTTAAAATGGGATGCTGAAGAGAGCCAGACCCCTGAGTTGGGATGTTGAGGAATGTCGCCCTGAGTTTTAGCCTTCTGATGTTTTAGTTTCTATGATAAAGTTTCTCACGAGGTTTTCTGTAAACAGGCAGATGTTTTCTTCACTGTTCCCTTGTTTTTCATTCCTTCTCCTGGGAGGAGAAAAGCTGATGAACTCTTCTATTGACCAGTGTGATTGGAAAGGTGGTGACCTTTCTCTCCAATCCCTGGCCATTGTCAAAACACTATATAACTCTGTGAACTCATAATAAAGTTCTCTTTTTTCTCCGCCTTCCCTGGTCCGGTGTGGTTGTGTCTCTGCTGTTCGTGTCGCGCTCACTAGTGACAGAGGAAGAGTCACAGCTCCAAGCTGTGATGTTAAGGGTAGCTGGAACCTTGAGCTGGGGACTGGGAAAGAGCTGGAGCCCTGAGCTGGAACACCAGGGAGAGCCACACCCTGGGACTTACCAAAGCATTTACTCTGGTTGGTGGCACGGTCCACAAAGACTTTGGCAGAGATGACGTTGCCGAAAGGCAAAAACATCTGCGTGAGCTCCGCGTCCCCGAACTCCTGGGGCAGGTGATAAATAAACAGGTTACAGCCCTCGGGACCTGGGTGACACACAAAGGACAGGACATGTCAGCTGCGAGGCGGGGTCACCCTGGGGGGACACTGAGGAGCCACTGGCCCCACACGGGGTGACCCCCACCCCTCACCTTCTCTCTGCTGCTGCGGGATGAGGGGCGCTTGCTGGGGAAAGGCTTGGCTGATGGGAGCATAGGCAGTGGGATATGCTGCTGGAAGAGAGAAACAAGAAGCTGAGGCCACGGCACCCGCCCCAGCCATGGAAAGGGCTGGGACAGGCATGTCCCCTGCTGCCACCTGCCATCGAGGGGCCTCTCCTGTGCCACGGCTGGTGGCTCTGCCTTTCCCACCCCTCCTAACACACCAGGGATGTTGGAACACCTCTCCTAGGAGAGAAGCTGGTGATAGCAGTAACATGGCCTCAAGGCTGAGGAAAGATGGTATTTTTGGCTGAAAAACCCCAAAGATTTGGGGTCCAAAACTTCATTTTCTATTGCAAATCTGGATATTGCTATCAATGCTCCTAATAAATGGCAGCTGGGCTTGACATATTTCCACAGGAGGCTCTGATTCCCTTCCCTCCATGGCCCATGTCCTTGGCCTTCAGACTTGGTCACGTGATGAACATCCAAAGACTTTTGGTGTCTTGGTGTGGAGGTGGCCCTCTGTCACCTCCCAAATCTCACCCCCTCTTCTCGATACCACTGCCAGGGCTCCCCCATGGAGTTCTCTCAGCCCCATGGGTATTAAAATTCACTTTGCACCATCTAAAATTTGCACGGGGTGCCATGACAGGAGCCAGTGAGATGAGAGGACGGTGCTTTCATTGGTATCGCCACCCCAGAGCTCCTGCCAGAGCACAGCACCTGCTGCTCCCGTCATTAATCCGTGCCCAAATACGCTGCCCCAGTCCAATGTTCAACCCCAGGGTGATGTTCACCTCCCAAAAATAAGGGTGAAGAGCAAAGAGGGGAAAGAGGGAAGGAGTGGGAAGTGAAGTTTGAGACCTGCATAGTGCTGCATGCCGGCGTAGGCCTGCTGGAGGGGGTCTGCCACCGTGGGGCTTTGAGCTGGGAAGAGAAGAGAAGAGAAAGGAGAAGGAAACTAGAATAAGCCAAAGAAAGGCAGGGATGCATGCGTAGCTCCCACGGGAAAGGGCTCCTGACCAAGCGCTGCCATGGAGGGGCAGAGCTGCTCCCTGCCTGAATTCCCTCCTCCCTGCAGTGATGCCACGGGAGCACACAGCAGGTTAATCCAGCATGTTCCCGCGATGGGGAGCACCCCTTGAGCATCCCGCAGGAGCCAAGCACACTCCCCTAGCCCCGGGAGCTGTGGCAGGGCCCCAGGAGGGCTGTACCTGGGTAGGGGTGGATGCCGTTGGTGTAGATGGTCTCAGAGGCGGGCTGCCCGTTGGTCTGGGGCGGCAGCGGGCTGAAGCCATTCACCCCAATGGGCGTGGCGATGCTGGGCACCGGCGCCGTGCTGATCCCTGGAGGGGTGCTTGTACCTGCAGAAGCATGGCCTCAGTGCCGGGATCACCCCGAGAGTGCCCCCTGAGGATGACAAGTGGCAAATGCAGGAGTCCTACCTGAAGACGGGGTGAGGGGGGCAGCCACCAGCCCGCTGACATTGAAGGCGGCCATTTGTTGCATCTGGGCGGCAGCGATGGCAGCCATGGGGTTGAGGCAGGTGCCCTGCGCGGCCGCCATCAGGGCTGCCTGCTGCTGCATGATCTTCGGGAAAGAAAGGGGGAAAGGGGACAGAGAGCGAGAGGCAGAGAGGAGAGAGAGGGGAGGGTAAATCAACATCTCTGCTTTGGATGGATTCAGAGGGATAAATGCCACGCGCTGCCAGACTCGGGGACAGGAGTCTTGGTCTTGGTGATGGGACCACTGAACCCTACAACCACCCTCAGCTGTGGGGAGGAAGCCCTGCATCTGCCCTTAAACAGGGATACACCAGCCCTGCCAGGCATCCACACACCCTGGCACTGGTGCTTTCACGGACCAAACCAGACCCCAACCCATGGGGGTTCCCCAAAGCCCCCAGTCTGCACCAGCTCCTACCGCTTGTGTGTAGGCCCCGTAGGCACCAAACTGGATGGTCATGGGGTTGAAGATGCCCAGCTGCCCTGCCATCTGATGCATCCGCCGCAGGGTCCTCTCCTTATCCGTGTCTGCAAACTTCACCACCAGGCTGGATGAGGCACCCTGAGGTGGGGGGAAGATGGGGCTGATGGTGGGACCACAGCAATGCCCCCAAACTGTGTACCCGCTGTGGGTGCGGCTCGCAGTGTCTGCAGCATCCTCAGCCCTGGGGATGCTGCCCAGCCTGGCAGCAGCAACCAATGATCGATGTGAGATTTAATTATAGCCAGTTTTTCTCCCTGGTGGCAGCTCCCTGACCTCTGCTTCCTTTCCCCTTCCTTGTCCACAGTTCTGACCTTCAGTGTTAATTAAACTGCCCCTTTCTGTGCCATGGAGAGAATTAGCCCCACACTCCCACCTCTAGGGCTCAGCACCCTAGCAAGGAGGAAGCTGGGGTGATGTGGCCAACAAATTGCCAGTCTGTATGATTTTGATGCAATTAGACTGAGGATCAAATTAGTGGGTGATTGGATTAAGCAGGCAGCATGGGGTCAGCTGGGGCAGGGTGCAAGCCTGGCACTTACCGGCATGGTTTGGCTGCCGTGCAGGCTGTTGATGGCAGCCTGTGCCTCGGCGTGGCTGCCGTATTTCACAAAGGCACAACCTAAGGGAACGGAGGGAACATGGGACAGGTTGGATTTGGCTATTGCAGGTCCATAGAGTGCCCACCCAGTGCCCCAAAGCCCACCTTTGCTGGCTCCATCAGGCCCTCGGAGGATGGTGCATTCCTCAATCTGGCCGAAGGGCTCAAAGAGGCGGCGGACGTCATCCTCGCTCTGCTGCTTCCCCAGCATGCCCACAAAGAGCTTCCTGTCTTCTAAAAACAAAACCAAGCCCATCAGAGAGTGGAGGTCAACTCACCATCCCAGCCCCTCATCACAAATGGTGTATGGAGGGGAAAGAGCTAAGTGACATCAGAGGGAGGGAGCGACACCGATCCTACGGAGAAGGTGCCGGGCTTATCATCTCCATCCTACAGAACACTCAGGGTGGGAAAACCTCTCCTGTGGGGAAATTGCTGAGGGGTGAATCCTGGAAGACGCATTGATTTAGGGAGTGGAGCTGGGGTTTTTCCCAGGGATGGGGGCTGGCTCCCCCAGCACTGGGGCAGGATGCAGTGGAACAAAGAGAACCCACAAACGAGAGGTGATCACTCTCACGTGATCGACTCACAGAACAACCCACAGCCTCCAGCCGTGCCCAGGGGACATCAGTAACCCAAACACAAGAGAAGGGATAGTAAATAATGAGAATTTCATGATTATTACCAGCATCTGTCTTGTGCGGCCGCGCGCTCCCGCCGCACGCTAATGGCATTTGACAAAGGAAATAAGGTGCCCTGTCAAGAGCGTTGCCGGGGAAATAAATAAATAATGGCAGGAGACGATGAATGCTTCGTCTGTTAAGGTACCAGGAAAATTAGTTAAGGGAATAGGGCTTGTGTGTTGTCTAGTTAAACAAAAACCACCTCCCAGGGGGAGTGGGCTGGGCAGCCCAGTGCTGCCTCCTGGGTGAGGAGGCTGGAGACGGAAGCCCCAGCTCAGCCATCGATTTTTAATCCTTCACCAATTACGCTCGGTAAGTGGGTAATTTATTTGCCAGGTCCCTCTGGGACATGCTGGGACCAGCTCCTGGTGTGTTTAATAACAGGGTTTGGATGGGGGGGGGAATCTACCCCAGCCATCCTGCCAAGTGCAGATGGCCCCACAAGAGCATCCTGCATGTCCAACAGCGCCTACCTGCCCAGCAACACAACAGATGTGAGATTTTGATCCAGTTTCTGAGATCTTGCCCAAATGATCACCTCAGCCTGGCAATGCCACAGCCTCATGAATGGCAAATGCTCACAAAGAATTTGGGGGGGTGGTAGTTTGAGAGGGGCTTGGGCCACATGCAGCCAACTCCTGCCCTGAGGTCACCACAGGCAGCCCTGGAAAAGGAACTGCGTTTTTTGGTAAATTAAGGTGGTGAGGAAGAGCAGCTGGCTGGTGCTCTGCCCCCCAGGATTTTGGGATGGTATCATGTCAGGACATTCCCAGGATGACATCAGGATGTTCCCCCCAGCTGCCCAGACAGGGAGAGAGAAGATGGCATTTGCTCTGCACCCAGGTTTGGATGCCACCAGCAAAGGCAGCTCCTTTCCTGGATTTCTCTGCCAACCAATGTTCCCACAGCAGCTCTCGCAATGCCACCATGTCCCCCATCACCCTCTGGGTGACTCTGTGCCCCCCTGCCCGTTCCAGGCATCAGGAGAATTGGGAACCTACCTCCTCGGCCCTCGCTGTCGGCCGGTTTCACCTGGATGGGGCGGTTCATCTGCAACACAAGCGAGAGCGGCTGGTCAGTGTGGTGGCCCCTGAACCCTTTCCATGGGGAACAGCAGGATTTGGCCAATGACTGGCACCGGGAGCTGGGGAAAAGGGGAGGGACCCGCATGAACAGATCTGGGGCTTGTGGCCACAGGGACCCGGGTATGCCATGTGCAAAGGGCAATGCTCTGGCCCTGGCTATGGGCACCCGGTGCTGCAGGTGCCCGCGGGGCTGCCAGTGCCAGGCTTGGCTGCCTGCCTGCTTTCCTCGACTGCAAAGGACTGCAGAGGCAGCAGCAGCACCCCGCCGGCCCTGGCCCCTCTGGCACCATTGCCCTCCTTTTCCCAAACCTCACCCAACTTTGGCCTCCTCCTTGTCACCGCCATGTGCACCCATGAGCGTGACACCCATTTGCAGCAGGACACGCTGGATTGGCAGGCACCTCCTTGGCCCACTGCCCCATGGAGACGTTTCTCCTCTTCTCTCCCCTCCTTTTTCCCCTCTTTAGCCGAAAAGTGCTACAATTATGGCCGTTCCCATGGCAACAAGCCTGCTTCCCCCGCGATGCTGCTGCGGAGCCCAGCCATGTGCTCGATGGGGTCGCCACGGCAACAGCAAGATGTCACACATGACGGCGCGGGGGTGCGCACACGAACACGCCTTGAGCACACACGGGTACAGTCGCCCCCACATGTGTGTGCACCCCCATCCCAGGTGCCCCCCTCTGCACCCCTGGAAGGGGTCCCTAAATTCTGGGGCTGCGTGGGGGCAGAGGCAGTCCCCCTCACATCAGGGTGAGGAAGAGGATGGGTAAAAGAGAAGAGGAGGGAGGTTTCCACAGCAACTGCCTCATCTCCAGGGAAACGTGGAGAGAAATGTCAGCGCAGAGCTGGGGATGGTCCAGGGAAGGGATAGAGTCCCCAGGAGTCATGGCATGGCACAGGATGGCACTGAGTGACACCTCACAGTGTCACCCATTATGTCACCAGTCCCCCAAACATCTACCTTGTGCAAGGGCAGGATTTGGCTCACCCCAAGCTCAGGAAGCTGTGACAGCACCGAGACCCTAAACCCAGGATCCTGCTGTCCCTCACATCCCTGACATGGCCAGGAAGAGGGAACCCCATTTTGGGGGGGGTTGCCCCTGTCCACTGACCCACCAGCCCCATTTACCAACGCAATGGCCTTTGATGGAATAAATTTCCCATTCCTGCAGCTGTATGCTTAATGTAATAAACCCAGTGAGGATGATTTAGAATAACATTTACGGAGCCGCAGAGTGTCATTTTGATGTGTCTCCCGTCTCCGCTCGCCGGTTATTAAACTATATTGATTCCCCGGGAGCAGCTGATGTTTATAAATGTCAGGCCTCGGGGACCAGCTAACCTACCCCAGGGCTGCCACACCGCACCAAGGAGAAATTGTCCTGGCCCCTAGACATCCCCAGAAGGGGGTTTTGGCACCCTTGGCATAGTGACGTGCCCACTACGGGGTACTCGGTGACCCCCTGTGGCACCCAGACCTCCTGGTTGTCCCCACAGCACCCCTGCACCGTGGCCACACAGCCCTCTCTCCATCCTCCCACACTAAACTGCCACCCAGGCACTTCCCCCTGCTCCTGACACCCACCTGCCCACTCTGCAACATCCATCCATTCATCAATCCTGCACACCCACACAATCACCCACACACCCATCTTCCCCCAGGATTCATCCAGCCATACTCCAACACCCTTCCCATAGCATCCATCCATCCCTATAGAACCCATCCATATCCCCAACACCCATCCTCATAACACCCATTCATTCCCATAGCATCCATCTATATCACCAAAATTCATCCATCCACCCCTGAATACCTGTCCATCCCCACTGCACCCATCCATATCCCCAACATCCATCCCCATACACCCATCCATTCCCATAGCATCTATCTATATTGCCAAGACCCTCCATCCACCCCGCAACACCTATCCATGCCCCCAACACTCATCCATATCCCCAACACCAATCCATCCCTGTACTACCCTTACATCTACCCATCCATCTCCCATCTTGCCACCACCCACCTTTCCACTCCCACAGCATCCATCCATCCATCCATGCATCCATCCATGCATCCATCCATCCATCCATGCATCCATCCCCTGCTCCCAGCCATCTCCCACACCCCAAGGACATAGTGACACTCTGCTTGGGGTGTTCCAGCACCTACCATCACCAGTGGTTCACAAAGCTTCAGCTACCCCATGACCAAACCACAGATGTTCCACAGCACAGGGAGTCACCAGCGGTTGCTAAACCATCTCCTGACTGCTCAGACACTGTCCCCCACCCAAATTTGGAGCCCCCCAAGAACCTGAGTACCAGAGAGAGCCAGCCCATAGAATCACATCACTCCCAGGTGATGTGCCCAGTGGAACAGGGTCACTTCTGGCCTTTGTTCCTTCCTTGGCATCACACTCCTCCTCCTTGTCCTCACAACCAACAGCCAGAGGATCCAGCAGGCCACCATGCACACAAAGGAGATGGAGGTGGCAGGTGACACTGGAGCAGAGAGTGCACCTGGGAGCCTGGTGTCCATGCCATCCCAGGGAGACAAGAATCGAGGTACCGGCAGTCACTCATCATGGGAACACCTTGACAGAGCCCTGGGGTAACCCACAGCAAGGCCACACAGCCAGCCTGTGGACAGCCACACCAGTGCACAACCCTGCACATGCACGACCACCCTGGCACACCCTGCACTGCCCACACACCTCTGCACACAAGCACAGACCCCCAGCACCCCCCAAGCACAGCCACCCCCAATCTCCCTGGCACAGCCGTACACCTCCGAAGCCACACACCTGCACCCACGCAGCGCTGTGCACGCCACACCTGTCCCAGCACCGCTGCGCACCCACACACGGCCACGCACCACTGCACACAGCCCTGTGGGCACCTGGACACCCCCAGTCCGCGTGCCACCCAACACCCCCAGCACCCTCCCTGCTGCCATGGATCACACACAACCACGGGCATGCAACCTGGGACGCGCAGCCAGCGCCGGGGATACAACGGCCTCAGACGTATCCGAGGCCCTTGCCTCAGTTTCCCCACTGTAGCAGCAGGACCCACAGTGGGACCCCCGGGAGCCCTCTGTAGACACACGGACACCTTGGGTGGGCTCACCGCACCCCCAGCAGCACCCACATCCCATCCCCACAGCCACCGTGCCCAGCACAACACCTGCACTCCCTGTCACACCCAGCATGCCCACACACCCCCACTGCTGCCATTCCCTCAGCCCATGTGCACCCACACCCTGTCACCATCGCGGGGGGCAAAGACACCCTAAGCTCCTCTTCCTACACACACAGACACCCACGTGCACGCACACCCACCAACACCCACCTGCACACGCCCGGGGGTCAACGCCATACCCCTGCTATCACACACACCGTTCCCCACACTGCCTGTGGGTGTAACACCCCCCAAGTGCTGCCTCTTGCACACCTGCACCGCATACACACAGACACACACAAACCTGTGGTGGAAAAATACACCCTCCAGCCAACACACACACCAAACCCAGCCCTGGGGGCACATACACCTCCTCACCATCATCCTCCATCCCTGCCTGCAAACAGACCCCCCCACAGCATTCCTGGGAGCCAGAACACCCTCCTCACCGACACCCACACCACCCACAGCCTTCCTGGGTCCAGATACATCACTAACACCCCTCTGCCGACACCCTTCCCTGGGTGCAGATATACCCTCTCGGCCACACGCACACACGCACAGACACGCACAGAGCCCCCATCCCTGAGTGCAAATATACCCTCATCACCAGCAACCACCCTGACAACAAATGCACCCCATCCCTGGGTGCAGATACACCCTGCACAGCGACACTCACACCCACACACCCCATCTGTGGCTGCAGATACATCCCCTCACCAACACCCCTCCAACCCCATTCTTCTGTGCCAATACACTCTCCTCAGCAACACTCCTCCGTCCCCAGCACCCATCCCTGGGAGCAGATACACCCCCAATCCTCATCCCTAGGTGCAGATACACCCTGCAACACCCACACTCTCCCACCCCATCGCTGGGAGCAGATACACCTCCCCACCAACACCCCTCCATCCTCATCCCTGTGTGCAGATACACCCTGCAACACCCACACTCTCCCACCCCATCGCTGGGAGCAGATACACCTCCCCACCAACACCCCTCCATCCTCATCCCTGTGTGCAGATACACCCTGCAACACNAGCCCCCCCACGCCGGCGCGAGCGGAGGCTGCCGGGCGGTGCCGGGCCGTGCCGGGCCGGGCGGAGGCAGCGGCAGACAAAGGCGGGGCCCTACCTCGATGCAGAGGATCTTGGACCCGGCGGGCACCCACAGCACGGGCGGCCGCGGCCCCGGCGCCGGCACCTGCGGCAGCTGCATGGCCGGACCGGCCGGACCGCCGGCTCACCGAGGCGGTTCGGCTGAGCTCGGCTGAGCTCGGCTCCACCCAAGGCGGCTCGGCAGGGTTCGGCTTAGCTCGGCTCGGAAAGGCCGGGCTCGGCTGGGCTGGGTTCGACTAGGCTCGGCNACCCACTCACACACCCCAACCCCGTGTGCACATTCACCCTGCTCATCAACACCCCTCCATCCCCGTCCCTGTGTGCAAATACACCCTGATCACCAACACTACTCCATCCCCATCCTTCACCTGGGAGCAGATACACCCCTTCACCAACACTGCTCCATCCTTATTCCCATCCCTGGGTTCAGATACACTCCATCACCAACACCCACACTCACACCCACCATCGCTGTGTGCAATTACACCCTGATCACAAACGCTGCTGTATCCCCAGCCTATCCCTGGGAAATGATGCACCCCCTCACCAACACCCCTCCATCCTCATCCCTGTGTGCAGATACGCCCTGGTCACCATCAGCACCCCTCCATGCCCATCCCCGGGAGCAAGGATCCACACCCTCGCCATCACCCCCACTCCCACACAGCATCCCCAGGAGCAGATACACCCCTTCGCCATCACTCACATCCCTCCTACAGCCCCCCGGTGCAGCCCCCCCACGCCGGCGCGAGCGGAGGCTGCCGGGCGGTGCCGGGCCGTGCCGGGCNCACTGGGGACACGCCCACCACAGTCTGGACACGCCCCCGGTCCCCGACACGCCGGGGGCGGGGCCTGGCTGGGGCCGGGGGGCGAGGGTGGGAACACGAGGGGTGCGCAGGCACAGGGGGTCAGCAGGTACAGGGGTGAGCACAGGTAGATGTGTGTGAGCAAGTACAGGGGTGAGCACAGGTATAGGTGTGTGAGTACAGGTACAGGTGTGTGCATACAGGTACAAGGGGTATGAACAGGTAGAGGGGGTGAGCACAGGTATAGGTGCTATGAGCAGGTACAGGGTATGTGAGCACAGGTATAGGTGTGTGAGTANCCTTCGCCATCACTCACCCCCCCCCGACAGCCCCCAGTGCAGCCCCCCCACGCCGGCGCGAGCGGAGGCTGCCGGGCGGTGCCGGGCCGTGCCGGGCCGGGCGGAGGCAGCGGCAGACAAAGGCGGGGCCCTACCTCGATGCAGAGGATCTTGGACCCGGCGGGCACCCACAGCACGGGCGGCCGCGGCCCCGGCGCCGGCACCTGCGGCAGCTGCATGGCCGGACCGGCCGGACCGCCGGCTCACCGAGGCGGTTCGGCTGAGCTCGGCTNAGAGGGGGTGAGCACAGGTATAGGTGCTATGAGCAGGTACAGGGTATGTGAGCACAGGTATAGGTGTGTGAGTACAGGTACAGGTGTGTGCATACAGGTACAAGGGGTATGAACAGGTACAGAGGGTGAGCACAGGTAAAGGAGGGATGCACAAATATACAGGGGTGTGCACAGGTAGAGGGGTTGTACATAAAGGCACACAGGTGTGCATGTGTGCACAAGCAGAGAGGTGTGCACAGACACAGAGGTGTGTTCACAGGCACCCATAGGTGTGTACCCAGGCATACACAAGTGTGTGTATACACATGAGTGTGTGAAGAACAGAAGGGGTGCTCAGGCACAGACAGGTGAGCACACACAGGTGTGAGCACCTGCACAGGCACAGAGGTGTGAGCACAAGCACACAGTGCCCTGCACCGCTGTGTGCACACACACACAGAGGAGTGGAAACAGCCATGAGTCCCTGGGGGTGCCTGCACATCCACATGCACACGCGTGCTCACACACACATCCCCAACCCCCAAGTGAGTGGCCATGGGAATAGCCATACACATGTTCGTGCCCGATGAGAACCCCCAGGCAGGGCCTGACTCTGGCCTCCTTTAGGCTGCCAAGGTGGGCTGTTAACTCTTGAACCTACTGAAGCATGGCCCTGCCGGTGAGAGCATGGCTCAGGAAGCCACATCCCCACAAACCTCATCCCCCTCTGTCAGCTCCACACACACACAGCAGGGATTGATATTCATGGGCCCCGGCTCTTTCCCCAGCCAACCCGCGGGCCTATTGATTTTTATTTAGGCGAATAATTAAATATTTATTTTCACTTTGTTAAGCTCGGTAGGTCGGAGCCCACAGAAAGCGCAACAGCACGCGGGCGGCTGGAAAATCGATGCCTCGGTTTGCGGCTGCTGGAAGTGGCTCTCGCGCCTCGGGGAGGTGTCACCAGCCCCCGCCCCGGCTCACCCCAATCCTTCGGTGTCACTTAAGGCTTCCATGCCTTGGGGAGGCCTCACCAGGTGCTGCTCCAGCTAAACTCGACCACCTCAGTGTCACTTAATTCTCCTGTGCTTCAGGGAGGTGTCACCAGGCCCTGCCCCAGCTCACCCCGACTCCTGGTGTCACTTACCCCTGGCAGTGTCTTCTGCTCGTGCAGGGCACTCTGTGCCTTCAGTGCAGAGTCACGGGCGCAGTAGGTGAGAAAGGCACAGCCTGTGGAGACAGGGAGACAGGATCAGTGCCCAGTCTGGTATTGCCACAGTGCCCTGAGCACACAGGGAGCTGGTGGCACAGCTAATATGGCAGTATGGTGTCTCAGCATCCTGGCATCCAGCACAGTTATACCCAGCACACCAGCACCCTGGTACTGTGGCATTCAGCACCCCAGCACCCCAGCACCATGGCACTTGATACCCTGGCCCTGTGGCATCCAGAATTCCAGCACTCTGGCACCCTGGCGCGGTGGCACCCAGAACCCCAGCAACCTGGCATGGTGGCATTCAGCACCTCAGCACCATGGCATCCTGGCACCCTGGCATTCAGCATTCTGGCACCCTGGCAGTCTATAACTTGGGATCTGGCAGCCTGGCATGGTGGCATCCATCACCTCAGCACCATGGCATCCACCATCTCATCACACTGACACCATGGCCCCATGGCAGCCCGCATCCAGCATCCTGGTACCCTGGTACTCTACACCCAGATGGGCACACACAGGGTCACAGCTCACCCCCAGAACAGGGTAGGAGATGGAGCAGTGGGATGAAGGAAGGAGCCAGGGAGGAGCAGGCACACACGGGCAACGGCGCTGTAGCCCCAGCCCTGGGGAAAGCCACAGCCCAAGTCCTCCAGGAAACAGATCTCCAGGCATTGAGGCTGTGCACCCTGTCCTGCCACCACGCTTCTCCCTGCCTAAGCATCCTCCTTGGGATGAGATTCATGTGGCGAAAGCGCTCTGGCTCCTTCGACATCATGGTGCTTTGGAAATCGGGAATACGCCTGGGGTGAGGTTTTCCCACGCTGACTCACGCTGCCAAGCCACTCGCTCGCAGAGCTGGCAGCAATGAGCAAGCCCTGGGGACAGGGTCCGGTCCTCTTCCCTCCATGTCTCCTGAAGCATTCCTGGTGCCTGTGCCACTGCTGCACCGCTCCCTCCCTGAGGGCTCCCCCCCAGTTTGCTGAGGTCACATCCAAAAGCTTCTGAAAGTGATATTAAAACAGCAGCAAAACAGTTTCCCTTCAACAAAGTAAATATTTAATGAATAAAATTGACATTGATGCATTTTTAATATTGGCACAATTAAATCCGCCAGCTGATTAAGTATTAATAACTCTTAATAAGTACAATCAGCGTGCCTGGGAGGAGAGGGAGCATGGCAGCAGGGCGGGGGATGCTGTGGGATGGGGTCCCTCACCCGCCTTGGGGTGTTGGGGACATCTGTCCTCACGGAGAGCAAGGAGAGATCCCCCTGGATCAATACTCTCCCTCTGTGGGTGGGAAGGGGAGATCAGCACAGCAGCTCGCCTCAGTCCCGGTGCCATTTCCAGTGTTTACCATCTGTAATCATGTTGGCTTCCTGCTCTCCGCTCTTCTTTCTCTCTTTTTTTTCCCTGTTTTTCCTGCAGGCGACAATGTAGACGGTGCCCGGGCATTGGACATTCTGGAGAAGTTCGGAGGGCTGGCGCAGGAGCGGTTCTGCTCCGGAGGCTTGCCGGGAGGGAGGATGCTGTTCAAATTAGAGGAGCGTCCGCAATTAAATCACGCGGCTGGGCCGCAGACGTTGAAGCCTGCACTAGAGGAAGTGCCGAGGGGGCCTGGAAGGGTGCAAATCCCATCGATCCAGGCACACAAGCGGCTTCAGAGACACCTGGAGAAATGTTGGAGGCCACAGTGCCAAAAATGACAGAGTCCAGGTGGCTGCCCCATAGCCGAAGGGTATCGACAAGGCAGACACCACAAATGCCAAATTTTGGCTTCCCAGGAAAGTCCTTGCCAAGCAGGTGCTGGCTGTGGCGCAGGGGTTTGGTGACAGCTTGTGGCTCCTGTCTGGGTGACACCTGGGGTGCCTTGACCCTGCTCTGGTGCTGCACACCCAGCTCTTGGGTGAGGGGTTCCGTGGAGACCTCTGCGGTGCCTGTGTGACTCCCTCGGTGTGACACTGCTCCAAGTGCCCGTGCTCTGCATGCTGTGTCACAGTGCCACAGCACCTGGGACACAGTGCAGACATGGTGTGTCCCCATCCACAGTGGGTGCCTGTATCCCAGGGGTGCTCCAGCTCCAGGGGTGCACAAAACTCATTTGGGTGTGCTGATGCCAGACAGGTGCTCCCAAGCCAGGCAGATGTTCTAAAATGCATTGCAGTCCCTCCTGCCCTGTGATGCTCTGATCCCAGGGGTGCCCCAAAGCCAGATGCAGCACCCTGACCCCCAGTGGGTGCTCCCCTCTTCCTCAGGGGGACCCCAATCTTAGGAGGAGCCATATATCCAAATGCTCCATACTGGGGTGTTCCCACCTCAGGGTGCTCTACTGCAAGGTTGCCTCCAACTTAGGGGTACCTTCACCCTAAAGGCTTCCCCTCCTTAGGGTGCCCCATACTTACGGGTAGCCTCCACATCAAGGGTATCTCCACTTCAGCTGTAACTCAACTGAGGAGTGCTCCATCTTTGGGTACCCCATCTCAGGCTGTCCCACCTTAGGGGTACCTCCATTTCAGGGGTACATCACCTCATGGGTACCCCCATCTCAGAGGTGCCCCATACCAGTGTCTCTGACCTCAGGCACAGTTACAGATCATGGTACCCCCTCTCAAAGCATCCCACCTATGCCTCGGGGTGCTCCACCTCAGGTTATCTCACCTCATGGGTGCCTACAGCTCAGGGATGTCCCACCTTAGAGAGGGGACATCCCTGTACCCCTGTACCCTGTACCCCTGTCTTGGGATGCACCATCTCAGGATGTCCCACATGAGGGGTACCCTCATTTCAGGGCATCCCACCTCAGTGGTGGCTCACACTTAGGTACCAAACCTCACATTGTCCCATCTGATGGGGAACATCATTTCAGGGGTGCCTTCACCTCAGGGATCTCCTGCCTCAGGCTGTGCCATATCAGGGGTGCCTCACACTTGGGTGCCTCAGGGTGTCCTACTTCAGGGGTGTCTTCACCCCACGGGTCCCCCTATATGCCACTGTGCTCCATCTCAGTTTATCCCACCACAGGGGTACCCACAACCAAGGGGTCCTCACCCGCAGGGCATCCCACCTGAGGGGTATCCCTTTGTCAGGATGATTCACCTCAGCCTGTCTCACTTGAGGGGTACCTCACCTCAGGGGTATCCCACCTGAGGGACAGGACCCCTCACCTGAGAGGTTCCCCCCACCTCAGTTTGTCCTACCTCATGGGTGGCCCGTACTTAGGTGCCACATCTCAATGATGTCCCACCCGAGGGGTCCCCCATCTCAGGATACTCCACCTCAGGGTGTCCCACCAGCACAGTACCTCACTGAGGGTCCCCCCCACCTCAGGGTGTCCCACCAGCATGGTACCTCACTGAGGGTCCCCCCCACCTCAGGGTGTCCCACCAGCACAATACCTCACTGAGGGTCCCCCCCACCTCAGGGTGTCCCACCAGCACAATACCTCACTGAGGGTCCCCCCCACCTCAGGCATCCCACGAGAGTGGTAACTCACTGGGGGTACTGACACCCCAGGGTGTCCCACCTCACCTCAGGACAG
>VWZP01003640.1:471117-603094 GCA_013396995.1 Dicaeum eximium
TTTAGTAGCCTCCAGACTTAACCCCTCTCTGTTCCCCATCTCAGAAGAGGCTCAAAAAGGGTCAATTTGAACACATTGTTGAGTTTTTCACCTCTAAGGATCCCACACTGCCCCTATTGCCCCCTGGGGCTTCCCCAGAAAGGGAAGGAGAGGAGCACTTCCCTCCTGCATCCCCCGTCACCCCGAAAGATCTGTAATTAGACTGAGCAGCTTTAATACCTGGTGTTGTCGTTAATTAATTAATTAGTCCCAAAGCAGCAGCCAGGTGGGGGGAGGCTTGCTTCCCCGGCGCGCTGCCTTGTGCGTGCAGGGGCTTGTAAATGTGGGAAGGGCTGTGAGTGTGTGCAGCTGTGTACATGTGTGTGTGAGCTTGTGTGCAAGCATGTGCAAGTTTACACAAACATGTGCCTTGTGTTCAAGCATGTGCAAGAACATGCAGGTGCCACAAGAGTGCACACCACACGTGTGTAAGTATGTGCAAGGGCATGCACAGCACATTTGGCTTCAGGCCTGTGTGTGAGTCTGGGCAATGATGTGTGGGGACAATTGCACATGTGTGTAAGTGTGCACGTGTGTGCAAGTGTGTACAGGAATGCACGCGCTTGCAAGGACCTACAGGCACATGTGTGCAGGGACTCCCTAGCTCATGAGTGCATGTGTGTGTACATGTGAGTGCAAGTATGTGCCTGAGGGCAAGGACACACATGCACGTGTGTGCAAGGATCCACATGGACACGTGTGCAGGCACGTGCACAAGTGTATGTATGCAACAACCTATATGCACATGTGTGCAAGGAGTGCAGGTGTGCAAGGACCCACACGCATGCGTGAGCAAGTGCATTTGTGCAGGGGTGTGAGTGCACACATGCAAGGCCCTTAATGCACATGTTCAACGACCCTTATGCATACGTGCACACGAGCAGACATGAGAACCCATAATCACGTGTGTGCAAGTGTGTGCATGTGGCCACAAGCACACACGTGTTTACAAGCACACACACACACAATGCCCACAACGCACACACGTTTACAAGCACACACATAACACACACACAAGCATTTGCAAGCACGCTCACATTGCACATTACAAGCACACACCCGATGCACACGTGTTTACAATGCACACAGCTGCCCGACACTGCAAGCGTGTCCCAATAAACTCCCCTGGCTGGTGCCAGTGCCCACGGGTGGGTTTGGGACGTGTGGAGCACAATCCTGCTGGAATCCGGGGGCTTGGCGGCTGCTCCTCGCCGCCGCTTGGGTTTATTTTTAAACCCGTTGGCCCCGAGTGATTCACACGCTGCCTGTTCCCTGTTCCCTGCTCCCCGGCAAGTTTTACACGACCAAAATAGATGTTCTGGAAGGAATGGGCCACCCGGCAAAGCCACGGCGGGGAAAGCAGGGCGCTTCCGGGATCCCGGCCTGTCCAAGGGTGGAAACGTCACTGATCCACCTCCATGACAGTGGTTTTGGGAAGATGCTGCTGCAGGCACCCTGGGAAATGAGATCATGGATGATGTTTAACGTGGATCACAGTACCAGGCTTCAGTGGAAGGTGCAATGTTGGGGGGTCCTCTATGAGTATCCCAAACCCTGGGAGCTCTCACACCTGGCTATGGGGGAAAGGGAGCCCAGCAAGGCAGAAGGGCAGGGAGCTGGGACAGGGTGGTGAAGAGCCTCTCTTGCAGAGCATCATCTGTGGAAACACAGCAACATTCTTGGGAACAGAGCACCCTTCCCAGGGCCAGGGTCCTGCTTGCAGCAGCTCCCTGCAGTGACAGAAGCACTCAAAGTATCACTTTACAGCACATTGGGTGGAAAAAAAAAAGGAAAAAAATCTGACTTTTAAAAATAGGAGGCAGTAATAACTGTTAATTCACTGTTTTTAATTTAAAGTTCAGTCATAAAAGGTTCCCAGCCATAACAGTGCATCTCACTCACTTATGACCACGCATACAGTAGTCCCAGCCAGGCAGGATTTCTCCGTGAGAGACTCTCTGCTTTCAGCTGAATGCCGTTTCCAGCACGGCAACCCCAACCATTGAAGGACAACAATCACACCTATCCTAGCTCTATGGGACAGCAGCACCACTGGTTTCTTCTCCAAGGAAAACATCATCGAAACCAACCCCTCTGGATGGAGGAGACCTGGAGCTGAGCTCCTCACCCTGAGAATAACAGAGCAGGAGGAGAACAGGTCAATTGGCCAAATCCCAGGCAGAGGTGACAGCTTCAAGAGCTGAGCAGAGATTTTGTAATATCCATGCACCACTCAGCAGATTTGCAAGGGCTCCTCAAAGAGGCTCCAGGGTGTCATCTGCTGAGGAGAAGTCAGAGGAGGTGGCAGCAGCCATGGTTTAGGGCAGCAGAGGTGGTGGCTTGGAGGCCTGGCCATCAGAGAGAGGAGGGACAAGGACAGGACCCCACAGCACAACATGACTGCAGAAGCAAACCCTGGGACAGCAGCAGAGGCTAAGCACAGTTTATCCAGCTGAGCAGGCACCCTGCAAGCTCTGGAGCCACCAGGATGATGCTTCTCCATCAGCATCTCTGGAGCAAGCCCTACCCATCTCCTGCTAACCGTTGCACGGTGTCCCCAGTCCCAGATGAGCAGGAATAGGCACCTTTTTCCTCTTTGGGGTAATTTATTTATATATTTAAAGAAATAAAAATAGAAAAAGAGGCAAAGAGTGCAAAAGAGATGCAAAAGAAATGTTCATTGCAATGAAGCCAGAGCAGAAGGTGGGTGGGAAGGGGTCCCTCTGCCCTTCTGAGGGGCGAACATTCCTCCTGCATGCACAGAGATGAAGGGCAGTGGGGCTCTCCCTTCAAACCCTGCCAAATTCATGGTCACAGTATCCAATGTAGAGAGGCTGTGCCTGGACACCACGCCTGGGAAGAGAACAGAAGGATGGCATCAGGGAGAGGGCAGAGGTAGAGACACCAAGTTTCAAGGCTTCCAGTGGCATAGGGTGGCCATGGATGCCTCGTTTCAGGTGTGACAAGAGGGGAGTGGTTTTCATCCTGTGCTTATAAACTCAGTTTCTTGCTCATGTGTGGGAGCATGGGGTGAGGACAGGTTTCCTGGGGAAGCTGGTGCTGCAGGAGGAGTGGCAAGAGCTGACAAGTCCCCTCCTTCCTCAGCACAAAGCCCTCTCCTCGCCAGAGCCACCAGCCTACGCCAGCAGCAGGAGCGCTCCTCCAGTGCTGCACAAAGCAAGCCCTGCCCACACACAGGCAGCAGAAAAACCAGGGCTTTGCAGAGGAACAAGGGTCATTTTGCAGCAGGGCAAGCCCTTCTGCCTCGCTGCCCTCCCAGGGTTGAGCTCAGAGCAGCTGTGCAAGGGCAGTTGCCCCAGGATGGTTACCCAAGCAAGGTGCAGCGAAACTCCGCCAGCCGGGCGTATGCGTCTTGCACGTTCCTGACAGTCTCATTGCTCCAGAGTCTTTCAGCTACGGCCCCAGCTCTCGGCCTTGAAGACAACAGACAGGCAGTCAGGACAGGGGGAGCTCAAAAGATTCTCACGTGAAGCCCTGAACTCCTAAGCACTTTCCTGACCAGTGTCCTTCCACACACAAAGGCTTCAGAGCATCCCAAGATCTACTCCTGGACACATGCCCATCAGGAGGAGACCAGGGTGACAGGACAGATGGGTGTTAAACACAACTTGGTTGCAGCAGCAGGTTGTTACAGCCTTGCAAACTCTCATTTCAGCCTCAGTGAAGCTGTTACCAGCAAAGAGGGGACAGGAACAAGCACCATGTGCAGACCAAACCCATGAATTCAGCACATGACACTCAGGGGAAAAGAAAAGGGATGTAAGCCCAGCCTCACAGGACCCAAGTGATTTCCTTGTGGCCTCCCTTACCAGAGCCTGGGGGTCAGGTTGGTGACATCCACATATTCGCCCCACATGCAGGCCTCGCCACCCATCACCAGGGCCTTCTGCTCAGGGCTGCCTGTGGAGGGGACAGCAAAACAACCAATTCTGGTGCTACATCTGAGTGCCAAACCAGCAGCCATGCAGAAAGGGGACACAAGTTACACACCTTCAAAGTTCAAGGGCTCCACCTTATAGGCTTCTATCCAGTCCTGCCCGTAGGAGATGCGGTTGAGGTACCAGGGTGCAGAGAGCAGAGCCTGGTAGCCAGCCCTGGTGACATTGGCCATCTCTTTCAGGTACTGCATGTTGTTATCCTTCCACACGTGGATGATGGTGTCAGGCCTCAGCTGAGGAGCACAGGTGAACATGGGGCAGGGGATCAGTGTGGTGACAGAAGCATCACCTGCTCCCCCAAGCACAGTGCCCTGATGCCTCCACACCCCTAAAAGGAAGCTGAGGAAGACTTGGGCTTGATTTTTGAGCCACTTCCCATCTGGTTTGCAGGAAAAACAGGAGGGATAAGGCCATTTGCAGCGTGTCCTGGGCAGGGTTAAAATCTGCATCCTTGAAGGAGCAGAGCACTGACAGCAGTGTGACAAAGCCACAAGGCAGCTCACTGACAGCACCATCTTGAGATCGAGCCCAGTCCCATTACAGAGTACCACCCACCAGCCCCAGCATGGTCCCCCCAGAGCACACCAGTGTGTCAGGCTGGGGTGCTGGCACTGCTCAGCCCAGCATAGACAGCTCTCACCTTCACCTCGTTGTCAAAGACCTCCTGCCACACAATGTAACCTTTGCCAAGAGAAGAGACGATGTCCAGAAGCCTAGAGTGGGAAAAGTACTGAGTTTTGGGTGATCCCACTGATCACCTTTTTGGTGGTTACCTACAGCCTAAGGAGCAGCACAGATATTCCCAACACCCTCAGCGGGATGTGGAGATGCTTCTGAAGGAGAAGGGAGAGAGCACAGCCCCTTATAGGGCTTCTTTCTCCTCAGCCCCACGCTTTTTTGTGGTCAATCTCCCACTAAAATGTTCCCTTTTGGGGTCAGGGAGACATGACCAATGGGGATGCTCCTGGAAAGGACATCTGGTGTCCTCAAGACAAAAGACATTTGAGCTGGTCACACAGTGCAGCTGCAGGCCCTGGATGCCTTGTCCTTACCTCTGGATGTAGAAAGACTCTAATTTTTTGTAATCTTCACCATAGCCCATCTCCTTCATGAAAGCACGGATTTCTGGATTGGATTTCCTGTGCACCAAAGAGAAGGAATAAAACCATCGCAACCTGAGCTCTCAAGTAAGGCCAAGGCATGGTCAAATCCCTCCCAAAATAGTCAAAGGCTTGCCCAGGTATTCCAGAGCTGTGGCTGGACCAACACCAGCAGCTCCCTACATCCAGCATCACCATAAGCACAGAAATCCCAAAATCCCAAGCATCACCACTACCCCTGGCTGGGAAAGCAGGACACCAAAGCTCATGCCCAAGAAGCCATGGGCTGAGACTCCAATCCCAAACACTTACCCCCAGTCCCCATCCAGACTGATGTCAGACTCACCAGCATGTGAAATCTACCTCATCGCCACCAAGGTGGAGAAAGAAGTCTGGGAACACAGTGCTGACCTCTTGGAACAAACTGGTCACAAACTGATAGGTGCTGTTAACAATGGGGTTGATGGGCCCATAGATTCCAGAAGGAGTCTTGCCCATATAGCAACGAGTCAGGAGGCCTGGAGCACCTGATGATAACAAATGCAGGATGGTGAGGAAGGGGCAAAGTGTGACCATGTCATCCTCTGCAATGCCCCTCAGCACAACTCAGGGCCTGTCAGGGGACAGGGAAGGAGGGACAGCCACAGCTCCAGCTGTGACACACAAACAGAGAATTCTAAAATGGGCCTTGGCATTTGGAGGCAGCGAGAGAAAAAGATAATGGAATGTTTTCCTGGAGCTTCTTGCACTTCTAGACACAGAAGAGGAGACGCAGATCCTGGAGCAGAGAGCAGCGTGTCAGGACTGGGACACAGGTGAGCAGAGCAAGGAAGCTTGGCCAGCTGTACCCTCAGTGAAACACAAGATCCTTGCAATAAGCCATGAGTTAGTTTTGGCAGAACATGTTCCCACAAAAAAAATCACCCAGCTTGGACCCAAGAAAAGATGGAAATGTTTCTCTTTGGATTTTGCTCTAGAAGTTGGACCATTGGGTCCCATATCCCTCAAATAATGGTTTGCTCTTTGTCAAAGCCAGACTGTGGGACACTGCTGCCCACACCCAGCTTTTAGGGTCCAGACTGCAGCACCCATTCCTGCCCCTGGAACAGCCCCAACTCTCCTCAGAGCAGCAGCCAGCAGGGTCTGCTCCTCACCTGGCCCCCAGGACAGGGTGTGGCCGGGGGTGTCGAACTCAGCGATGACTCTGATGCCGCGCAGCCTGGCGTACTCGATCACAGTGCGCACGTCACTGGCGGTGTACACGTGGGTCATGGCATTGAAGGCTCCCTGAGAACACAGGAGAGTGCCTTGCTCAGGAGCAGAGGCAGCCATCTGCTCACCTGAGCTGGGCATTACATAGTGATCATTACCTGTTTGCTGAGCTCTGGGAATGTGGAGCTCTCATAGGGGAAAGATGGGTCATCCACAATGTGCCAGTGAAACACATTGAACTTGTTGTAAGCCATGACATCCTAGGAAGGAACAGGGACAAAGATGAACATGCCCCATCCCTTCTGAAAGGTCATCCAGCTTGCCACAGATGGAGGACAAGGTCCTCCAGCTCCAGAAGGACAAGGCAGAGTCCCTAAATGCTTTCCAGGATCCAAGAGGGATTCAGACACCTCTCTCTAGACACAAAAAGCTGCACAGGGCCAGGAATACTGCTGCTCAGTAAAATCCCTGTTCTCCCTGTAACTGAGCCACTGGTGGAGATCTAAAAGTTTAATTCCGCTTGGGATGAGCACAGAACCACCACCCCACCTTTGCCAGTGTTTTCCCTTGCCTTAGAAACAACTCAGCCTTGAAGAGTAATCTGGACTGCCGGAATTCAAAATACGTGAGGGTTTTCTTTTTAACAAAGGCAGCTGAGAAATCACCCAAACAAGAGAGTTCAGTGGGCACAGGGGAAGGGACATCCAATTAAACCATCTCATCTCCCAGCATGGGTGCCCTACCAGAGTTTCCAGGATAGCTCTCAGAGGCAGGTAGTGACGAGAGGTGTCCAGCAACAGTCCCCGATGAGGGAAGCGGGGAAAGTCCACAATTTCTGTCTCATTGATGTAGTACTGCACACAGAAGACACAAGGAAGACATCAGCAGGATGCTGGACAAATGGCCATTAGCACGAGACACTGAGGGTCACCACTGTCCCCAGGGTTGGCAGGACAGAGGTGCCCCCAGGGCCCAGAGTACAAACTCTCCAGAAAGAGCTGCAGCACTTCTTTACTCACTCAGAAGGCAGGGATCTGGCTGGATCCATGCATTTCCATTTGGCCCTTGGCAAGGCTGTGCCCACTCATCCCAAGCATCCCAGCAACCCTCAGCCTGTCCCCACGGAGGCAGGGGCACTATGGAGAGCTGCCTGCCCCCAGGGGATGAGGCCAGGACTCACCGTGCCATTCTCATCTCTCCCAACAAGCTGGCTGAATGTTTCCAGGCCTGCAGGAAAACACACAGCCCCTCTCTCAGCACAGACACCCCCCAAGGAGCAGAACTCAATTAACAAAGAAGTCTATGGAAGGAGAGAGGCACCGCGACACATCCCCACAGGCCCGAGGCAGGGAGAGCGGGAATGCCCTGCGGGAAGTGCAGCTCACCTCGGAGAGCTCCCCAGACGGTCTCTGCAGAGAGCAGCATGGAGCCTTTGGAGACAGACAGCCTATCTGAAACAGCAACAGGGGGTTGTCCCACACAGCCACGACAGCACTGGGCAGGGCTCAGGTACAGAACTGCACCCTGGGACCCCAGAGAAATGAATTTTGGCCCTCTCTTGCTGTTTTAAACCTCTCCCCACTGCTTTATCAGCACTCTCAGGTATGTCCCTACTGCCCTGCCCCAGTGTCTCAAGAGCAGGGAATTGCTGCCCTACCCAAATCCAAGGGCAACCACACAGTGCTACTTCCCAGCAACAGGCACAGAAACAGCCATGTTCTCTCCCACTCCCAGCCCTGACACTTACAGCTCTCCTTGGAGTCCAGGCTGGGAAAACCATTGCAGTTTGGAGTGGAAACATAGATTAGAAGCTTGGTGCAAGGTGTTCCCCAGGATGGCTCTTTCTCTGCAAAGGACACAGACCATGCACATCAACCCCATCCCAGCTCTTTTCCCTGTTTCCAAGCCCATCACCATCCTCCCAGCCCAGCTAGGGATGGAGGCAGAAACAGGCATCCCTTCCTGCACCCCAAAACAGACACAACGGTGTTCAGCAGGGGCTAATTTCAACACAGCCAACCAGGAGAACGTGAGCTGACCCAAGTCTGTGAGGAAGCCCACAGGGAAGCTTACAGGAGCACATGAGAGGAGAAACATCAGAATATGGACTAGCAGCAGCCCCCAAGGCTTCCTGGACACCAGCCCTGGCTCTTAAGCTACAGCCATGACTAGTAAAAGCTTCTCCATGAGAGTGAAGAGCTTCTTGTTTCCAAGCTCTCCCAGCACTGGAAAAAAGTATAAGCCCAAGAGCTCTGCCCTAGCCAAACTTCTTGGAAAAGGACAAAGAAAACCTTTTAAAAAGGGTGGAGAATGAACCTGCTAAACTGGGCTGAGTTAGAGGCAATCAAAAGGTCTCGCCCAGCTCAGAAAAGCTCCTGACTGACTTCACCTTCTGCAGAGCAGGCCCCAGGTGTAGCAGCCAGAGAAATTAACCCAGTCACATTCAGACCTCAATTAGGAGCTCTGGGCATACTTCCCTAACTGAAGAGCACTTCTGAGGATGCACAAGTCTGAATTCCCACTCGAGTCACTCCCCCATTCCAAAGGGATAGTCAGCCTTCACTGGGACACAACAGACTTACAGCAGTCAGTCCTCCCGAGGAGGAGCATGGAGTAGCAGGATGGGATCCTGCTCATCCCAGCTAAGGTCCCTACCTACACCCCCACTGCATTCTCAGGAACAGCCAATGCCCAATGTGGTCACTGAAAATAAGAGCTTGGCTTTGAATGAACCAAGAGCACCAAGAAGTTTCCAGAGAGACTGTGGCACTGCCAGCATTTCAGAGAAATGCACAGAGCCCGTACTCCACGGCTCACAGAAATCCCAATTTCTCCATGAAGGGATGACGAAACCTCTGCGGAGAGAAGGAAAACAGCTTGAAGCCAGACCTGTTTTGAGCTTTCCTCTCGGTTGCAGACAAGCTGGTAGCCAAGGCAACCTCACAGATGTGCAAGCAGCACAGCAAGACCTGCTCCCTCCGCTCGGGAAGGCGGCAGTTCACCGGGAACAGCCGTTCTCAGGCCTGGGAACACTCATCCTGCTGAGGAGCCTTGACAGAATTGGTCCCACCACCACACACATTTGAACCTGCTCAGTGAGGTGCTTCCCAACCCAACAACGGCCTCCTAGGTCAAGGTGCAGACAGGCACCACTGCCACTACACCTACAAGGCAGCACAGCCAGAAAATGGTTTCTGTCATTTATTTCTTCTATTAATACAAATTATTTCCTTTCATCCAGGGTTTCCACTGCCTGTTCTTACTAACCACCCATGCGGAAAAAAAAGACAAAAAAAAAAAAAGGCAAAGAGGAGAAAAAAGGCCTTAAAATAATTTGTGGTTTGAGCATCATAAAGCAGGGCATATGGAAAGTGATGAGTGTGAGCTGGATCTTGTGATAGCAGTGTTGCTCCAAGTGATTTGATGGTCACATTTCCCCTCTCAGTGGAACAGGAGAGCGTGAATAATTAGATCAGCTGTTTTTAGTTCCTAGCAGCAAAAGAGAACCAAGAGGAGTTTTTTTGGCTCTCAAATCAAAATTTATTTCTACTTCTACTCACAAGAGTTGAAGAAATAAAATAAGCCAAAGGGTTCTCTGTTTCAAACCTGCTTTTTTCAAAGTATGATGTACTCAAGACAAAGCCAAGCAGCTTCCAACACTGCCATCCTTCTCTGCTTTGATCACCAGCGACAGAGTTCACACTGACATTTAAAACACTCAGGAGCAGAGTTACTAGCTCTTTTTGATGAATGAAGTGCTTCATACACCCTGAATATAACACTTCAGGTTGCAGCAGACCCACGCAGCTACTGAGAGTCCCTGCATGTTGGCTCCACAGCCAAGAGATTTCCTGCAGCTCATCCCAGACAAGCAATGGCCGCTATCATGAAGAAGTTTGGGTTCAAGAAACCTTTAGAGCCTGCCCCATAGCAAATCCAGACTCTCAAAGCTTTTGCCTTTCCTCATCTTAACCCTACAATTTCAGGATGAATCCAGGAGCTAATCCCTCCCTGGCAGAAAAGCCATGCTGCCTCAGGACTTTGAGCAGCTCCACTTTTGCAGAGGTGCCCTGTGGCAGAAGTATGTACTTGGAAGAACACACACAAAGCAGCAAGTCTTTCCTCAAGGTGAGACCTCACACAGGACACTGAGGGCTGCTAGGAATGGGAAGACTTAGCAGTAATCCTGAAGCAAGAACGGCTGCAAGACTGGGAGCAGCTCTCCCTGCAGCCACAAGCGAAGGAAGCTAAATGAAGCAATGGGGAGATGTAACAATACCTGGAGGAAGTAAAAAATGAGACGGAGGAAATCCTTGATAGAAAGAGCCTAATCCTGGCAGGAATACAACTAGCGCTGTGCCAAACTCGATTAGATTTCTTCTGTACATGCCATAAGCATTGCCCTCCAAATCCCAACCCATCGATGCCCTTGCCACCAGACTCCATCCAAGCCACAACTCCCACCCCCACCTGCCGCCGAACTAGGGGGAGGCAGACGGCCACCAAACCCCGTGGTTTGACCCCAAAATTAGCGAGGGTGTGGGGGTCTGTTAAGCTCAAAGCCACGGAGGGAAGGATCAGCGCCCGCCGCGGCCCTCACCGGTGGGACGGCCGAAGAGCAGCGGCCAGTACCGCTGGAAGGCGGCGTCCAGCACGGCGCAGCCCGGCCCCACGGCCGAGCCATCCGCCAAGGCGAAACGGAACCGGTGGGTCGGCACCGGGCAGCGTCCGCCGCCGGGCGGGGAGCTCTGGGCCTGGGGCTGCGGCCACACGGCCCCCGCCGGGCCCGGCAGTAGCGCCAGCAGCAGCGGCGGGAGCAGCAGCAGCCGGAGCAACAGCAGCCGGAGCAGCGACAGCTGCATCGCCCGCGCCGCCGCCATGTCGCGCCAGAGCCTGAGGGAGGCGGCACCGCCCGACAGCGGGGGGCCGGGCGGCCGCGAAATGGCAGCTCGGGCCCGCCCTCACAGCCTTCCCCGCTCTGCCCCCTCGCCCCACAGCTTCCCCCAGTAATGCGCAGTCGTCTTGTTTTCTTCAAATAAAGTCCTCAAATCCCTTCCAGCTCCCCACCGAAGGTAATTTCTGCCCCGGCCCTCAGGCTTTACAGTCTCCCTTCCTTCCCACCCCAACCATGCTTCCTGCGGTCAGGGAGCCTCAGCAGTCTGCCTCGGGGTTTGAGGAGATTAATGTTTTAAAACACGTATTTCACCCGTGCTGCTTTCGTGGAATCATGTAGTGTTTGCGGTTGAAGAGGATCTTAAAGAGCATTTAATTCCACCCCCTGCCATAAGCAGGGACACCTTCCTCTATCCCACATTGCTCCAAACCCTGTGTCCAATCTGGCCTTGGATGCTTCCAGGAATGAGGAAGCCACAGCTTTTCTGGGCAACCTATGGCAGGGCCTCACCACCCTCATTGTAAATAAATTCTTCCTTATATCTAACCTAACTAGACCCTCTCTCAGTTTAAAACCAGCACCCCTTGCCTGTGCTTTGGATCCACCTTGGGTTTGGGTATTCTTCTGTCTGTATTTTTATTAGCAATACTGTATATAAATCATCCTTTGCACAGGTTTTCAAGGATATTTTATATGTGGCCAGTGAAATATTGATTGGGTTGTACAAATAAAAGGGGCTTTATCCCATGGTGGATCCTCACAGTGAAGTGTTGCAGGGATGCTTTCCATGCAGTGCTTGGCTTTTCCAAGGAAAGCCTTAACCTCAGATGAACTCTATTTAATTTTGCTTCCTCCCTCTAGCTCTACTTTCCTTAGCAATCCCCAACTCAAATAAGGGCCTTAAGCCCAGGTCTTACCCATCTAATTGCCAGCACAAACCTACAAGGGAATCCACTCCATCAAATTATTAAAAACCTGTTGTCCCAGAAAACTCCAAGGTATCAGGCGTGCTGGGAGACAAGCCAGAGGCATGGGAGCAAGCATGGGAAATTAAACAAATGGCACAGGAGAAAGCGTGGCAACGGAGATGGTCCCATCACACAAGAGGAAAAACCACCCTGTGTGAGCAGGACATAACTATGGAAAGGGCTGGTGGGGAATGTAAAGGATTGTCCCTCACAGGAGCAATGTAGAGAGAAGAGGATCAACAGGTTTTTTCATAGGAAAAAAAACTTCAAGAAACTTGTTGTCAAAGGTTAGAATAGTACCAGCACAAAGCTGAGCACTGATGGGGAAAGAAAAAGAGCTGGGAACACATTGAAGGCTTTCAGTGGGGCTGGGAAGAGATGGAGGGAGTACTCGCCAATGTTGAAGGAGGCTGTGAGGTTCCAATTAAGCTCCTGGGGGTGACATGGAGATGAAAAAGTTGTGGGGAGACTGGGCACCAGGAGGAGATCACAGCCAGGTTTGGGTCTAAATGGCATTGTGGAAATTCAATGATGTTAGTGAAAATTAATAGGGGGCTCATGGGGGAAAGACAGGGAGGGGACTAAGGGTCACCTAGAGGTAGAGAAGCTGGGCTCCATCAGGAAAGGGGTCAAAGAGAGCCAAATGGTGTTGCCATGAGCTCAACACCTACACAGCACCGCATCTTTCTTTTTCAGCCATGTAAAACGGCAAAGTCCACCTAATGGGAAGGTGAGCCAGGAGCCAAGGACAGGCACAGCCTTACCAGGTGGGTGCACCTCCACAGCCAGGCTAACAGAGCACAAGGGTGGACCAACAGCACAGGTATCACCCAGAGAATTAAAGGCACCAAGTGAAGTCCAACATCAATCTAGGAATACCTAGGAGCAGGTGTACTCACAGAAGAGATCAGGAAGAATTGGTTGCCTGGATCTCAGATTGAATGGAGCTTATGGAGTTCATGGGTGGAAGTCCTAGGACAGGCTGACTGGGGCAATTAAAGCCTGTTGGTTCCCTCAGGCTCCTGAGAATCCTCCCTTGTTTTCCCTACAGAGGTGGCAGGGCCCAAATTCAACACAATGGCACATGCCAGGCTGTTTCCTCACTAGTCTTCCAGGATTTTGTGGCCCTTCTCTATCTCTGTCCTCATCACACAGCTGGAAGAGAGAACACCTGTATTCCTGCCTGTGTCAGACCTTTGGAAAAGTGGCCCCTGTCATTCCTTGTGTTCAAGTTTCCTGCTGCCAGTCTACATAAAGCCTCTGTGGTCTTGAGCTGGGTTTGTTGCTTTTCCCTACTTCTGGAGCACCAGCTGTTGCCATGATTTTCTGACTGTATTTGGCTGATTCCAGTATCTCTGGACTTGTCCTCAAATAGTTTCACTGTATTAAAATTTTAGTGGAAGGAAAAACACCCCAAACAAGCCAGTTTGTTGCTGTCTTGCATGAGGCAATGACAGGACTGTGCTTCCCAACACATGAGACAGAACTGTGGGAGTGCCCTGGCTTGAGGCGAATTCTCATTTCAGCCTGGGGAGGGTGGCATGTTTGCCAGCTTATGTAAAGCATTGTGATCAGAGCTTTCAGTCCAAATATTCCAGCCTTTCTACAGATTCAGTTGCTGATGCTATTTTAGGGGACCTGATGTCTCTGGGGGATGACTCATTGAAGTTCATCTGTAGCTGGCCGGCATTAATCCAGACTAACAGTCTGATTTTTGCATGTTTCTTTACATAAAAAAACTGTTTCAGCGTGTGTTTAACTGTGGAGCTTGGCTGAAAGAACCTGATTTACTCTGTCCTGTGGCGGGCATGGAGCACCAGCACCCCGAAGGTGTGCTGTAGCCTGTCAAGAGACCAGCTTGTGGGCTCAGAGCATATCTGCAGGGTGATATAGCCCTGGGAGGCCTTTTCCAAGGTAATTCAGCAAGGAATATGCAGGGAGTGAACCCAAGGCAGGGCTGGACTGGCTCAGGTGACACCCCACAAACCCCTCTTGTCATCTCTGATGCAAAAGCTTGCATCAGAGACTTGTTGGGGGACTGCAAAAAACTGCTGCGCCAGGACATTGCTGGATTACCTGCTTGTTACCAACAATGAATTTGGTAGCAATCCAAATTAATTATTCTGATATAAATTGTTATAAAACCTGGCTGGTGTGACATTTGAGTCTTTCTGGTTTGTTTGCCTTTGGGACCTGAAGGTGGCCTTTGGGCTGTCAGTGCAGTTGCACCACAGCATTTTTAAAATATATAAATCCATTTATTATGCTGCCTAACTCCCTATAATGTTGGCTGCTTCTGCATTTAACCAGGAGGGTGCTTTCTTCCTCTGATGAGAAGCATCTGAGCCAGTGGAGTGGGAATGGAGAAAGCGGTTCATGAACACCTTCACAGGGCATAAGTTTTCTATTTGCTTTGCTCTTTGAGCCAACACTGTCTAGGAAAATTGCTCCTGAATGAAGCAACTCCCAGCTCAAGGGACCTGGTGATGGTGTGGCTGGAAGAGGGCTTTGGAAAACACAGATCTTCTGGAAATACCTATAAGACTTCCAACTTGAATTTTGGCATCTCAGAGCCTTTCTGGGCAAAACTACTGTCTCCATTTGCTTGTTTACCTTCACTTTAATCCTTGGTGACGTAATGATGGGATTTGGACTGCAAGCACAAGGATTGCAGGGTTGAAGTGTCTTTACTTGTGGTGGTGATCTGGAAGGAGTGTGGTCAGCATGTGCCAGGTCTTTTCAGGTGTGGACCCTCCTGTTGAACATCTTTATATTTCAGGGATGATGTTGCTCATCATCAAGCAGAGGGGTGTTCACATTTAAACACCCAGCAGGAGCCCTCAGAGACATTTGGTGAGGCTTTAGCATGTGCACAAAGAAGATCCTAAACATGAGATGCTAAATCCACATCCAGGGTATTTTCACCAGCTCTAACAACTCAGCCCATGAGGAACCTTGATGTTTTGGGGGCTCAGAGCCGGCTGGTGTATGGCAGGATGCTTTTGGAGCTACAAAGACGCATTCTAGTGCTTTTCAAAGCACAGGACAACTCATTTCCATATCCCTACCTTCCCACCTAGACAACCCTTTATCAATGCTGCCATCGAATTGTGTAGCAGGTGCACGTGCTGAATGAACTTCTCTGCAAAGATGGGGTTTTCAGAAGGGACTTCTTCAGCTGGGAGAGCATGTGTGAGGGAAGTAGGAGTGAGCAGGCAGCAGCAGGGAGAAGTATTTCTACAGTTATGAGCTTGAGAGTGGAGTTTAAAGCAAAAAACTTGAAGTGAGATGTGTTAATCGGTGTGGAGGATTTGGGGTCCTGACTCAAGCTCATCCTGGTGGTGTTTCCACTGTTGATGTTATCACAGATCCTTTTTTCTTCTGGGTTATCTCCAGCCTGCACAGCTTTGGGGTGGTGATCTGAGGGGCTGCTCAGCCCATGCTTATGATTGAGATTGTTAAGGAGTGTGCAGACACCCAAAATCAAACCCTAGGCATTGAGAAATCTTCTGGATTTCCTTTCTCCCAGCGTGGGAGCTCTGTGTGTCCCTGGTGATAGAGAAGAAAGGCTTTTTCCAGAGATCCTGCCTGCCTCAAGGAATGCAGGAGCAGGAAAGAGGCTGGGTGGGATGGGAGGTTCACCCTCAATCTGCAGGCGGTTTCTGGTGTGGGGCACCAGCACTTTCACAGCGTTTTAGTATCACGAATCAGGGCTTGTCATGAGGAGGAGATGCTGCAAGTTCTTGTGGAGGCTGAGTACATGTGGCTGCTGTCCCTGGCTGCTCCCAGTCACGGCTGTGGGGCTGAGCTGGAATCAATCAGAGCCTGTGGATGCGCCGTGACAAAGTCCCTGTGCCCAGAGGCTATGCTCCCATAAATCCTGTAAGCATGTGCTTAACTTTGGGGAGCAAGATGATTGCAAGGCTATATTTTATTCTTGTCAGCTTCAGTGTTAACAGTTACCAGAATCACTTGGGTAATTAAGCTCTTGGAAGAATAAAGTGAAAAAGCACCAGGTGTCTATGGAGATCTAAATCATTTTTCAGAGTGGGCAGAAGAGCAGTTTTTGGCTTTCCTCAGTTGCTGGAGTCTTAAAATGCCCAGAGACTGTGCAGATCCCCTCCAAATGGGCTAAAGGCAGCAGCCCTGCTTTTCTCAGGTACCTTTTGCCAATCACCTACAAGAAGCTGGTGGGTGACCAGGGCTTCGTACGTGATCATTGCTTGGAAACTTCAAAATAAAGAACGGCCTTTTGCAAAAGGCATGGCTAAAATTTCATTCCAGAGAGTATTTTTGAGATGTGTTAGTATAACTGTTGCTGGAGTAACTGGCTGCAAAATGCTGATGCCTGTCTTTCAGTTGGGAAAGATAAGGCTGGGACTGTAGAAGGTGAACTGGTTTTCTTTATCTGTGGGATGTCATTGGGAAGATCCCATCCCTGTTTATACATATTTATTATTGGGATCATAGAACCATCATAGAATCACAGCATGGCTTGTGTAGGAAGGTAGGTCCCTGCCTCTAAAGATCATCTTGTTCCACCCCCTGCCATGGGCAGGAACACCTTCCAGTAGCCCAGGCTGCTCCAAGCACCACTCAGCCTGGCCTTGGACACTTCCAGGGATCCAGGGGCAGCCAGAGCTGCTCTGGGCAACCTGTTCTGGGCCCTCACCATCTTCACAGGGAAGAATTTCTCCCCAGTATCCCATCCATCCCTGCCCTCTGGCAGTGGGAAGCCATTCCCTGTGTCCTGTCCCTCTATCCCTTGTCCCCAGTCCCTCTCCAGCTCTCCTGGAGCCCCTTCAGGCACTGGCAGGGGCTCTGAGGTCTCCCTGGAGCCTTCTCTTGTCCAGGTGAACACCCCCAGCTCTCCCAGCCTGGCTCCAGAACCTCCTCTCTCTGGCCTCCATGCAAGTCTCCAGGCTGAACTCTGCAGCCTTTGCCAGGGCCAGGACAGGACAGGGATGTGGGGAGGTTCTCAGAGCACCCAGAGATAGCCAGTGCCTGTTCCCAGGAACAGCTGCTTCCCAAACATGCTCCTGGGTCTGTCCTTGAGGGGAAGGCCAAGGGTTTTTGTGTCCAAAGCTGCCAAAATCTAATAAAGCCAAGCCCCACTGTTTGGTCAGTGCCTTCCTTGGGGTCCCATGGGCAGATGAGCAGCCCCAAAATGGCTTGTTTCTTGTCATTGCTGGCCAGGAGCTGGGCATGTCACCAGCTGGGCAGGACTAGCTCAGAGTCCCAGCAGGTGACACACAGTCCCCCTTGGGGATGAAGCATGGGATGAGGAACTGGAGCAACCACCCGAGCCCACACATGACATGTGAGGTGGGACCAGCCTGGCAAATATCCAGATGGTGCATCTGGAGCTCAACCAAGTCAGGGCTACTTACATTTATGTAGGGCGGGATGATTAAAGCTCTGGCCTTTGCAATTCCACCTAAGTTAGGTAATTAGAGAACTGGCTTTATTGACTGGGTAGCATGGCACGAGGCAATATGCATGCTCAGTCCACACCCCCTGTGTGCTCTTGACCCAGGCAGAGCAGAGCTCAGGGAGCTGCCCGTGTGTCTGAAGATGCAGCCGGGTACCCAGCAAGGGTTCTAGAGACATCTACCAGGCCACTGGACACTTAATCTCCCCAGATCCCTGAGGGCACCTGCACATGTAAACCTCTGTCACTGTGGCCATCATTATGCTGTGTTCAGCAGGAAATAAACACTCTTTTGGATTCATCTTCTTAATTTTCTTCCTGTTTCACAAAGGATTTGTATGAGACAGAAGCAGGAAGCAGGATCCTGCTGCACCGGATGACTCCTGTCCCAAAGACCTGATGAAATTTGTCACACCTACACCACATACTGCCCTGATGAGTCTCATCTTCATCTAGGCAGAGTGGGTGAATAATGTCACCACATCCAAAGGGCCCCACCTCACCCCGGGAAGAAATTATTCCCCAGGGCATGAGGAAGTGGAAGGTGAGCACCAGCAGGAGCCCTCCTGGAGCCGTGCCAGGCTCTCACATCCATGGTGAACAGTGGTGGAGAGGGGGGAGCAGCTGGTTCTCCTCTGGGCCAGACTGCAGCCTTGTTTCCAAGCCAACCAGAGTTCTGTGAGCTCCCTGAAAGGCTGCAGACAATGAGCCCAGCGAGCTTCCTCCGTATCAGGCTGAGCACAGCTCAGCTGGAGGCAGGGAAAACTGAGACAAAGGGTGCTCAGCCCCTGCAGCACCTCACTGTCCATCCTGCCCTTTGCTGGCAGCTCAGTGTTCAGGTGAGAGGCTCTGGCAGGGATGAGACCACCTGGAAATGGCATTCCTGAACTGCCCAGGGCACTTAACAACTCCAGGAGGTAAAAAAGTCTATCCCTGGTTTGGGGATGAAACCACTTGTGTGTTCTTCTCCCTGCAAAATGCCAAATTAACAGAGATTAAAGGGAATCAAGCCTGGCACCAGTGAAAACAGAGGTAGTACCATCTTCACAGACCAGAAGGCAACACTGGAGCTTGGAGATGCCACCTGGCACAGTCAAGGTCCCCCCAGGGATGGTGGGCTCATGTTTATACCATGGAATGATTAGGAATTTCTGCCAGGAAATTGCACTGAGATGCCAGGAGCATCTCAGTGCAATTTCCTTCTGATTTTGAGGCACTGCAACCTATTTTCCTATACCTTTCCCTCACATTCCCCTCACATTTGCATCACATTGTCCTCACACGTTGCTTGCCACAGACTTCACACCACTCAATTTAATGGTGGCACTGGGAGTCTTCTCCATGCTTGGCCCACAGCACACTTCAGGAGGGCTCCATGCCCCAGCTCCTCCTCATGTCCCATCACTGGCTGGGCCGAAGGAGAAGCTGGTAACCCCCTCAAAACCTTCTGCTCCCCCATCCCCCCAGCTTCATCAGGAATTGTAGGGATAGCACAGAGTAATGGGTACAAACTGAAAAAGGGAAAATTTAAGTTACATATTGGGAAGAAATTCCTCCCTGTGAGGGTAGTGAGGCCCTGGCTCAGGTTGCCCAGAGCAGCTGTGGCTGCCTCTGGATCCCTGGAAGTGTCCAAGGCCAGGTTGGAGGGGACTTGGAGCACTCTGGCATAGTGGAAGGTGTCCCTGCCTATGGCGGGGGTGTAATGAGATGAGCTTTAAGGTCCATTCCAACCACTTAATACTGTGTAGCACCAGGAGCAACTGAGGGAGCTGGGGGTGCTCAGCTGGAGCAAAGGAGGCTCAGCAGGGACCTTGTGGCTGTGCACAACTCCCTGACAGGAGGGGACAGCTGGAGAGGTCAGGCCCTGCTCCCAGGAGACAAGGGACTGGATAAGAGGAGACGTCCTCAAGCCGTGCCAGGGGAGGCTCAGGTGGAATCAGAAGGAATTTCTTCATGGAAAGGGGTGTCAGGCATTGGATGGGGACATGGTGGAGTCCCCATCTATGGAGGCGTCCAAGGAAGAACTGGACGTAGCGCTCAGTGCTCTGGTCTGGTTGACAGGAGGATGTTGGTCTCAGGCTGTACTCGTTGGTCTCGGAGGTCTTTTCCACCCCAGTGGTAGGGTGATTCCGCGGTGCTTCCCTGCCGCGCCCACCTTGGCGCCGCGCCACACTCAACATGGCGGCGCCGGCATGAGGCGGGCGGGGGCTGGGTGGGGGCGTGTCGCGCACCCAAGATGGCGGCGGCGGCGGGCGGGGTGAGATGGCGGCGTGCGCGCAGGCGCGGGCGGGTGGCGGTGACGCGCGGGGCGCGCGGTGACGGAGCGCGGCGGCCGCGGNAGGAAGACGAGCCCGACGATAATCTGGACCTGGGCGAAGTGGAGCTGGTGGAGCCCGGTCTGCGCGTCGGCGGGGAGCGCGACGGGCTGTTGGGCAGCGACACGGGCGGGCTGGGCCCCGGCAGCGGCGGCGGCGGCGGAGGCCTGGGCGGCGGACCGGGCCCCGGCGGCGGCCCCGAGCAGGAGGAGGATTATCGCTACGAGGTGCTGACGGCCGAGCAGATCCTGCAGCACATGGTGGAGTGCATCCGCGAGGTCAACGAGNGTCGGTACCCCTGTGGCTGGAGGGGGCTCCTCAGTACCCCCCGGGGCTGGAGGGGCGGGCGGTACGACCCCTCTTGGTACACCCTGGGGGTGGAGAGGGCTCCTCCTCACCCCATTCTCCCGGGAGGCCCCTCGGGCCCGGCCAGGATCTCGCTTCCTGCTGTGGAAGCGTCGGGAACGAGACCTTTGGCACTGAAAGGGCTCCTCTTTCTTTGTGTGGTTGCGAGCTGGGGGCCGTAATCTGTGTTTTTTTCTTTATTCTTCTCCGTCCTCATGGTGTTTGGCGGGGTGTAGCTCCCCCAGCTCCTTTGGTAGCCAGCGGAGTCCATGGCAAGCCTTGGAATTCCAGGAGAGGCACCGCTCTGGTTTTGTTGCCGTCTCCCTTCCCTTCCCCCCCGCCACACACAGAGGTTGAACCTTGTGTTTATTTGCAGCGCAGACCAGGAGGGGTACGAGCAATCTCTTCACAACCGTAACTTTTTTTACCCTCAGTTTTTAAGCGTGTCTCTTTAAAACTGCAATAGAGTTTGAAAAAACATTTACCTTCTTTAGATCAAAGTATCTAAGTCTTATCTATTGGCTCCTAAGTTTTTGGGGAAAAAAATCAAGCCACTGAAGTGATTTAGTATCACTTTCTAAATGTTCGTGGCAGGGTTTGGCTCCAGCTCACCATCAAGTTTCTGATGCAGTTCACTTTTCTTCAGGTGATGGGATTTCTTTAGTTCTCGTTTACTTTACCATTACTCAGAGTTACTAGGAAGTGCTACCCTTTTCGTGTGTGCTAAAGGGAATTGCGTGAGAAATCTGTGGATATTAAATATCGGGGCATCCAGTGCCCAGAAAGCAGGTTTGTGTGTTGCTGGTTTGTGTGTTGGTAAATCTCTTTAAACACGAGATGCCTCAGTGAATGTTTTTTTCTCCAACTGTCCTGTCCTCTGCAGTGGCTGTAACAGCGGCTTTAAAATTGTGCTTTATGTGCTATAAATCCCCTGTAGTTTATATGGAGCTTGATGCAAACAGCTGTAAAAATATTTGCGTGCTAAATGAGTAAATGGCATTCCTTGAGTCAAATTAAAGTTTATAACTTTAATAATAGCGTTGCCCATGTAAAGCTGAATAAAGGAGTCTGCCCGGATTAGCTGATTACCCTGCAGTTAAAGAAGATCTCATGGTTTAACAGGGATATTTCTTTGCTCCCAGTTATTGATCCTGATGTAGGGAGAGAAACAATTGGCAGGCAGACATGCAAACAGATGAGAGCTTCAGCTTTTTACTCTTTCAAATAGCCATTAAAATAGTGAGTCTGTGTTTTATGCTTAAGATTGCAAAACTCATGGCCCATTCTGTTTGTATTGAACAGATTCTGACATATTCCTTATCTTTGCATAAGACAAGTGGTGGAAAAGTTGCTGCCAGTGAGGAGCTGTGAGTGTTCCTGCTCCTGCATTTTCCAGACCCGGCTGGTGGACTCACCTGCATGTTCTTCGTGAACTGAATTGTTGGAGAAGGTCCTAATTGCTGGTCTGAGAGGATTTGCCCCCCTCTTACACTGCCCTGAAGCTGTTTGACTTGTGTGCTTGACCTGTGAGTTGCAGAACTAGTGGAGAGGAATGAGTTGAGGTGACGAGCCCCTTGTTCTGCTCAGTCCCCGGGGTGGCAGCGGGAGGTCTGACCCTGTGCTGGGCTCTGCAGAACCACTCCCCCCGACCTTCCCGTGGCTGCTCTCCTGCTCCAGTTGCTGCCTGGGGTTTGCAGTAGTTCCTTTTGGTTTAGCAGAGCAAGGTGCACGAAGTCTGTCTGATGTCATGGGGCCCAAAACTGACTTAGGCCCTGGAGTGCATGAGAAGAGGGTAGGAAAACACTCAGTTGCCGTGGATGGCTGTTAAATGCCAACTTCCTGCCATCAGATTTCTGGGCTGTTCCGAGGTAAGTGGCCCGAGACTTCAGCTGATGCTTCAGGATTTGCTCATCCTCACTCCTGTGGCTGCTGGTGAAATCTTCCAGGGCTCTGTTCTGTTTATTTCCTTGTGTTTGGCGCCCAACCAGGATTGCTGCTGCTGCTTTTCTGGTTCAGTAAACCTTTTCTGGAGTCACGTTGGCTCGGGATCCTGCTGCTGCGGATCCTCGGTTGCTGAGCTGTGATTCACTTGTTCCATTCAAGTACTGGATGGCTTTGGGCCCTGTGTGTCTGCCGTGGGTTCTTGGTAGCAAATAGTGATGGTTGTGGTTACGTTTTTGAGTGCTTTGAACTTACTTGTTCAAGGGAGATGTAATGTACAGCTTGAAAACTTCGGCTGTGGGTCTTGTGCTCTCTAATGAGTGATTTCTTTGATGGTCAAATATAAGGTATACATGGGGTTTTGTTTTGGAGCTGCAGCAAAAGGAAAATGATACAGGGAACCACAAAGTATTTGCAAGGAGGTATCTGAGCCTTGGTAGGTGTAACTCTGTATTAAAACAATCAATTTGAGCAGTTATTAGCTGACAGGGCTATAGTTGAAGGGACTAAATTAAATTTTTGTCTCCCATCCATTTGGTCATTTCCAAATACAAACTGCGTGAGAAAAAACATGAACTTTTCAGGGCAGGATGGAGACTTTGCAGAAGTAGGAGCTAACTTGTGGCTAAGTTGCTGCTCACAGAGCCTGTGAATCACGCCTTAGTGTGGAATGGCCTTTTGGAGACATCAGTGCCAAGCTCTGCTATCACTTGGCCTCCCTAAGACCACTGAACCTGCAGTAAACCAGGCAGGTTTCAGAATGTCTCAGATACTCAGAATATTTTACACTTGCTCTGTCTTACCTGAGCATAAACAGGATTTCAGGTGTTTGGTGGTGGGTTTTGTACAGTATTTGGAACTTATGCTCATAATCTGTTTTGTCTCTGTGTGTCAGGACAAGAATTCCCCTTGCTCTCCAAATGCAAAAATAAATAACCCCTTAACCTTGCTCTGTTGGTTGGCTGAGACTTGTAAACCTCCGAGTATTCCTCCCATCCTCTCCCTGTGATTAGGTGGAGCAGAGAGCTATTTGCCATGGTATTTGGGATTTTAGTTGCCTAAGTAAACAGACGGATTTCTGGTGGTTTTCCAGCCACTGGCAGAATAAGTTAGCAAGAGACTGTAAAAACCTAGACATAGAGGTGCTGTGGAACAAAAGGCTTCTCCTTCCAAAGGCATTTTCCCACAGTTCAGTGTCTTCACCATATTCTTCCTCTCTGAAGTTTTGTCCAAATAATCCACTGCTGCTACTTTTAAAATTTTTTTTTAATATCAGATTGCTATTTCCATTTTTGCTCTAGATTTTTTTCTGAAAATGAACTTGAAAAATGTTTAGAATGGCATATTTATTTCTGCTCTAAGTAGAGCACATGATGTGTCTCTGTAGCCTGGCTTGGCCCAGTGTTCTCCTTGCTTTGTTGCAACCTTGTGCAATTCAGTATTACCAGGTAGGATTAATTTCCCCTTTTTGCCAGCCTTTTTCTGGAGCATTCCAATGACATTCTTGTGATGTCACTGACCATATTCATTCTTCCTGGACTTTGTAATGGTGAGGTATTGAAAATACTGGGATGAAGCTCTGAGGTGGCAGAAAAAGGAGTTGAGCCACTTGTTTTCTTTCCCCACCCCACAGCAGGGATCAGGATCCTGGATGTGGCTGGGTGTTGTACCTGGCCTGCTGTGTGATTGTGAGCATGCTAAGTGTCACACCTGAGCTTTCTCTGGAAGGACATGGCATTCCTGGATCCAACAAAACTTAGTCTAGCTCAAAAATACCTCTTCTTTTGGTTAAAGGCTTTAAATTAGATTTTTTTAGAGCAGACCAGGTCAGATGTAACATCAGAGCATTTCCAGCAAGTACAAGTTTCTCATTTTATGTGATGGAGCTGGGTGACTTGTTTGGAAGCAAGGTGAGGTCCCTGCTGGTAGAAGCTTTGCCATTAAAATAAGCCCAAAACCCAGACCACTCTGATATTAAAAACCCATATTTGTTGAGGAATGGCTTTTCCCAGAGGCTCCTGGAGTTCCACAGCCCTGGTTAAATGGAGCTCAAACCCATTGTTACAGAAGGCATCTTGTTAAGCAGTGTCTTCACTTGCTTGGACAAAACATCCCCATTTCCAGGCAGAACTTGGGAAATCTTCCCAATACTGGTGTAATTCAGCAAACTGTGGGCAGTACATTCCAAAGGTATTGTCCAAAACAGGGATGACTTACCAGTGAGCAACAAGCATTGCTGCTTCTTGCACAGGGTAGTATTTAAAACTGTATTTAATGCTAAAGATGACATCTTGGAAATTCAGAGTGCTTGGAGCTGCCTGACAAGCATTAGGTGGGAGTCTGTGGGTGGAAGCACTTGAGGCTGGTGCTGCTTCCATCCAGGTCCTCTTGCAGCGTGAGGTGCATTAGCGAACCTCCTTGTGTGGTTACTTATTTGATAATAAAATTCATGTCAGGGGCCTAAATGTTATGATGCTGGAAGGAAATGCTTTGTTAAACCCCATGTTTCTGTCACAAGGTGTTTATAAGGTGTTTCATTATAGTAGGAATGCATTTAATATTTCCAAGGAATGGAATAAACTTCATTGTGACAAAGCATTCCTGGAATCTTGTATAAGCAATCACTCCAAAGCTTTTGGAAATGACATGGTGTCTGTTCCTGACTCCCAAGACATGTAATTCTGAGCATAATAGAATTTTTTTTTTAAATATTACTTTAAATTTCAGCATTCCCAGGTAGAAAAGTCTTGTTAAGTCTCCAGAGGAATTTCAACTTAGTGCTTAAATATGACCCATTTGCTTTGTGCTTTATGTTTCTGTGAGGCCAAATACAAATCTCATGGTTGGCCATGTGCAGAAACATTTGATGCTGGTTGCTTTTGTCTCAATGTAGTTCTCCCAAAATCACAGCAAGGCAGCCTTTTTCTTAGGGGCCTTGGGGTGCAGATGGGTACCAGCATGTTTTGGGATGTTCCAAAGTGAAACTGAAAACACTTTTTTTTTTTTAGCTACTTTTAAATGTTTGTTTCCAGAAAGCTAAAACTAAGTAGTAAATACAGTTGTTGCTATTCCCTGTGGGTTTAATTTCAGTGAGCAGGACCATTCTTGCTGTGCAAAGTAGAAGGGTTATTTCTACTATAAAGTGGAAGCTGTGCCATGAAGTCAGAGTTGAGACTGCAGTTGATGCGAAATGAGGTATTTCTGGGTGTTACAGCATCATTAAAAACGAAAACACGGATTCCCCTTTTATACTTGTGCCAAGCTCTGACCCCTTAGTTTTAACCTTGCACAAGTTCAAGTTCCTAATAGCAAATAAACCCCAAAGCTCCAGTGGCCTTTGGAAATGTAGCACAGTCCTGTGTCTTTGGCACCTGTTGAATGGTTTTCAGTTTTCTATTTCTCTTCCCCTTTATTCCATTAATGAGGTGAAAGAGAATGTGGTTCTGCTGTTGGTGTCAGGTGTGATAGTTGAAGGAAGTGATGGTTGATCTCCACATTGTGCTTGTTTTAACAGCAAGTCCTGGGTCCAATTTAGGTCCAATTTCATCCAGAATTTCTTTTTAAGAGCCTTTACCTTCTGGAGAAGGTAGCAACTCTTTTGTCTGCTTAGGAAAGCTGGTTAACTGGGGAAAGAATCTGGAATTTGTCAGTAACTGTGAAGGCTGGAAGTCCTTTCCACATAACTCAGTCCAGAACTCACCTATGCGGGGTCCTTCAGATTTCTGGTACTTCTGGAATTATTGGGATCTGAGTATTGTAAATGATGTTTTCTCTTTGTGGCTGGCTACGCTGGATCCCTGACAGCCACAAAGGATGTTTGGAGGCCACTGGATGCATACAAGTGCATAATGCTGCTGAATTTCATCAAGTCATTTAGTAGCTGCAGCAACTGCAAGGAATTGTAGCCTCCTTCATTGTAAAACACCTTGGGAGGGTTTGTAGCTGCTCAGTAATGCCAAATGGTGCATTTGAGCACAGCCCAGAATGCAGATGCCTGAGGTTTGGGAGAGGGCTCCTGGCTTTGCGTGGGATTTTGGTGTAGGAGGCTCTGAGGGGACGAGGCAGGCAGCTGGAGAAAAATCATTAGTAATTTGATAATAGAAATACTGATAATATTTAAGTATCTTTACCATCCCAGGTGTTTGGTGTTGGGAGTGTTAGAAACCCTGAGCTTGGCCTATGTAGAATTCCTTGCCTTGCCCTTAGCTTTTGGTCTTGAGCTGTGATGGAAACACTGTTTAAATAAATGCTTTGAAAACTGCCATCCAAGGCTTCCCTCAGCAGTTGTTTCAGGTGTATCTGAGTTTATATTTCACAAGTCTGTTCCTTTCCTGGATTTGGAATGCCCATATAAGTGCAGAGGCTCTTGCAGGAGTGATTCCTTGTTTAGGTGGTGTAGCAACGCCAGGTCATGATCTCTGGTACTCAGAGCAGCTCACTGTGGTGAGGGTTTGAACTGCTGTACATATGCAACACTCGGGACCGTTGGCATTGAGTCTTTTCCTTGTTTTTAGAGACTGAGAACTTTTTCCAGATGTTGGGAATCATTTCAGATCCAAAACCTGACAATGGATAGCTTTTGACAGCATCAAAGTCATTTGGAAGAAGTGACTAAGTCCCCGTGAAAGTATCTTGGGCAATTGTGGTGCATTTTGGCATTGCCAGCAGTCTTGCCTTGAGTTTTGGGCAACTGGTGGAGCACAAAGCTGGTAGGCATTACCACTGCCTAGTAAAAAGGGAGAAACAAAGAATTGGCTTTGGAGGGACGTGTCCCCCCTTGGAGTCCTTTCTCTGGAGAAGCATGGAGCCCAGACAGTTGGAGAGGAGAGCACAGCTTCTCCATGGCCGTGTTACGGTGCCTGTCCTTGTTGCCAGGCTGTGGCACATCTGTGTGACGGCAAAAGGTTGTGGTCCTCTGAGGATGTGTTTGGAAGAGGAGCCAAATACAGCTGCTGGGGACAGGGCAGTAGCTGAGAGCCCTGTGAGCAGGTGGTTCTTGGCTGTAATCTGGTAGTAATTGAGCGTACAGCCTACCTAAAGCTGGGCTTCTTGGTCTTCTGGTGGTTTCCACTGGTGCCCAGTTACTGATGCTGCCACAGGAAGGTCCTTCTTCCCAGTCTTTCTAAAACATTCCTAGTTTTGTATCTTCCTTGGTTAAAAACTAATATGCTAGAGCACCATGTGGCACCTCTTGTTTCCAGGGACAAGCAGTGCAAAGATCATGTCTTGGCCATCTGCTTCAAAATTAGGTCTTGTGGGACAGTACTTGTGTCTCAAACATGGAGGTGTGAAAGGCTTCCTGGTCTGAGGGGAGGGACTCTGCATGTACTGTGACACCACCAATAGGCTTTGTCATGTGCATTTTAATTCACAACAGATGAAGCTTTCATTGCCTTGTGATTTGAGGAGTTTGAGAGCTGGAGGGAGATAATCCCAATGTTTGAAATTAAAAGCTTGGATATTTGCTTATTGCCTTTGCAGGCCTTCAGAAAAAGTTGTCTGTGATTGTTGCAGTAATTTCACCAGGTGAGGGATGCAGACTCTAAACTCTCTTTCCCAGCAGATAATCAGGATACAGTAGGAGTTCCTACTCGAAAGAGTTCTACTTAGGCACAGTAAAAGCCCTCTCAAAGTGGAGAACACACAGCAAAAACTAAGTAGAACCAGAAGAATCTGTATAATTGCACCTGAAAGTAGTCAAATGCCAAAATAACTGACTTCTTCAAGTGTTAGTTCAAAGATTTTTTTTAACTAATATTTGCAATTCTTATTAAGGAGACAGCCTGAAGGGACTTTCTTCCAAGTTAAAGAAATGAAAATTTGAAGTGGTTCTGAAGGTTCCCACTTCCTGCCTGGTGTTTGTTACTGGGTCAGCTTCTGAAGAAGTGTGTTGGGTGCTGGCCTGAAAAGGTTGGTTTTTTTTCTGGTTTCTTCAGCAAAACACTTCCAGAGCCATAGAGGAAGGAGCTGGTATTTGAACAAGACCCTTATGTAAAAATCACAGCAGGACATAGTTGTTTTTACTGTCCTGTGCTTGCTTTGATGTGTGTGTGTACCTGGTATGGTAGTGACAGTGCAGTGCTTTGCTCTGGGTCACTTCTTTGGGATTTGCCTTTGCTTTTCAGAGTTGGGGCACTTGGGATGGGCTTGGTTGGATTGGAACACCAGCACACTCGAACCATTCTGGTGTTTGAGTGTCTGACACTCATCCCCAGTGGTGCTTTTTGGGATGTGCAGACATGTGCACCCACAACAGAGCCGTGGTTACATGGATATTGGTCTTGGACAGTTCCCATTCCCTGACTGCCTGGATACAGCTGTTTGCAGGGCTGTAGAATGCAGGGGATCAGGGAACTCTCCAATGGAAAGTGTCTCCTCTCTGCTCTTTTTGCTCAGCCCTCTGATCCCATGAACAGCTGCTTTGTTCCAAGTGCCAGAAGTGATGATGTTTGAACTGTTCAACTCTGTCAGCAAAACAAATGGATGTGCATCCACACGTCAACATTTCTGTGGCCTGTTTGGTGTGCACATCTAGTTAGAAATGCATATTTAAATTTGGAAAGAGCTCTAGAGAGTTTTTTTAAATTTTGATGTCCTCTACAGCTGGTAACTGTGTGCCTGATGTGTTCTTGTGCAACAAAACACAAATGCATTCCTTTGTCTGGCAGATAGAAATATGGAGAGGGATTGGGGGAAACCAGGAGGATGAATACACATGAATAAACAGTCTCCCTTTTCTTTCCTGTGTGGGAAGAAAAACTTAAGACTAAGTTAACTCCTAGTTATCTTTACCCTAGTTATCTAGGATTTGAGAAATAGGGAGTGAAAGGAATGGTGGGAAAAGAAGCATGTGGGAGAGCCATGTCTTGAGGTTGGATTCCTGAGCAGGAGCTTGGAAGTGACAGAGCTTTATTAAACAATGTGAGTTAAAACTAGGCTGAACAGCAGCTTTTTAGTAAAAAGGGAGGAAGAGCAACATTCCAGCTCTTAGTTATGAGCATAATTTTTGTTCTGGGAGCAACAGTGTAAACTGGAATGTCCTTGGAGTAAAATCTTACCTAGTGTGCATAGAGGAAAATAACTATAATATAAAATAATTCAATAAAAAAATAAGTAATTTCTGTACACTATGAAGATCTGATGAAATAATGTGTTGAATGTCTTTGTTTTGATAGTATGTAATACTCCTGCAATGACTGAGAGGCCATCGGAGCAAATTAAGTGATACTCTTTGATTTATACACAATTTAGATATGTATTAGGTTGTTCTGTAATAACCAGTCTCTTTATTTTACTTGGTATGACATGATATGCTTGAATGACATGAATATGACATGCTTGAAATGTCCTTATTTGTATTGTTAATAGAGCTGAAATTGATGCTTGAAAATGTACACAAAACCATTTCTGGCTGGGATGATAACTTCTAGGAGGGGAACAGTACAAGGACTTGGAGTTCTCTTTAGGGATGATGAATACTGAAACTTTCTGGAGGGAGGGTGTTTGGGATCTGTGTCACTCTCGTGTGCCGTGGTGTAATTCCCTGCTGTCCTTTGCCAGGGTGTTTCTGCAGGCAGCACTGGGATTTGGAGGAGGCTGGGTGCCAGCCTGTTCAGTGCACTCAATTATTCACCAGTCATTAGTGTAATTATTCCTCTTGCTGCCTTGCACAGCAGTTACAAGGCAGGGTTGATTAGGTGGGTTTTTCCTCTTGCAGAATCCCAGTGTCTTGATGACAGTAATATTTTAATGGGAGGGGAACAAGGGATATCCTTGTAAGCTAGTGTGCAGTCCATCAAATACAAAATTGCATGTCCAGGTTTGTTTCCCATTCCCTACCAAAAGGGAATAGAGCTAGGGAATCTGCATCTACTTGCTGGTTTGACTCAACAGCTGTAGAAACACTTCTGATTAAATGAGTGCAAGTCTGTGTAGAGGCAAGTCTTCAAACCCTTAAATGAGAAAATGTTGAAAACACTGGAAGTTTCCCATTCTCCCCCACTGCTGTATGACTTGTGTTCTGCTATTTCTGTATCAGATCCCACCAGACTATTTTCTCTTAACTTGAGGGAGCTCAGGTAGCTGGTTAAAAATACCTTCAGCAATTAGAGACTGCAGTTAGACTTGGAGGTATATCTTGTTGGGAACAAGGGCGAACAAGTGATTGCTAAGCTCCTCATGCCTCCAGAATATCTTTTCTTCAAAGGCAGCTTCTGCAGAGCCCTCAGAGGAAAACGTTTTGGGGTGTAAACAGGCAAAATGACTTCTTGTAGCGGAAATCCCGGCTTATAAAATAACGTGTTGCCAGGGCTGTTTTGTTGGCTGTAAAACTAAGTAAGAATAAATGAGCAGAGTGTGGTAAATAAAGTGCAAAGTCATCATTAAAAAATGATCCGAGCTAGAAGAGGCTTGTTGGGAAGAGGATGCTGGCAGGTTTTCCAAGTGCAGATGCAGGTTGTGCCAGCAGAACAAAGTGCTTTTGCAGGTAAAGCTGCTTTTTGCAGGGAAGTGGTACAAGCCACAACCACATCTGCGCTGGGGCTGCTGCCAGTGTCAAGATGCTGCCAAAGATTACATCCCCAAGCCACTGCTGCATTGGCCTAAAGAGTTTCTTAAGATGGCTAATTTTTTTTTCTTGGTTGAGAGTTGTAGACTAAGGCATAGGCATCACCAGAATGGATTTCCTGCCTGTTTGTCAGGGTGACATTGGGTGTTTAAGACATATTTTGTCTGTGATGGGGAGATGAACTCACCCTAAGCAATGTGTTTTTTTTCCTTTCCTAAAATACTGTGGAATGTGGTGATGCTTCACTGCAATGGGAAAACTTCCTGTTTGCCCAGGTGAAGAGGGAATGGATCATAAAAGTGGGTGTTCTTCGAAGAAGGGACAAAATCAGAAGCAATGACGAACAGAGAACTGAAGAAAAGTACTAAGTGCTCACCTCACTAGAGCCTCGAGGAGAAAGAGAAGATAGAAGAATGTTAAAGTTTTTTTTTTTGTTCTCCAAAAATGCTCATGTAAATCACCCCTGGCTAAAAATTCTTGTGCTAAGCCCATTTTTCTCACCAGTTGTGCTGTTGATGAAGGGGTTAACACTTCCATGCCACCAGTGACTATGTATCCAAATATTTTTGAGGTAACCTGGACATTGCCATGAGAGAAGTTACTCATTTGGATGGCTTTTGTTTACTTACCATGGTAGATCTTTAACTTGCAGGGGTTTGTGGGTGCCACCTCATTCTGCTCATGGAAGAAGCTATCATCCGTCACCATTTTCTTTTCCCTGTCTGTATATTCATTGGAAAATGTTAATTATAATGTTCTGAACTGGAACTCAGGATTGAGGACAGGCTGCACAGGCATGTTAATGAGATTTTTGTGTAGTGAGTTATTTCCCCCAAAAACCTGTGAGTCTGAGGACTCTGATTTCTGGGGATAAATTTCTGGGGATAAAGCTCTGCTCACAGTCAGGTTACCCTGTGATCTTTAGGAATCAACAGTGGTTGTCTTGAGGTGATACAGAGTTTGGCTGGATTATATCTTCTGTATTAAACAACTTATGTGTCTTTATGTCCAAGCACCCTGTGATAAGCATTCTCCAGCAGTGCCCAGTAACAAAGCAGGTGGGAGGCAGATTACCCAAAACCTGAGACATAACCAGCAGTGTTTGAGAAATACATTGATGCTGAGCATCCTTGGAGGCTGATCCTTTGCTTGGACACTGTATGAAGAGAAGACACCCTTAAATCATCATCTGGAAGGACAATTTGAGAGCCCTTTGCTGAGAACTTACAAAAGTTAACCCAGAAAATCAATTAGTTGTTTTCATGGCACACATTTGAGCCTACAGACAGACCTGCCATGGAAATAGGCTGTGGAAAAAATCCACAAGTTATTGGGAATTTACCTTTTCCAGTACAACTGTGATGCTGAGTATTAGAAAAATACCTTCATCCTCCTAGAGTTTGTCTGATTTCTTTTAAATATTTCAAGTATGCCATGGTATCATTATTTCTTCAAGTTGCTTCTGATACTTCCTACATGATCTGATCATAGCAGCCTCCTAACACTGCCCTGGACTGGGTGGTGCCTCTGAATGTGCTTAAAGCGGCAAAAGTCAAGTTCTGTTGTCCTAAAGGTGTGCAAAATCCATGAAATGCTGGGTACTGTTAACTGGGATATCATTCATATCATATCACCCAGAGCTGAGGTGCCTGTTCCTTACGCTGCATGAGCTGCTGGAAGCAGGAGCCAGCAGAGCCAGCAGTTTCCTTCCCTGGTGTGGAGGAACAGTGCCAGTCTCCTACAGATTTATAAACCCAGGATGTGGGTACGGCCCTTTGGGTGCCTCTGGCTCTGGGCCAGGCTCTGATAGTGAACATTGAGTCAATGTACCAATACATATTGGAGTGAGGGAAAAGAGAGGGCAAGCTTTTCTGAGACTCCAGAAGACTTGTACAAAATGATTTAAAGGAAGAAAGCAGATGTACAGTTCATCTCTCAGCTTTATTCCTTCAACATCCATTTCTGCCTGCAAACAGGACAGTTTCTGGGGCTCACATCAGCAGACCTGTACTTTCCCAGAAATGCACAGTTCATTCAGGAGTTGAGTCATTGAAGACAGCACATGAAAAATGTGCTTTGGGTTGTTTCCTTTTATCAGCTTGATGGGTAGCTGGCCTGACATATGCCACTTCCAGTCTTTCCAACATTGACTAATAAAAGACCTTAAAAAAAAGTGTATTTCTGTCAGGCTCACGTGGTTACATTGAGGACACTTGGTAGTAGATAGTGGCAGTATTCCTACAGTTTACTATCAAGATCTGCTATTTGGTAGGCCAGACGAATACAACCCCCAGACACTGGGGTGAAGGGGGTGAGGGCCTGCTCTTTGTAGCTGGTGGGATAATGGAGAAAAAAAGTGGCACCCTTGGCTGTACCTGACATCAAAGTATACCCCAGTATGCTTTACAGTCTTTGGGACAAAGAAGGTTTGGGGGTCTGTTGATATGGGAAGACCCAGCTTTAACATGCCTGACACATGGCTCTTGGCAGACTGAGACAAACAGATTTCTTGGAAGCAAGTCCCTGTTGTCCAGGTTGTGCCAGCTCAGTTGTCTGGTGACACAGTGATCCCTTCTGTGTTAAACCAGCAACCCCCTTTACCCAGTCAGTTCCTATGTCTGGTCACTCATGTCCCTATCACTGACTCCAGTGGCCAGTCTGGGAGCCAGTGCTTGTGTGAGCTTGTGTTGCTGCTGAATAAATACTTTCTGAGCTGGTCTGGTCTTGCCGTTACTGCCCTATTTCAGATTAAAATCATAATCCAAGTTGCTGTCACTTCATCTCATAGACAAAAATAGAGCTGGTGCACAGCTAAGCCGTTCTGGGTGTCTCAAGTCTTCCTTGGCCTCTTTGGAATCTTGTGCAGGGCGAGAGATTTCTGACCTGTGCTCTTGGGCCAAGCCATGGTGTTTTGGTATGTATCTTCAGTCACTGATTTCATTCAGTATCAGTCCTTTTTGTGGCAAAATGTGCTTCTGCTTTCCTCTTGAAGCAACACAGTGTATTTTATTCAAGCCAGGCATTAGTGAGTAGTTATATTGGTCTGAGAGAAGAATTGAAACTGTCCCTGTGTGTAGTCTTCTAGAGACATGTAGAACTGAAAGTATCTAATGATGTTTTATGCCTTAGGGATGCTTGTGAACTGGATAAAACCCAAGTTTTTGTGTCTGATAGTGCTGGACATGTATGTGATCCATATATAAGATGAGTGCAGTAACTATATGGTGGGTCCAAACTTAGTGTGGTGGGGTGAGAATTTCAATAGGATTGGGGTCATGTTGGATAGAAGAGGAAAAATGGAACCTGTTGGTCTGGAAGAGCAGTGGTGTCAAGAGGGAAGCGGGCTCAGATATGCTTTGTGGACACTGGTTGTGGGAGTGGTGTTCTATTGACAAGCAGGGAAGGTGACCATGTGTCATTTGTGATGGGGACACAGGTTTGTTATTGATTTCCTGAATATCCATTTCTATTTCATGGACTCTCATCCTGTCAGAGCAGTTCTGTGGCACTGGATGTTGACTAAAGGTTTGACTTGAGGGGGAAATTGGTGATTACCGGGGACTTGGAGTTTACCTGGATGAACACACAGGCCCTTTACATCCATGGTACCCAAAACTTGTGGGGTTTTTGCTCTCACCTCGTGCCCAGCCTGGCTGCAGCGCTGCGGGCTGTTTCTTCCTCCACAGCGGATGGGGAGATACTACGGAGCTGCTGAAATAGTAAACGGGAAGAATTATATGGAAATGATGCCATCGCCTTCTCCTACTCTTTTAAGGCAAGTCTTTGCAAATCCTTGAGTGGGAGGCATAGGATTGAATAAAGCCGTTGTGCAGCTTACGCTGGCACCCATGTGCTCCCACCCAGTGCTCAGCACAGCAGCTGCAGTTGCTCAGCAGAGACTCCAGAAACCAGAGCTGGGGTTCTTGTTGTCTACCCAGCTTTGCTGAGCTTTTGTTCATATGTTGGGATTTCTTGTGCTGAGAGACACCAGGGAGAGAGAAATCCTTTGGGTGATACTGCTCTTGTGAGCAATAAAACATCAGCTCAGGACCTGTGAGTCCTTCCTCTTTAAAGGATGGACTTTATACTCTAGAACTATAGCAAAAGGAAGTAGAAATCAAAGTGTTCTTCAGATTAAATGTATAAAATAAGGGTTAGCATTTCTCTGTATCCTGTCATCAACCCTAGCTCTCCTGCTATGGAAGTGAGCATAGCTGAAATGCTGGAAGAGGTGATCCCTGGTGGTTTTTAATTTGTTTTGAGTTGGTGGTGGAGCTTCTGCAGTTGTTTGAGAACAGCAGGGCGAATCCATGCCGTCTTCTTTTATTTAGAAGTATTACAGTGTGAATTAAGTTTTTGCATTTCCAAATTTGCTAATTCATCCTGGAATTGTTGCTTTAGTATTTTTTTCTGATTTTAAAAGCTCTATTAGACAATGGTTTCTTCATTGCAGCTCCTAATCATTAACCTGAAAGCTTTCCAAAAGGCTCTGAGAAAATGTAAAGCAGCTGACTGCTTAATTTCTGTCTCTTGAATCAATTAACTGAAGTAATAGAGTTTTCGCTGAAGTTGCTTTTTATTATCTTCCTCTGCTAGAAGAACGTATGTTCATCAGAGCTGGAAACTGTCATTAAAGTGCACATAAGATACTACAAACTGAGATCATCAGATCATGGCTACCATGTGGTGCCATGATGTAATGGTACTAATTCAGTAACATTGTAAAACTTAATTTTCAGAATTAGGAGATGATGTGTGAAGGGAAGTTAACGAGATGAAGAAAGATGTAGGGAGCAGAGGAGATGATCGGTGTCGAAGTTGAAGGCTCTGTATGTGTTAATGGAAGTTATAGTGAGGTGGCAAATGCCAGATGGAGGACAGCAGATGACAACAGTCACAGGGAGTAGATTGGCTTCTTGTGGAGTTGTGTGGAAATGGCAGGAGACTGGTACATTTTCAGGTGGTTTAGAGTTCTAACTCAAGTCTTCTGATATGGCTTCAGTAGTAGGTAAGATGCAAAGACCATCCCCTGAGTGGGGTACAGAGAATGAGCAGTACTGATGTTGTTACTACCTCTGAGGGGAAGGTGAGATGTATCTGAGATCCACCAGTGTATTGTGCTGTCCCTGAGAACCCTGAGATGGCCAATGGCAGAAATGTCCCATGGTGTGATTCTCTCCCAGACCCCAGAGGATGGCAGAGGGAGAGAGCACAGATGGGTTGGCAGATTGAGCCCTTTAGCTGCTGTCCTCTTCTCGCAGCAGCCCTCTCATGTTCTGGCTGTAATCGAGCCAGGGAATATTAGGTTACACAGAAGTTTTCCAGTGGCTTCTCAGTGCACTCAGTTGGTGGTGGTTAAAAACTAACAAGTTTGAGATCATGTCCTGGAAGTACTCAACACTTGGCTCTTATCTTCTGTGCTGGCTTCCTGGGAATTTTATTAAGCTCCTAGAAATGAGGTTTTGTGCTTCTAAGATTTCCTGTCATTGTCTCCTGGAAGAATGGATGTGAATGGATCTCCACAAATGAAGGTCACTCAGTGCACTTGCAGGGCAGCGCAGACCTTTTGCTGACAGTTGTACTGTGATGTGTTTTAGCAGGTTAAAAGCTGATTTAAGACACTTTCTAGCTGTATCTTTACATCTGAGATGATCTATGTGGGGGTAGAAGAGGTGCAGGTAAAGAGCAGAGGTCCAAGTGAAGCAGATGTCAGGTTATTGCAGAATTTTGGGCTGGTGCCCCTTGGTTATTATGTGATGAAGCAGCTCTTTGGTGCCTGGGCATGGTGTTGGTCACAGTCTCTCATGGTGGGGTTGCTCCTCCTCTCCCCACTGCCACTAAAGGTGACCTCTGGGTTATTTATCAGCGCTTCTCCCATGGCATGTGTGCACGTGACAGGCCTTGGAGATGCTGGGCAGAGGGAGTTTCCACTTGGTGCTCTACTGTTGCAAACACTGAGGGTTTGGCTGGTTAAATATTTACAGTGGTGGTGTGACGGCTGTCCCCAGGTGCCACTTCACTGGAGCAGATGTTTGTGCTGCTTGGTTTCAGACCAGCATTAGCTTGTGACGGCTCTTTGCTCCTCCACCAAGCCAAACCCTCAGTCTTGTCAGCTGATGTGAAACCATGGGTTTCCTTCTGCTGGGAAATGTAAACCCAGTCTTTTGACCCCGTGGAATACAGCAGTGGACATTGCTGAGGTTTGAACCCTGTACAGAGTTCTGAGGCTTGGGCAGAGCCAGGGTTTCTGGAGCATCTGCTTGGATTCACAAGTGCAAAGCAATTGTGTAGAAAACCCAACTGGAAGCGGCATCAATTCCTTATTGCTGTAAAAGCCTCTGTTATTGAGATAGAGGTGCTGCAGTTGGGATGAAATCTGTTGGAATGCAGAAGTTACCATGGGTGGAAAACAAAACCAGCCATGGCATGGAAAGAAACAAAACAAAGAATTTATCAGTATCATGTCTCCAGGAGGTGAGAAAGGATTTTACTGGAGAACTGAGCTTAAGTTGTTCTTAAATGGTTCTTATTTGCAGTAAATGCTGAAACTGAACCAGAAGCTGACTCGCGGCATGTGAAGAGAAGCTGAACTGAAAAAAAAAGTGCTTTTCTTTGTAAAAACATCAAGAATTAACCACGCAGCTCATCTTGATGGATGGAAACATGAATGGATCAAATGCTCCCAACTGTCATTCAGCAAATTGTGCTGCTTGGAAATTCTGATTCAAGCTAATGTTCTAATAATATTTAATTTATAATTCATTTATGCACTTAAGTGCATCCAGATTCTTCCTTCCGATTCGTACTTTCTTATTTTGACAGCAAAAAGAATTCTAACTCTTATCACTGATGAAGCTTCCAGTTGAATTAAATTCTATTACATTAAGGAGATTCATTTGAATTAATAATGCTGCTTTGGTGAAGTCCAGACTTTTGTAGGGTTTCCTATTGCTGTATCTTCTGCTTGCATTGGTGTGCTGGAGCATGGCAACATAGATAAGGACAGTAAATGTAAATACCTCCAGTGAAAAGCTGAGGTGGAGTGGAATTTGTTTGAAGCATATGTGTGACTTGGTTGCTTTGTTAGCGCAAAAAAAAAAAAAAATCCCTGCTGAAGGACTGAGGGTGTTTCTCTCTGGGCAGAGCTTTATTTGGAATGTTTTGTTAGGAAACCTTTTGAAGTGCCCGGAGAATTTCAACAAAATGGCTGCTTTCCTCGGGTTTGTTCCTATCTGGATATCAACAGACTTGCTGCCCTCGGCTCCAGGCAATCTGCCTTGGCTCCAACGTGTAAAATTTAATAGGAGACTGCTGTAAGTGAGATCTGCTGTTTCAGCTTTCATCAGACCACGTTTGGAGGAGAATGTGTTGGCTGTTCCCTTGCTCTCTGTCCATCCCTGACTGCTTTCTGTAAGAAAATTCATCTTTGTAAACAGAAAATAGCCTTAGTAGGAGCGGCTCTTGCAGCCTCGGGAGTAATCCCGTGTGAGCGGCAGCGGGCCCTGTTCATAACCAATCTGTGTGGTGTCAGTTGTAGGAAATAATCTGGTGTGCCCAGTGAGGAGGTGGAACAGAGCCCGTGACTTCCCTGTGCTGTGTAACCCAGTGTTTGGACATTCCAGTAATTTTTACAGCATGAATGTCCAGAGTGATGGCTGAGGGTTGGTGGAAAGCTGGAGTAGAACTGGTGTTGAAATACAACATTATTTTGGTGGTGTTTTGACCCTGTGTGCCCGAGGTACAGGATACAGCTCTCACTGGGTGGATGCTGTGGTTGACTCCTCCAGCACTGCTCTGGAATAACTGTGAGGAAGTGTGTGCATTCCATGATGGTGTGCCTGCTCTTGGACTGGAACAATCCTTCATGCCAGAACTTTTGGCATTTGTATTTAACTCTTAGCTGCGCCCCTTAGCTGCCTCCCTCCCAGTCTTCTGTGCTCCCTGTGTGCCTCCAGCTCAGATTGTATCCCTGTCCAGGGATGAGCAAGGGCAGGGCTGTGTTAATTCTTGCCTTCTGTATCCGGCAAACAGCCAGGGGAGGTTTGAATGCTACATCTGGGATGTGGCAGGCAGTGAAAGCAGGCAGCCCAGCTATTTCTGGTGCGAGCTTGTCATGCTGCTGGCGTTTCTTTCTTTTTTAAATGTTCAGCCAACAGTGCTGGAGGAAGCTGGAGCCCAGCAAGCCAGGAGAAGGTGATAGTACACAGAATCAACAGTACAATCCTAAATAATGTCCAGTTTCATACCCTGACCTCACAGTGCTGGGATACCTGGGGGCTCTGACCTGGGGAAACTTTTGGAAAGCTGCAGTGCCTGTGTGTTGGGAAAATGGAGAAGCCACAAATGAAAACCTCTTGTCCTTTCCAACCACATGTCCTTTGGGGAGTGGTATTTGCTGGATCAACCTTGTTCTATTTAATAATCACTGCGGACCGTTGGAGTTTCTTATCCACGCACCGTAACTTTTCCTTCAATTGAGGGGAAACCTTCCATCTTTTTCAAGTCAGCCAGAGACCACTACCTCAGCTGCCTCTTAGTCTATTAAGTGATTAAGAGGTATTCCAGAAGCCTTAATAAGTGGCCAAGTGGGCTGCTGTGGTAGAAGGTAGGACAAGACTTTGGGCTGATTTTAATTAAAGCTCTCTCAATGTCTTTGCTTGAGAAATGAAGAAAATTGTGTTCCTCTGTACATCTGGCAGATTTCTGGGGTGAGTGAAGACTCCTTATGTTGAAGGGCTGTATGCTTTGCTGTCTGAAATTCATAACTTGAGAATTACAGGGGCTGGTATCATAACCAAGATAATCTAGAGATAAGATTGGTTTATTTACTAAGGTATATTTTCATCTTTGATTAAATTGCTCCAGGAATTGTGTCTAAGTGAGCTTTTAAGAACTTTTAAGGTACTGCTACATAATACAGACAGAGCTACAGAAAAGGTTGTTGTGGAGATCCAAATACAAAATAATGTAGAAAGATCAGAAACTAAACCCTAAAAGATGCTGCTGGAGGAGCCTTTGGGTGAAGGAGACCCTTAAATTCCCATAAAGCTTCTTGTTGGCAGGACTGACTTGAAAGAGCTGAGCTACTTGCTCCCCTCTGCAGGGCTGGATGAGGGAGGGATGCTGTTGGAGAGCTGGTGACATGTGGTTGTCAGCCAGGCACCTCATGTTGCTGCAGGGAAGAGCTTGGGTCCTTGTCACGTGGGAGACTGGTTCAGATGTGAACCAGACTGGTTCAGATATGGACCAGAACCACACTGTCACCATTCAGTGTGAAGCAATACCCATTTCTGGTATCTTCTGCCCCATATTGTGTAGATCTGCTGTCCCAGCTGTTTTGAGGTTCCATAGGTACTGGATCAGGGATCTGGTCAAACCTTTCGAAAGCTGCTTTGGTTTACAAAGGCTTTTTAAGCTGGAAAAAAATTCTTAGTTTGGCATTAAACAATCTGTGCTGGCATTAGTAAGAGTCAGAACACACTGTAGAAGGAGAGGAGTGTCACTTTTTATAGTATAAACCACAAGACTGGTTCTTTGTGCTTATTACACTGTCACCCGAGGGCTTTATTTTGGTGAAGGTTTTGTTGGTGTTGATGAAAGAGGCTGTCCTGCTTTCCCCTTGTGCTAATGCAGCTGTTTGTGTGGTCAGGCAGTCCAATAGATTGGAGAACTGATTCCATAAAAAAAAACAACCTAAAGAAAAAAAGAAGATCAGTTTCTGAGCCATTATTTGCAGAATAAAATGGCTGTAGTGGTATGGACTGGTGAGGGCAGGAGATGCAGGGATGGGATGGCTGCTGTGGGTGACAGCTTTGGCTTTTGGCAGCATCAGTTTGTGGCTGTAGCTCCAGGGCTCAGGAAATCACACTGCTGGTTTATGTCCTACTTTTCAACAGCTTCAGTGCATCCATTGAACCTTGGCCCTGAGGCAAACTTCCATTTTGGTGTCAAATGGCAAAGTACACACAGCCTCTCTCAGGGCCCTGCTCTTGTCTCCTTTGCATGTAAATGGTCCTAAAACTGAGCTCAGAGAGTGGATTTGGAGAGCTAAAACATGGTTCTGGGATGTAACAGAAGCCATATGGTCTGTGTGTTTCTCATATAATCAAAATCCTAGCTGGTGATTCAGATTTAGTTGGAATAATCACTTGTACACAAGTGAAAATCAGCTCTTGGGTTCCACCTTCTTTCTGACCTTTTTACGCTGTATTTCTTTCCTTAGCTGTCCATGAGTTTTTTCTGGATTTCATGGTGTTTCAGGAACTTCTGAGGTCTTCCAAGGACTTTATCATCTTACACACAGCCAGTTGTGTTCTGGGACAGTTTTCAGTCCAGGCGTTTTGATGGTCAGGGCTGGATTATTCTTGCTCTGCAAGTAGTGTGGAGATTGTGGCAAAAGTGGATATGATGGGTGGAAATCAGCCCTTCCTACATTTTACAGACATTCTGGAATTGCATTGTGTGGGAATGCTTGATGTGGAGATGCTGGCACTGTGGTAGGTGTAATTAATCTGGTCCTTAAATCTTCAACCAAATTGTCATTTTATACTGATACTTGGATTTATTGAGTTGTTTTTTTTTCCTTTTAAATTTGTCTATCTGTCAAGCCCAGCTATTTCCCAGTCCATGCCAGTAAACATGCATTGGCTGAACAGATGATGTTATCAGACACCCTGATTTTCCCTTTGCCTATTCAAAGCCCTGCTTGGTGTTCTCACTCTGTCTTGGTTACTCAATTATTGATTGTTTTTCTCTTCTTTCTCCAGAATCCAGCGACTATCACTCGAATACTGCTTAGCCATTTCAACTGGGATAAGGAGAAGCTGATGGAGAGGTAAGCAGCCACCTTAGTATGCAACCACCTTGTACCACAGAGCTGGAAAAAATGTTTGTTCCTGGACCAAGTGAGTGTGGATGAATGCAGAGTGTGTGGCAGGAGAATCTTTTCTGTAAGCTTTAAATGTTCCCCCTTTCCCAGCTAAGGGTGACTCGTGACTCATTGTTTTAATATTATTGATGCCTGGTTAGATTTAAAAGTTGTGGCAGTTAAGTTGCCTATTGGAAAGAGGGATTTCCAGTTTGAACATGTACAGGCTTTGGACAGGCTTTGGAAAAAAGCAAGCAGGAACAGGTTCTTGTTATCTAGCAACGGTTTTGGATTTGGGTTTAGCTGCTCTTGCCTGTCATGCTGGCATGTGTATTCCTGACATGTTTATTTGCTGCTCTGGCCAAGGCTAAATTGTTCCTGAATGATAATGGTCCTGCCCAGTCTTCATCTCCACAACTCCAGGTTTTTTTCAGTGTGTGTGAATAATGGCTTGAATTTTGTGTCTTGCTCCCCCTCAGAGCAGAGTGTTTTATGGTTATTTCCCATCTTTGATTCCCAGCTTTTGGAATGTTGCTTGGTAAAGGTACTTTTCAGTTTGTTGTTATACAGTGGAGACCGAATCCAGCTGCATTTGGTTTATTCCAGTGCCAGTATTGGTGTTGAAGGAGCTGGAGAATTTAAATTACTTTAGAAACTGGGATTAATCTGGACCAAAAGGAGCAGTAAAAGCTGTACAGGGACTGTCTGGTTGTGGTGTCTGCTGGTCTTACCTGGTGTGAAGTGACCAGTGGGTGGGTGTGGAGGGCCTAGTAGGATCATTAGTTTGACTTTTCTCTTAATTACCATTTCCTTTGCCTGATAATCAGAGCATGGGGAGATGTGCTTAGTAAACCAGGAGCAGTTGGTGCTCCTGTGAATTGATAAATGTCCCTTTGCTGAGCCCCTGTAGTTTGGTACTCTGTCACCCAGGGAAAGAGGAGCAAAGGTCTTCACACTGTTAGTAATTATTTTGGAGTATAAATATTTTTGCTATCCTTGGTTAATGGATTTAGGACATCTTTAGTGCCCGTTGTGTAGTATTTTTGGTTAGTGATGGTGCTCAGATACCTGTAATGTTTTGTTTAACCTAGTTTTTTTTCTGAAGTGATCGTATTTTTGTACAGCTTTCTAGTCTTTATTTTCCTGAGATTGACCTCTTTTAATAAATGTTGGAAGTCTGAAAGCTTTGTGTTACAAGTATAGCCACTATTTGACTCAGCTGTTAAGAATTCTGATTTAATACCTGCCCTGCAACATGTCTGTTCACTTGGTATTTTAGTTTCTTGGGCTGGTTCTCTTGGTTGTGGTAAAGTTCACTCCCCTTGGCTGTGAGATACCTCTACACAAGTGCACTGAAAAGCCATCCCTCTGTGCAGTAGGTTTTGTTCCTTGTCATTGAAAGCTTGTTTAGGCCTGCCATCAACTTAAAAATAAAAAATTGGGCTGTGGTTTTGTTTTTGTTTTTTTTTTTTTCAAGGGAGGTGCCAGCCAGCTCAATGTGAGGTATTATTGTTAAGGCTTTTACAGTTTTAAGTACATGTTATATTTATAAATCCACAGGTAAACATATTCATGAAAATATTTAACTCAGCAAGATTACCCCTGTGAGTAAAAGAATACATAACTTGATTAGGCAGACCTGTTGCACATTGTTGCCAGTTTTGGTGCTCATTGATGTCCTGTTGTATTAGAAAAACACCAAAACATGATCTCTTGAGTGCTGCCTTCTGACACTTCTGCACCAAATAATTTCCATGAAATCTTCTGGAGTGCTCAGCTGTGTTAAAGTAGGAGTAGAAAGCTGGGTAGGAGGCTGAGAGCAGGGTCATGGTGTTCAAGAGGGTTTGGTCATTGCTGTGGTGATAGGTGAGGATTAAGGGGGGAGAAAAAAAACCCAAAACATACATTTTGCTTGAAGGTTCCAATTGTTTGGTGGTGTGTATTTGCAGTTCCTAATCAGTGCCTGTTTTCCCTTAGCTCATGGTGAGTCAGCACGACCTCCCAGCAGCCTTATCAGACCTGGCCTGGAGGAAAGCGCTTTAACCAAGTGGCTTCTCTTTTTTTGATAAGCCGGAAGGTCTGAGCTTGTGACATGAAAATTTCTCTGTTTTCCTACTTTTTTAAGCCTTGTTATGCCTGTTTTTAACAAGCAGGTTGTTAGTGTCTCTACCAGCTGTGTCATGGAGTAATTACACAATGGTGTTCAGAGGGCAGATGTGCTACAGGTATTTATTCCACTTACAGTAAAGTAATAACAGCCACAATTGAAAACCTGCCCTGTCCCACTGGGACACTAATTGTCAAAAGCAAAATTGGAGGTTTGGGGTGGATTTGTTTGTAGGATGGAAGTGGTGAGTGGAGGAAACATTAGTTCAGCCTCTGATATGCCGCATGTGTTTAGGAGAATAAAGATGTCAAATATTATTTTCCTGGGTCTTGCAAGTTTGATTCATAGAGACAGGAGAGCACCAGGTGCAGAATGACCACATCACCTGAGAAACAAGTGAAGAAAGTGCTTTAGCTTGAACCTTGATTACCTTCCAATTTTACTATGGCTGATGGTGTCCTCTCCTTGAGGGGACTTTGGGGAGGAACCTCTGTGTGATGAAGAGGTTAAAATGCAGCTCTCCTGCTTTATGTGGCTTCCCCTGGTGATTTTGTTAAGAGAAAAGTGTCTCAGCATTTGCCCAAGGGCCCGATTTAATCCCTGGAGGCACAACCAGAGATACAGCAGTCCCTTGTAGCTGCTTATCTCTGTGGCCACATGTCCCTGTTCCCTCAGAGCGGAGGAGGGATGTCAGGAATGCCCAGATTGCCTCTTCTCCAGAACCTGGCTGCCTGCTTTCCTTGGAACAGATAAATACTTTACACTCTTCAGCAGAGGCTGAACAGGTGAAAAATGGTGCATGGCAGGAATTTTGATGTGGAGATACCTTTTACTGTGACTATTTTGATGCACTGACACTCACAAATGCTCTTCCATGGAAGTAAATATCCCAAAGTGTGTACTAGAAGCAATTTTTTTCAGTGAAAAGGCTTTTTATCTTTGATACTCCCATGGGTAGGATTTGATTATGTCTGGAAAATGGCGATTAGGCAGTTACAAACAGCAGGAGGGAATTTTGTGGAGATTAAGGGGCTGACAGCTTGATCCCTCTGCCAGAAAGACTTGGTGCTGTTATAGGTTTGGTCTCAGTAAGTAGAAACACTTGAAAAAAATGGACAAACACTGGTTTGTCCATTCATTTTAAAGTAACAGAAAAACCCCCAACTTTGGGATGAAGCAAATGAACTTTGAAGAATTGATAGAGGCAATTCTCATGTGTCAGAAGTGCTGGAATTACTCAAAATCTGCATTGTGAAGGGAAAGGAGGGCAGAGGATTGAAAGGGCTGTTAAAGGTGCTGTGCTCCTCCCTAGGATGAAAATAAGGATGAAGGTACCAAGAAGCAACCCTTTAATAGAGAGTATTTGAGGAAAAATCAGAATTCTTGTAGTTGTGAAGGAAGTGAGGAGGGATGCTGACATGGAGGAGATCTGGAGAAGTGTAGCCATCTTTTGCAATGTATTAGGTGAGATTTGGAGGAGAAATCTGAGTGAAATTGTATGAGATCAGGGCTGGGATTGCATGTGTCTTGTTGTCCTCGGATTCAAGGAGAACGAATGGAAATGGAAATTGGTGGTGGAGAAGGTTTGCTGGCCAGGGAAGTCAGTGAATGTAACATGGAGCTCACCTGCTGTGGGAGGGAAGGGTGTTAGAGCTGCTGCCTGGGAATCCTTTGACCAAAGAACGTGGGAAGGGCAAAGGGAGATCTGCCTACAGGGCTGGTCTGTGGTGATGCTGGAACATATGGGAAAAAGGGATGGTAATTGGAATTAGGTGTGTTCCTAGGCATTGAAGGAACTGCGAGAGTCTTCTGACTGAGCCCTTGGCATGTTTGTGTAAGGGGTGGTGGAGCAGTTAGAGAGCTGGTGGACTTTGGAGTATCCATTGGAACTGCATGTTCCCCAGGAGATCCACGTTTTCCTCTGCATGTCTGGAGTTCTTATAGCTCAGTGGCAGCATGAGTATGAGTCTGAGAGACATACGTAAAAATAAATGTGGAAATTACTTATTCAAGAAGAAAATGCATGAAAAGAGCATGGAGGAGCAGGAATACTATCCATAGGTATTTAAAGGGGATAGGTAATTCTAGGTGAAAAAAGTCAAGTTCCTGACATGGATATTCACCCTTAAAACCAGCCCTCCACTACAAAAACTTCTGGTATTTCCATGACCATTTAGCTGGTCACGGGTATCAGGGTTCAGGTTGCATCATAGCGTTTGTATACAAGACTATCTTCCTCACAAACTTCACCCAGCTGTGTGTCTGCTCTCCTCAGAGCATGTCCTGTGCTGCTCCTGCTGCCTCTAAGAGCAGTTGGAAGGCTGGAAAACTTTTGTGGACTTAATATTTATCCATGATTCTTAATAAACAAATACTGCCTGTAATGGGACTGCACTGAATTCACTTGCTAAAATTTTCTAAATACATAATTTTATATATTTAGATTCAAATATAACATAGAAATTTCTAAATATAGTCCTCTAAGCAAACAAAAGAACTTGGTTGGGTAAAATCCTGAGCTAATATGGAAGAGCAGTGGCAAAGCCTTGTTGATGCTATAATGTCAGAATTCACCACTTCCTTCCAGATTCAGTGTCTTGAAATTTAAGATCTAAAATACATGAACTGCACTGAGAAACATAGGAAAGAGCAGGAAAATTGATATTTTTTCAATTACAAATCAAGCCTTGTTGGTAGGTAGAGCTGTGAGGGAGCGGAGGAATGACTTACTGGGTTTGGCTGGGAGATGTGTGCATGTGATGGAGCTGCTTAATTGTCTGGTTTAATTAGTTCTTTGCAGCTGCTGCAGGCTGGAGAAAGGTGTGTGGAGGATTCTGGGAAGAGGCTAAGCTTTCTGATAATGATTCTCTCCAGTTTGGTCCTCCTCTCCAAGGAAGAGCTTTTTATAATCCTTTAAAGCAAACCAGTATTGTTTTCCTTAAGGGAATAGGAAATAGAAAGGAAGTGATCTTTTTTCTCCCCCCAAGCAATTTTGCATCCTGCTTTCCAGTAGGTATCTAGTCTATGGAGGCATTGTAAACCTGGAACTGTATTTTTTAGGCGGTTGTTAAATTACCTCAGGTTGACTGAAGAGAAAAGATGCTCAAATGGCTAATGATCAGAATATTAGGAAAAATTGAAGGCTTCAGTTGAAAAGAACTGAGCTTCAAGGCATCAAACCTGTGCTTTAGGAAGGTGTTCCAGTGCCTGGACTGTGAACTCAGGTGTTCTTGCTTTAGTTTCCTGTCCTGGAATTCTGATGCAAAGCAAGCACTGGGGAGAGTCACAAATTACTTGAAATGCAGCTGAAGAATTGAAGGTGCATGGATTTCAGAAGTGTGTAATTCAAGTGAGAATCTCTGAAATTATGTCATTGTCTAATGTCCACCTCTGTGTTATGTTAGAGATGAGTTTGTTGGAAGCAGTGGCTGTATGAGTTTTGAAATACAAAAAGCATCTTTGTACACTTAACTGCTACATGGAATGGAAAAATTATTTAGAAGGTGGTTAAATTTTCATTCTGTCCTGTGTTGTGCAGGTACTTTGATGGCAACTTGGAGAAGCTCTTTGCAGAGTGTCACGTAATTAATCCAAGTAAAAAGTCACGAACACGCCAGATGAACACCAGATCATCAGCCCAGGACATGTCCTGTCAGATCTGCTATCTGAACTACCCAAACTCGGTGAGTACCCAGTGGCCTCGGTGCTACCTGACCAGCAACTCCCCACATTTCCCACCTGAAACTTCACATTTTCCTGCACAACACCTCTGAGGGTGCTGGGGCCCGGGCAGGGGTGTGGTAAAGTTCAGGAAAAAGCAAGCAGGTGATGTTTGCAAAGCTCTGACACCTTGTGAGATGTACAGATAAATAATTATGCCCATAAAGCATGATGGGCAAAGGGATCTACTTCAAAAGAAAGTCAAGGTAGGAAACAGCTTTTAAAAGCAAAATAGTCAAACTAGGAAGTCCAGAAAAAGGTAGTAGAAGTAAAATGTGAGTATCTTTGGATCTTTATCATGTTTGGACAGTACCCTCTTGGTCAGACATGAGGTTGTGTTACCCAGTGCTTGCTGGGGCTCTGCATCAATGCCCTGGGTGATAGTGCTATTTATTTTTGTCACTGTTGACCAAACTAAAGCATTCCCATACACTGCTAAGAGGTCCAGGCTCTGCTGGGCTCCCAGGGGCAGGACATACTGTTGGGAGACCTGGGAGTAAAGGAGGCGAGTGGAAAAGCTCAAATAGGAGAGTTCATCAAAAGGCAAAGTGCTGATAGTAAGGAATTCTTCCTTTATTGGAACCTGCCCTTTATGGGGGAGCTGCCCCTCCAGAGCACACCCTAAAACATGTGTTGGGCCTTTCCAGTCAAAGCTGCCTAACATAAGGCTTTGCTCTTGCTCTGGGTGTGTTTTCAGCAAGGAACCATGATGAGCTTTGGGGTTCAGGAGTAGCCTGGGGTGAAGTTCCCTGGTTGCAGCCCCTCCCTTGCTCTGAGTCTTCTTCCCTGGAGTGGACAGAGCTGAGCAAAGCCCAGCTGCAAGCCTCCCATTCTCAGCATTAAGGTCCCTGTTGCTCTTGAGCCAGGAACCACAAGGCTTGACGTGTCTCCTCTTTAGCCTTGTCTGCCCTGACTTCTTTCTTGTGAAGAGTGGCTGAAAAAGCAAATTCCTGCTCTGTATAATGAGGTGCTTTGAAAGAAAAAGGCAATATATTCTAATATATTGTTCTCTCCATTTTAACGTAGTTGCTGTGCTGGGTGGGGGTACAATTCAAAAGTGACAGGCCTGTCCTCTGGCTGGGGGTACTGTAATAGCTGCAAAGCAGAATTATAGAATCATGGAACAGGCCCACAAGGATCATTGAGTCCAACTCCTGGCCCTGCAGAGGACAGCCTCTAAAATCACACCCTGGCATTGTCTAGAGTTTTGAAACTGGAAAGAACAGCACAAAACATGCTAACACTTCTTGATTTTGTAGCTCAAATAGCAGTGGCCCAGTTGTTAGAAGAGCAGATTTTTAGCTGGAGCAGAGAGATGTTGCAGGTGAGCAGGGCTCTCTGTGTTGCTGGTGTTAAAAGACATCAGAGGGGACTCTGTTTCTTTGCCTACAGAAAAGCTGGAGCCTATAGGAAAACTAGTATTTATTATTTCTTCTGTAAAAGGCTGTAGTGTTTGTGTCTAAGGTGATTGAAATTTGTTTTGAAGCTGTTTTATCGATGTGAATTATAAAATCTAGGATTATTTTTATATTTAATGCCCAACCTAAAATCTCAGCTTTGCAAATCCTCTTGCAATAATCAGCTAATTATTTTTCCACATGAAAGGTGGTGGGGGGGAGGTGGTTTGCACTGAGAGCCCCTTTCAGCCTATGGAAAGCTGAGTTTGGAGGTGTTAAGAAGTTTTACAGTGTATAGTTGTTGCAGGAATCTTAGTCTTGAAATTCCCTCTCTCCCATCTACAAAGTCTCTGTAGCTCTTCAGTCACCTCCAAAGAACTGTGGTTTGAGGTTTTGGGAAGCACCTGCCAAACAAGGTATTTGAAGCTCTTATCCTGCAAGTTTGAGGACTTAAGGGAGATGTTTCATGTGCTCTGTGTCCCTATCAAGCACTGTCAGGTCTCAGCAGTTATTTTGGGTGACACCTTTATTGGTAAGACAGGAATTGGGGGATTGTGGCTTTGCCTTCCTCCTCTCTTGCCCCTCACCCTCAGGAGAGTAGACTGGGGGTGTTTTTGGGAACATCCTGCTTTGTCCAGACTGTAGATGTTGAGCACAGATGTGGTGACAGCAGAGCTGTCCCCTGGGCTGATGAGCTGCCTAAGGAGTTACTGCTCCCCCGTCCTTGGTGGTTTTATGTTGGCCTTTTTACTTGCTCCCTTGACATCTGTTGTCAGCTGAGCCAAAAATAATTGGGACCTACCTCAAAGTAAAGAAAAAGAGCTGAGAGATTCTCTGCATTCCTTGCAGCCTGGGAGGAAGCGTGGTGGTGGCTGCCTTTCTGTGGGCATTTAGCAAAGCATTTCCCTGCCTGAAATAACCAAAACAGGTCTTACATGAAGATGTGTTCTGTGCTGGTTCCTCGTGTGTGCCTGCAGCAGGAGTATTTGGGTTCAGTAAGGGATGATTCCCTTATCTGTGCTTGCTTCCCATCACATGTGGAGAAGCCAGAATTCACAGAAAAGCCAAAGCTGTCTTTGGGACGGTTTCATGCTGTGGCATCCCAAAAGTTACAGATGTTAAAATGTTTTTACTCTAACTCTGCATCTCCAGGAGATGTCACTTGGCCACAGCAGCATCTGTGGAGCATCAGGTACCTTGTTAGCTGGCTCAGTGAGGGTTCAGAAATTGGAAGGTGTCTTTTTTCACTCTTGCAGCCATTATACCTGGCACCACATAGATGACAGCCTCCTCTCTGATCTCTTTGTTGGTTTTTTTGGGGTAGATGTTTCTATTTCTACCTGGAGCCAAGTCAGATGCTCAGGTCAGATTCAGCTGTGTTGGTGCTCACAGGTTGCAGCCTGTGCTGGTGTCAGAGCAGTGTAATCACAGCCTGGGAAAGGGATGCTGACAGGCACCTTCCCTGGGCAGTGCCATCCAGAGATGGCACAACACAGCTGCTACACCTCTGTGGGATGGACAGAATATATCTCTGGTGTCTGAGAAGGTGGTTTGGGAAGAACATTTGCCTCAAGTGGATTCTCCTTTCCTCAGTTACCACCGTCCTGCTGTTCTTTTGGGCTGTTCCACAGAGGATTCCAGGTTCTTTCCTCTGTGGAGTTTGCTCTGTGGTGTCTGAGGGTAAAGTTCTGGTTTTATCTCACTAGCTGAGAAGTTGGTTTGAAAAGCTGAGCCAGCAAATACTACCTCTATAGTGGTACAAATGAAGTGTTTTAAATACAGTTTTCCTTGGTGCTGACTCTGAGTCTAAAATAACTTTAAGCTGACCAGAGAAATAATTCCAGTCTTTCCTCAGCAGTGTTTGCTTCTCCACCCCTTGTGTAACCACTCAGCCCCAGATGATATCTTGACAGCTCTGTGCAGATGATGCAGACAAGGATGGAGTTGTCCCTGTTGCTGTCTGTGACAGCAGATCATTATTGAATTTTATTTAGCAATTTACACCTGCCAATTAGGAACCTGAGTGTCCTCATCTGATGAGCATCTGGGTTTCAGGGGGAACTTCTCTGGGGAGGTCTGGGACTTCTGGGCAGCGCCCACATGTGCCAAGGGGAAAAAATAGGGGGAATGAAGACTCTGTATCCTTATCACTCTGACCTGTTTGGTGTTGCATTTATTTGACTAATTTCCAAAGTAAAATGGGAGAGAACCATGTGCTCCATATACACTCCTAAAACAAGGATAAATTTAAATGGGCAGGATGGAAACATAGGCCACACCTTTCCTTGCTGCTGGGGTTGGGGATTAAAGTCTGGCTTTTGAAGAGTGACTAAGGCTCTCTTGGCAATATTCTGTAGGGGTGGTGAGGCAAAGTGAATAGCAGTGTCTCAGGTTTGGTGTGGGGAATGAGGGGTGGGATGGATGAACTGCACAGCACCAAGAAGGATGAAATTGCAGAGTGAATCCATGTGATAAAATGAGGCCATGTCTTGTGTTCTTTGTCATTGCAGTACTTCACTGGCCTAGAGTGTGGACACAAATTCTGTATGCAGTGCTGGAGTGAATATTTAACTACCAAAATAATGGAGGAAGGCATGGGACAGGTAAAATGTCAACTCACCTCGTGGCTTATTTCTGGAAATTCTGTGTATTGGAGAGATGGGGGAGAGTCTTTCTGCTAAAGTTTTAAAAAACCCAAAAGAGCAACAGAGAAAACCCAAACCCCAAGATTTTAGGGGCTGCAGGCTCTGCTAAGCTGAATCTGGAAAGAATTCAGTGGAGTTGGTGCAGGTACCTGGGCTGGGGGAGGAGGAACCAGTGACACACATGGGATGTGGTGGGAGAGGCAGGGCACTCCTTTGGCTATGGATTGTGGTGAAGTCTGTTGCCTTGGAATTCCTTGTGATGCAAAACCAGGATAAACACTGTTCCTCCTATGACCTTTTTGTGTTTTTCAGACCATTTCATGCCCTGCCCATGGCTGTGATATCTTAGTGGACGACAATACAGTTATGTAAGTAATGCTCTTGGCTTTGCTCTCTCTTTCCATTGTGTTACTCATATGCTATTCAGATCTATTCAAATGCTTCTAAAAAACTGCACAGAAGCTTGCAGGCAGCAGAGAATCCTGTCTTGAACTGTCTGTTTTGATGCCAGAATGTCTTTTAACTTCCTGTTTAGCTGTGAAAGCCCCATGTGCCAGCACTGGGAGGAAAGACTCCCTGACCAGTTTGGTCAGTGTGACACCAGGGTTTCCAAACCCTGTTTTACTGCTTTGTGCATTTGGTTTCCTTTGATTTACGTAGGAATTTAGGACTTCTACCCAGGTCAACCCACTGGTTCCCCACACCCTATAGCTGTAGTTAATAGGTGAGTCAGAGGACAGGAGTCCTAAGGGCTGATGCAGGATGTTGTTTTTGCCTTCTGATAGGAGGCAGTTGACCCTCAAACACAAGATGTGATAAAGCTGGTGTGTCAGCCTGTGTCCTTGGAATTAAGTTGTCCAGCTGTAGAATGACTGTTAGTTCATGATGGAACAGTGAACTCTGTAAGCTTCCTTTTCCTTTATACTGGGAGAGGTTGTTGCATGAGCAATATCCTTCATAATTCTGAACTTTGTTAAAGATCATTTTAATTCTTTGTGCTAAAAAGTGTCTCAGTAGAGACTTATTCTGTTACTTATTCTTTCCTTCCTGAAGCCTGACTCACTCATTGATATTAATTTGGTGTTTTTTATTATCTGTTGCTTTCAGAGTAGCGATTTTCCCAATTTTGGCTCTTGGTTACTCATGGAGTGTAGGCTGGATGGAAGTGGAAGTAGCTGAAATGCTTTCCTGCCCTGTTGAAGGGTGGTTTGTAGAGCCCAGTGGGTGGAAACTGAGCTGAAGTTGGCATATCTTGAGTAACTTGATTGAGATTTTTGTTTACCAGAGGTTGAACTTCAATTTGTGGAGTCAAACACTCTCAGCAGGACTTTTTTGAGTGTTTTCTTGATAGCAACAGTTGGAATGAGCTGTTCAAACAGTGCCTGTGAAATTGAGTAGCTGAAACCATTGTGGGCAGCAGTGGCAGCAGCAGCAAGGAAAGGATGGAAGAAAAGGAAGGCAGTGCTGTGGGATTCCACTTGGCTGGAGAGGGCAGGGATGAGGCCTGAGATAGGGCAGTGGCAGCTGGGTGCTAAAGCAAACAAGTCCCATTTGTCTGAGTAAAACTTGAAACTGTTTCTAGAGGTAAAAATCCACCTTTCCCTGATCTTACCTGGATTTCTGTGGGGAAGAAGGTGCATTTTTTGAAAAACTCTTTCCTTTAAAAACCAAGATAGATAACTTGGCAATCTTAAGATATGTCAATATATTTGGCAAAAATGTAAATTATCTCAGCTGTAACCTGCACCCACTTTTGTGTCATTAATTATTACTTTTTAGGTCCTTTCCTGTTTACAAAGTCTCCAGCTCTCAGTTTCCAAGTGATATGAACACAAAATTAATATGATTTGTGGGCTCTGGGCATGGGTTTCACCTCTTAATTTGTCTAGTTTCATTTATGATTTGCCCCAAGACAGTAATATTCAAAGCAAAATTCTGGAAGATCTTGACCTGGTGATGTTGACTGGGGCAATCAAAACATGTTGAGAAGCAAAAAACCAGTGGATTATGTGCTCTGATTAGTCATGGCATGACTATTAATTTAAATTCCAGTACCTGATACATTGTTAGAATAGAGTACATTTTCAAGGTGATATTTAGTATGTCTTGAAGCCCAAGTATGGAGCAAAAAAAAAAGAGATTTATAATTCATACTAAATTCAAATTGTTTTCTCGTTCTTCAGTAAGTTTGACTCCAGAAATGCAGGAGAGATGCTTTGTCAGCTGATTTGTTTTATTTTAGCCCTGGGAATTGAGCTGCCACGTGCTGTGATTTATGTAATAACCAGCATGTGTTTGGGTGAGGAGCTCCCCAGCTGCCCAGGGCTGGGATTTGTGCACATCCCATGGGCACACACCTCTCCTCAGGGAGTGTTGTAAGGATAACATTCAGGACTACACTTAGTTTTGGCTGCAGCTGGACAGGAAAATCCATTAATTCCAACATTTACCCATGGTATGGCCTGTATAAAGCTGTATTCCACAGTAGGATTTATACCAGGAATGCCACAAAGGGTGTGTCAGTGCAGCTTTATATTTAGATATATTGGGAAGACACTTTAGTCATAGCTAAAAGACATTTTTAGAAGTGCTCAGCAATCCATAATTAAGTTATTTTGGATGCATTTAGGCTGGGCAGTCTGCAAATGCCAGCTGGAATTGTGTGCCCAGGAGAAAAGTGGTCACCATGCTTGTCAAGGGTTCCCATCAGTCAGCTTTCCTCTGCTCTCCCAGTTGAGCGGACTGGAATTAAGTTAAAGCCTGTGTTGTGTACACCCCTAGTGATGTTGAATTCAAATCAACTTTGTTTTTATGGTAAATAGATTAAGACACCATTAATTTTTAAGCTGAAGCTGTAGCACTCCACTGAAACCCAGCTAACATGAGGCTTCCCAAAGTTATTAGCCACACAAGGGTTGTTCTGGAGCTTTGTAAAGGGATTTGCCACAAAATGTGCATGTTTTATGTAAATGAACTGATTAAATTACTTGCTTTGTTTCTTGGGCTCTTCAGGAAAGTGTTTTTAAATAAAAATCGTCACACCAGGAGGTTCGGGTCTTTTGAACTGCATGAGCTTTCTGTTTCCGAGGCTAATATATTTATATATTGAATAGAATTAATGTAGTTTTCATAATAATAAATGATTGAAACAAATAAACAGAGAACAGGTAAGTACAAAAAATACCTGCAAGTGTAGAAGGATAAATCAAACCTATTTGTCTTAACTTACTGGCAGTGTATGGAAAAAACAAGATTTCTGTTACAATTTCTCTGTTTCTTCACTTCCCACAGGCGTCTGATCACAGATTCCAAGGTTAAATTAAAGTACCAGCATTTAATAACCAATAGTTTTGTAGAGGTGAGTTTTTATTTGAATTTTTTTAATGGCTTGCAGGTTTTGTCTCACGTGTGTACCCAGCTAGAGGCTGGAGACTTGTTTAGGACTGCAGAGCAGGTTTTTGTGTATTCTCTAATCAAGTGTGAATGCAGGGCTTGTTTTATGGTCCTTTGCCTTACAGGGATAGTTGTAGGAAAATACTAAAAAAACTTAAGGACAAAAGACCTAAAGAGAATGTAAGAGCTGTTGCTTAATGTCTGGGTTCTGAGAAGCAGAATTACGTAGTTACAATAGTTATGTAATAGTTATGTAATATTCATGACTCTTGAATGTTACCTGAGATACTTCACATTGAAAACCAGGAAATTCTGTAAACAAGAACATGCCTTATTTATTTTGCCAGTTGAAGTAAAACTGCAGAAGTGCTTTAGCAAAATACTAATAGTTTTATAGCCTCAAAATAAACTTGGAGAAAGGTGCTTTGCAAGATGTTTGCACTGTCCCAGTTTCCCAGTTGTGTGGGTTCAGCTGTCCTGTAGCGCCCAGGGCAGAAGTTCTTACGGGATCAAGCTTTCAGTCCTTGCCAGAAGTGATGGGTGCAGTGGGTTTGGTTTTAATTCCTTAGCTGTTTGGAGCCACCACAAAGGGATGCAGGGCAGTAGCTGTCCTGGAGCACATCCTTCCTGTGTGATGTGGGATCTGTGCTTTGTTCCACAGTGTAACCGACTGTTAAAGTGGTGTCCTGCCCCCGACTGCCACCACGTTGTCAAAGTCCAATACCCGGATGCTAAACCCGTGCGCTGCAAATGTGGGCGTCAGTTCTGGTGAGAGCCATCAAGGAAAAAATGCTGATACTGCTTTGTTCTCACTGCTCTGGAAGTGTGTTAGTGTATGCTCATGGAGTCCCAGACTGCTTTGGCTTGGGAGGGACTTCAAAGGTGATCGAGTTCCACCCCCTGCCATGAGCAGGGTCACCTTCCACTGTCCCAGGCTGCTCCAAGCCCCATCCAGCCTGGCCTTGGATGCTGCCAGGGATGGGGTGACTTCTCTGGAAACCAGTTGCAGTGTCTCACAACTCTCACAGTAAAGAATTTCTCCCTAATAATCCCATCTAACTCTGTCCTCTGGCAGTGGGAAGCCATTCCCCTTGTTCTGTCACTGTTTCGAAGTGGCCCGTGAGGGATTTCGGGATTGGAGGGGGGTGTGTTGTGTTTCTTTAGGACTAGTTTTGAACAACCCAGAAGAAAACTTACACTGATTAATTACAAGTACAATCATCTGCCCTGTTTGCTTATTTTCTCTATCTTCCCTTACAGCTTTAACTGCGGTGAAAACTGGCATGATCCTGTTAAATGCAAGGTGAGCACGTCAAGATTCTTGTCCAAATCTGTGTTTTGAAAAAGTTTAAAATAAATTTATATGCAAGACTTAGCAATGAAGCCCAGGTTTTTGTTGCTGTCCGTAGAATCATAGATGATCCTGAGCTGGAAGGGATCCCCAGAGATCATTGAGCCCAATTGTTGTTCCCACCAGGGAGCAGAGCAGCTCACCTGTTTAAATCACAGGGTGAGAATCAGCAGTGAAATCCTATTGGGTGCCTTTACTGGCTGCCTCATGGTTGGACCTTGTGAGGGAACAGTGCCTCATCCAGGTGGGAATTGTCTGGAAGAGAAGGTTGTTAGACCTGTGACTCCCTGCTGAGGAGTGAAGGTGCTTTTTCGACCAGGAGCATTCCTTTACAAGTTGTTCCTGTGGGTGTTTGATGCTTTGTCAGGCATCATCTGTTGTACTGGATGTTGGTTTTGCTGTTTTGGGTTGGAAGGGACCTTAAAGATTATCTGGTCCCACAGGCTTCCATGGGATACCTTCCACTAGCCAGGTTGCTCCAAGCCCTGTCCTTGAACACTTCCAGGGATGGGGCAGCCACAGCTTCTCTGGGCAACCTGTACCAGGGCCTCCCCACCCTCACAGGGATAAATTCCTTCCCAATATCCCATCTATCCCTGCCCTCTTGTAGTGGGAAGCCATTCCCTGTGTCCTGTCCCTCCAGGCTCTTGTGAACAGTCTCTCTCCATCTTTCTTGTAGGTGCTGGAAGGCCACAGTTAGTGACTCCAAAGCCAAAATGTCCTTATTATTTAAGAGTCCAACATGCAGTTTGTGTTGATTAAGCTTAAGAGCTGCAAACTTGTTGCAGGAATGTTTGTGCCAGGTGCTTGTGGTTGCTGGATCAGGATGGAGCTGCAGGAACTGTCTGCCACTAAATTAGTGGCTGTTTGCACAGTTTTCCAGCACCAACACTCTCCCGTTCCCATGTGGCTGGGTGTACTTTTCCTTAATGTGAGCAGGTGTCTTGGGAACATTTGCAGTTCCTCCAGCTAGATTTAACGCTCTTCTTCCATCATTTTTCTGACAGTGGCTAAAGAAATGGATTAAGAAGTGTGATGATGACAGTGAAACCTCCAATTGGATTGCAGCCAACACAAAGGTGAGAGGTTTTCTCGTGTTTTATATAGAGATTTTATACCGATTTGTCAGGTGAAAAGGACGTCAATCTAATTCCTTGCACTAGGATTGCTTTTTCTGTTCCATGGTAAGAGAAAGCCTTAAAATCCACAGTTCACTGAAGTATTCTTGTTTGAAGAGTGAACAGATGTTAATGTCTGGAATCAGGTGAGTTTCTTCAAGTTCAGTGAAGGAAAGTGCTTGGAAGAAACAGTTAATTGGAGACCCAAAGGAAGCTCAAGATTTAAGTCTTTGAGCTCTTGTCTGGCACCAGTGGCTTCCCTAAGCAAATCCATGGCCTGTTCCATGTGTGGAACATGTTGCCACCACCCGTGGCTCAGTTTGGCTGGGATCATTTACATCTGCCTTCAAATCCATGGATTGGCCTCCGGAGGAGCCTTCGTTTCCACTGGGCAGCATTCCAGGTGGAGACTGGCAGAACAGCTCTCTGGGATTTCATTATGTAAAGGTCTTCCTTCTACTTAGCCCAACTTTGCCTGAAACTTTAGCATTTGATCATTTTGGGACAAATTAAAAAACAAGATTGTCATGGTGGCAAGTACACAAAAGCAGCAGATCCAATGGGGGGTGAGGAGCAGGCCTGGGGCTCCCAGCTGAAGGAGGAAGGTGGGGAGGGAGTGAGGAAATGGCTGCTTTGTTTTCTTAGCTCTGTTGTGTAAGTGGTTAATGGCATTGTTTGCAGCAGCCTCGCTGCTTTCCGGGGCTGGCTGCCTGGTTTTCATTGAGATGGAATGTTGTGTTATGGTGGCAGAGAAACCCCCGCTGTGCAGCTCAGATCAGGCTGGAGTGGGCCCTGCTTGGAGCTCACCGTGTCACTAAAGGGAGTTTGGCTTTGTCTCAGTGTGTTCCAAAGTGGCTCGGGGACTGAACCAGGTTTGTTTGGAGTTTGCTGGGTCTTCAGGGACTGCTGCTATTAAACCTGAGGAAGAGCAGCAAATAGCTTGGAAAAGGCAAGAGTGTAAGCACTGCTAGCCTTGGGTCTCACATATGTGGGACACTGGAACAGCAACAGCCCTGCTTTGCCTGTTAAAGCCTTTAGGAGGCTGATCTTGGAGTTCCCCATCTTTTACCTGCCCCTGCCTTGGGAATAAGAAGATTTTTGGGAGTGGGGAACACCTCGGGGGTGGCACCTGGCATCAGCTCTGCTTCTTCATTGGTACCTCTAGTCTGGTGTGAGCAGCAGAGCTGTCCTTGGACATCACTGTCTAAGCTACTTCCTGTAATACTGTCCCAAACATGGGAATACTTAGGCGCCCAGGCTGCAGCAGGGAGAAAAATTGCCATCAGGATAATTACTCCAGACATTTGGGCAAACCAACAGTCCTGGAGTCCTATGGTATTCGTATCCATTGAATTAGCTGAAGAACAATATGGCATTCTTCTCTCTGAGCTGATGCTGGATTCAGCTGAGGGGAAGGCTGGCAGGAAGAGTAACCCACCCTCATGCTGATCTGTACCTTCGGGAAGGTGGGGATCTCCAGCTTTGGCCTCTGGGATGTGTGCCCTGGAAGCTTTGCTGCCTGCAGAGAGCCAGGTGAGCCCAGGATCGTGGGGCTGCAGCCACCTCCCTCCTGCCTCAGTTCCTTGCTGATCCCTGACCAGAGGCATGGAGAATCCCAAGTGCTGTCTGGCTGTGGGGCTGTAGCAATAGACTGGGATGGGAATTGTGCAGCTGGAGCGTGTATCCATCCCTCCTTTCTCTCTGTACTGTTCCTAGCAGGAAAGCAGGGTGAGGCACAACTTGTGCCTGCACTGTTGGCTTCACAGCCTAAATTCTGTGTTGAACTTCGTTTTGAAGAACGTGAAAAGGAATCAGGTACCATCAGATGCAGAAATTCCCGTTATCAGTGGGAACAGCTCTCCGAGGAATTCAGTTGTGACTACAGGCTCCATTGCTGTTTCTGGCTTTTGGAAAGCGATTTCTGGAGCCATCCAGGCGTCAGTCCTGTCCCATGTGAGCTCCTCTCAGGGAAGGAGACTTCCTGTCATGCCAAGATGAAGGTGTAAAAGCGAAATACCAATCCTCTGGAATGTGGACTTGAAATCTGGATAATCCTTTGCAACGGGAGAATGTGAAATACATTTATTCTGGCTTGTCCTGAGAGATGGAGTTGGAAAGGAAAATTAGGCAATTGTGTGAGAGAATAGAAAAGTGAAACCCAGCTGAATTGGGTTCTGTTCCCAAACTGGAATGATGTGATGCATTTTTGGATGAATTATGTAGAGTGGTCTGAATGAAAAACGAGGAGATTCGAGTAGTGAGTTCTGTGGTTTCTGATATGATTTTTTTATTCTTTTGCATTAATTTACTTGCACTTAGGAGACCTAAATTCCTTCTACTTCTACAAGAGATAGAGCCCGGGCAGCAGAGTGTGCTGGAGTAGATGGCTTTTTTCTTAAAATAAGCTACTTTCACATGAGTTCAACAACTAGATTAATTTAAAGTTGAGATAAGGCAATACAAGTTCTTTATCGAGCCTGTAATTCTCAGTCTTCTTGAGGAACGGGGTTGAATAGTCCAAGGATTTGCACATTTCTTCCTTTTCCAGTTTGTTTGACAAACTTGGTTCTTCAGTAGTTCCTCTCGAGTTAAACTCAGCAAGTTTCAGGTATTTGGGAGTAAAGAAACCACAGAGATCCATTACTTTTGTTAAGTTGACATTCAGTGGAGTACAAAATAGAGAAAACTTGGATTTGTGCATTTATTTTGGGCTCTTAAGGTGTATCAAGACTAAAAGGAGGAGGGGAAACCTCAGGAATAGAACCTGAGTGTCAGCGATGTTAATCTCTGCCTGTTGGAATACCAAAGGGAAAAGAACAAAGCCGGTAACGTGCCAGCCTTCACACAAGGCACTGCTTTTTATTGTGGAACTGAAATTGGTGTTAATGAGAGTTGTTAATCTGATACCAAATACGCCCCAGCTTCTTTGGCTCCTGGCATATCCCATCCTTTCCTTCCAGGCCAGACAGAGCTTGAAGGGCTGATGGATAAGCCAGGCACGTTTTCTTCTCCAAAAAAACCATTGGCTGTTTTTCTCCCATGCACAAGATAAAATGGCATGAGCACACATCTCTCCCTTTTCAGGTCACTTTTTAATGGCTGGACAAGTGCTCCTGCTGTACTTTCTGGAGATCCTGCATTTGTTCTAATGTGTAGAAATTCTGGCAAGACACGGAATCGTCCTTGGCACCAGCACCAAACTGTGCTGCTTCATTTCCCACATTGCTGGAGCCATGATCTGTGTTTTTCTAAAGGTGCCCAGGTGCCATCTCCCTTTCTCATATGAACTGGTGTTTAAAATCTGTTTTAAAAAGTTTTGCTCTGTGACTCTAGGTGTTAGAACTGTGCACTGTTTTGTGCTAGCCATAATTAAGTTTTCAGGTTTTACTGAAATTCATTAAGAAATCCCCGTGGTTTTTGAGTATGCTTTTTATAGGATGGGCTAGGGGTAAAGGCATTGCTGTGAATTTGGCTATGGGAGGCTGATGTCCACCAGTTCCTCTGGGAGTTCTGGAAAGGACTAATCTCTTTCACTTGCCCTGAAATAAGAAACGTGTTTCTATTTAGCTTCCTGTTCATAAAAGAGCGGCTGAGGTTTATGGTTCTTTATGTATGCATGGACTTTTACAACAACATCAGGATTGTTCTCCTTTGCCAGGTTTGCCCAGGCTTTTGTTTCCAAGCCCAGTACTGAATTGTTTGGAGTGGAATAATGTTAATGAGGTCACTGCTGTGTTGTGCTGAGACTGATAATGTGCACAATAATCTGCAGGTTTAGTAACTTGATTTGCTGGTTGTTGGGTTGTTGCATAGCCGCAATTCTCAGGGAGATCTTCCTTCCCTATCCTCATTAATCTGTAAATCTCTCCCATTTGTTCTGTTGGTGGCCTGAGTATTTACTACTTCTTTTTCTGCTGGCGTCCAGGATTTCTTTAGTATGTGCTTTTAATTTTTAATAATATTCAACTTTACATTTTTACACAGCTTTAGGGATCTGCACAGATACTGCGTCACCTCCTCCTTGTGCTTTGCTAGACAGGAGCATAAAGGCTTGGAAAGGATGGCATTCCCTGTCAGAAAAAGGCTGTAATGAGGTTGTAGAATCATGGAATGGTTTGGCTTGGAAGGACGTTAAATCAAGTTCCACTCCCACCATGGGCAGGGACCCCTTCCACTGTCCCAAGATGCTCCAAGCCCCATCCAGCCTGGCCTTGGGCACTTGCAGGGATGCATGGGCTGCCACAGCTGCTCTGGGCAGCCTGTGCCAGGACCTCACCACCCTCACAGGGAAGAATTTCTTCCCAATATCCCATCTAACCCTGCCCTCTGGAAGTGGGAAGCCATTCGCCCTTGTCCAGAGTTCCTCTCCAGGCTGTCCTGGAGCCCCTTCAGGCACTGGAAATGTCTTTTTGTCCTAGTTTGCATTCCAGAGCTCAAAGCCTTAAGCACTGTGGACACACTGGAAAGCTTGGTACCACCTGAAAGACAGGAAGGCAGAATTTCCATGCTCCTGAGGGAGCCTCACTGGGGCCGAGATGGCCCCACATCCCTGTGCTGTGGATGTGCCCGTGGCACCTCTCCAACTTGGCAGGTCACCTGGGAACTGTTCTTCCTCTGGGAACTGTAGGATTTTGCTCAGCAGGAGGGATCACTGCAGCTGCGTGGATCAGCTGCACCTCCCACGAGTGATGCCGGCACCTGATGGGAGGAGATGTGTCTGGAAGAACTTCACAGCTCCACAACCTCCTCTGAAAAACCACTCTGGCTGTGTGCCCTGGGCTCATCATGGTGTGACAAGGACAGGGCCACTGTCTGTACTTAGAGCCACCCTGGCTGATGAGCAGACTGAGCAGGGATCTGCACAGTTGGGCAGGACATTGCTGGCATAAACCTTAATTTGAGTCTTGACTTGTTGGTGCAGGATTGGAAGAGGGAGGAGTGCTGCCTGGAAAAGGGAAACAGAAGGTGCACTAAGTGCTCTGCTCGAAGGAGGGACCATTTTTTACTTTGAAGTTCACAGAACTGCACTGACTTAACTGGGAGCGAGCTTCCCTGGCTGAGTATCCATCCTGTGGACAGTCCTAGGGAATATCTTGGTATTGTGCCCTTGAGGGACCAGCAGAGGAGTTACTGTGCTTCACTTACTCTGTAGTACAGTTACTGAGTCTGAAGAACAAACACAGGTGATTTGGACTGGAAAATTCCTCTTTTTTGCTGCTTGATGCTATTGGTTTGATGTGCAAATTCTCCTGTCCATGACAATTCAAACTGGCAAACATACAACATGCAGTAATAGTTGGGCCACTCAGAGTGGGTGTACAAGAACCTGTTGGATTGTCTCCTATGTACAAGTAGTAGTTATGGAGTGATTGTGCATATTGGTTTCTTCCTTTACTGAGAGTTTATCTGAATGCAAGGGTAGGAGCTGCTTGCTTTGGTTAGCAAAGACATGCTCCAGACTGGGGAGGGGATTTCACATGTTTCTGACCCAAAAGCTGCAGCTGACTTTACAGGTGTGTGTATCACTGGCTTGGATATGTTTGTTATTGTATTGTATATAAAAGCTGGCCCGTGCAGAAACTTCATGAAGGCTCGTGTGGTTGTGGGATGAGCTTGGTGAGGAGCTGATTCAGCCTAAAATGGTTTTGGTTTTATTCATGCAGTTTTTTTTTCTCTGTACTTGTTGCTTTGTTGATTTGTTAATTTCTAAGCTCATGCAGACCATGATATTGGTGTTATATTCCCCAGATATTTCCCTGTGCAAAGCTGCCCTTTGAGATACTCACATTTGTCAAAAGCCTTACTCCTGAAAGGGAAACCCCATGTGAGCTTTTATGGAAAATTCTTCAGTGAGGTGTCACATGGAGGGAAAAAAGGGACCTGATGGGAAACATGGAAACACCTCAGGAAGAGAAGTGTCTTTTTAGCTGACAGCAGCTTCTTTGAAGCACACTAGAGTCTTGCTGCATGTTTTCAGCTCCTTTCTGGATGGCATGTTACAGCTGCAGGTGTCTCGGAGCGGTAACAGCATGATTCCGGCTTGGTCTCAGTCCCAGAGTGGACCAGACACTTGGTGGTGAGGAAAGCCACATGCTTCCCAGGCTCTTAGAGACCACCCCTCTGCTGGGATTTTGGGGAAGGTCATGAAGTGACTCGCCCAGTGTCCCTCTGTGAGAGCAGCATAGATAAAATATGTTATTCCTTAAGTTTTTTCTATCTAACTGCTCCGGGTTTGGAAGTATTTTAAGGCCTGACTGAAGAGGATCTCGATGTCCAAAGGGAAGAATTAAATCGTGTATTTCTCTTGACGTGCTCTGTCTGACTGCCGTGGGAACCCTTCCAAGTTCCCCAGGCTGTTGGGGTTCCGTGCTTGCCCTGCTAACGGTGCTCTCTGTCCTGTGGACAGGAATGCCCGAAATGCCACGTCACCATCGAGAAGGACGGGGGCTGCAACCACATGGTCTGTCGGAACCAGAACTGCAAGGCGGAGTTCTGCTGGGTGTGTCTGGGCCCCTGGGAGCCCCACGGATCTGCCTGGTGAGTTCGGAGCGTGCCTTGCTGGAAGGCGAGGAGGTCGTGGTGCAAACGGCACGGATTTGGACTGAAATCTGTGGAATCGGTGTCCCTGTTACAGGTACAACTGTAATCGCTACAATGAGGATGATGCAAAGGCAGCAAGGGATGCACAGGAGGTGAGTCCATAACCTTTGGTGATGAGGGAGATCATCGGCCCTGTGGTGTGCTTTCTGTAAACCTACACATCTGCTCTGAAGGAATTCACGGATTCGGGCACAAATCCAAAGGACAGTTAAGTCTTTTGACTTTTAAGATAGGGATGGCTTTGCCTGGTATGTGCTACCTTTGTATATCCACAGCACACAAGTTGTATCATGCCCGTGGTGTTATTTTTTTACAGCTGGTCTGTCAGTGTGAGGAAAATAAGATTAATGACTGTGTATTGAGTCATCTTGGTTCTCTTGCACTACTTAGCACACGGTGCCTTTCCCCTGCTCTATAATCAACCTGAGATGGCCCTCTTAGCACAAGCACAGTAATTAGAATTCCTTATTAGCAAAAAAAACCCCAGCAAAACATCATCTTCTCACTTTGGTCATGACACTGGAAGCATTTGAGTGCTGTACCTCAAGTTTAGAGGCTGAAATACAAAAGTGATGAGGTTTGAGCAGTGTGATTGTAATTGCTTCTAAAGTTGGGAGTGAGGGTGTCAGAGCTGTGCTGGGAAGTGCTCGGGGCACTTCCCAGGGTTAGTGGGGCCGCACGGAGCCGTCTGCCCAACGTGATGGGAGAGAAGCCTCCTTTGGAAAGGAAGCTCATTCTCTGGATCAGGAAGAGCCTTGTGAAGGGTTTACTTCTCTTGCAGCCGTTACTTTGTTTTAACTATTTGTTTTCTTTCTCTCTAATGGGAATTAACACAGCGATCCCGAGCAGCCCTGCAGAGGTACCTGTTCTACTGCAACCGCTACATGAACCACATGCAGAGCCTGCGCTTCGAGCACAAGCTCTACGCTCAGGTGAAGCAGAAGATGGAGGAGATGCAGCAGCACAACATGTCATGGATCGAGGTGCAGTTCCTGAAGAAAGCAGTTGACGTCCTCTGCCAGTGTCGTGCCACACTCATGTACACTTACGTCTTTGCCTTCTACCTCAAAAAGAATAATCAGTCCATTATCTTTGAGGTAGGAGAAAATGGGGTTATCAGGAATTCAGATTTCAAAACTGAGGAAATAATATTTAATGCTTGGAGGCCTCTAGTCCCCACTTTTACCTGAGTTAGTCTGGTTTAATATTCTGTTCCGCAAAAGTTAGAGGCTCTCTGGGCATTGTGTAGGATCGTGTGCTGGAGGAGTCACAGAATGACAAAGCTATGGCTGCCCCATTCCTGGAGTGTTCAAGGCTGTGTTGGATGGGGCTTGGAGCAGCCTAGTCTAGTGGAAAGTAGCCCATGGCAGTGGGTGGAACTGGATGAGTTTGAATGTCCCTTCCCACCCAAAATCAGTCTGGGATTCTGTGATATCTAATCATTTTTTATTTTGGTACCGATTCCAATTGTGCTGAAATAAAAATCTCCCCCTTTCCTTTACCCCCCCCAACACTTTTTTTCTTTTGTCTTTACAGAATAACCAAGCAGACTTAGAGAATGCTACAGAGGTGCTCTCTGGGTACCTGGAGCGAGATATATCCCAAGATTCGCTGCAAGACATAAAGCAGAAAGTACAGGATAAGTACAGGTTTGTGTTGGAATACTCCTTACTCTCAAAGCTGCCATGCCCTGTGTCAGGTAGTGACCTGAGCACTTGCCAAGATACAGTTTCTCCAGAGTTTCTCCAGAGCCACATCCTTGGGAAGCTATTTTCTCTTGGCTTTGTGCCACCCATTGTGATCAGCCAGTCCCTGAATATCAGAGAGCAGCAGCGCTGTCCCGTGCCAGCCCTGAATCCTCCCAGAGAAGCCCTCACGCAGATGCTGGCAGTGGGTTTTTGTGTCCTTGCTGGGACCAGCTCTCAGGGGAGGTGACAGCCTGTGGGCAGAGGCTCCCAGCTCTGCCTTCCATCTGCTCTGCAGAGCAGGAGCTGGAAGATCCAACCCTGGAGTGGAAAAAAATCTGTGTCCAGAAGCAATGGCTCTCAGTACACTGTTCCTGCACAGAAGGAGTGTGTGGGAATGGCCAGCCTCAGAATGGGATCTGCAGAGCGAGGGCCAAAGAACAAGGAGTGACTTCGTTGTTCCAAGCTGCCAGCTTTGGCCTGGGATGAGCTCTCAGCAGAGAGCAATTGGCTCTTTTAATTGTCTGCTGGGTCCATTTGTGCAAAACGTGGGTGTAGGAAAGCTGTCCCTGAGGAAGAGGGAGAGAGCAGCCTGCCCAGCTGGGAAGAGGAGCAGGGGACTGGGGTCCAGGTGACACAGATGCCAGTGCTTTGTTCAGTCCCAGGGGAATAATTTCTGCACAGTGGAAAAATACAAAGCTGAAAATGTGGATGAGTCACAGGATTAGGGCTTGCATTTCTGAGGCATTTTGCCAAAATTACTGAATTTGTTATGCCTGGCTTAGGGGGAAGAAAATATCCAAAGTAGGGTGAGCTGTAGGACTCAATGGACTGTGGGGCGTGGTAGGAGCTGTTAAGATTTGTTGGTTCATCTTGCCCAACTTTGGCAACATGGCTGGGGCTGGACAAGACTTCCCTGACCACCTTTTTGATGACATTTCGTAATATACCCTTTAAGTCCACCATTAATTAGGTATTTCAGATGAAGCTGCTTGCTTACTTCAGTCTTCTGGACCTGAATGCTTTTGTAGGGATGAAATTACAACCTAATATAGCCTGAATTGCTTGGAAACAGTATCCCAAACCTGCTTTCACATTTCTGGGAAGAAAGAATACATCTGTCAAGCCTGTGCAGGTCCCTGATTAACCAGTTCAGTCATGTCTTAATCATGTCCTGCATGGTGCCCTTTGATGCAAGACTGGGAGCAGGATGTCATTGAGGTGGGTTTAAAGAGCTCTGGGAAGCTGGAGGAACTGCCATCCAGGCTGGTTTAGTTTCAGCTGCTTGGATCTCTTTGCTTGCAAAGATGTATCTAGAAAACAAGACTTAGCCCCCCCAACCCAACCAGCAGAAAAATAACTAAAGTTTGGAAAGCAGAGACCACGTGTTTGCCATCACATGCTTCTGAAAATCAGTGGGACTTTGTGTACGGGGCTTTCTCTTGCACCAGCTGACAGCAGTGAGGGGAGCCACCGATGGATAAATCAGTCACTCTGATAAGGTCCTGAGCAGTAGGTGAGGAATTCCTGCCAGGTGTTAGTGTGTGTTGTGGTCAGGGATAGCTTTCCACTGGGAGATCTCTCCTGAGGGATGTCTGACCACTACCAAGCTGGGTTCCCAGCAGCCAGAGCCTCTCAGATGCTTATTTAGAGTTGGGTCTTAGAACCTGAATTGTTCGAAGTTTCTGTGCTTTTTGTCTTCTAACCTGAATTCATTCAATGTTTCTGTGCTTTTTGTCTTCTAACACACCTGAAATGACTATGACATCCTTTGCTGTGTTCTGTGATATCCCTTTTGCTCAGGATCAGTGATCCTGGGAGGACTGGACTGGACTCTTGGATCAGTTTTATGTGCAGCAGTTTTCAGTCAGCATAGGTGGGAATACTCCAAGGGTGTAGTGTCCCTGAGAGCCGCATGTTGGGATGTGGGGTGAAACCTGCTCTCCAGCCAGACCAGTAACCCTTTGGACTGCTTCCATCTCCACTGGGAAATAAAACTGTGTCAGTACTCCTGAGGTTTTCATTGTGGAGTGGTTTGGGTTGGAAGGCATCTTAAAGTAAATCTTGTTCCACCTCTTGCCATGGGCAGGGACACTTTCCACTAGACCGGGTGGCCCCATCCCATCTGGCCTTGGAACACTTCCAGCTAGTTTTTCCCAGCTAACATGTGGCTTTTTGTTGTCATGATGGGGCTTAGAGCAGGCACCAGCCCACGTTTGAGGAGAGCTTATCCCATTCCATGTGTCTCTATCAACCTGTGCTCAGACTTTTTCAAACCACAATTGCTGCTTCCTCCTCTTCCAGTTATTCCTGAAGATTTCTCAGCTGTAGAGGCTCTGGGAATACTTTTGCCTGTAAAACTCTGAATTTCCACACTGGTTTTCTAGCTAGGGACCTGGAGCTGAGTGACTGGAGCAACCAAAGTCTTAATTAGTGCTGTTAATGGGCTGCAAATACAAACTCCCTTCTCGAGCAATCAGAGCAATTTTGGAAGTGAGGCGTGCTGTAGGTTTGGATAACTTGGTGCCAGGGATGCTCCATGATTCCTGATGTGCCTTTTCCATGCTGTCCCTGTCCCCTGCAGATACTGCGAGAGCCGGCGGAGGGTTTTGTTGCAGCACGTGCATGAAGGCTACGAGAAGGACCTGTGGGAGTACATCGAGGACTGAGCCCGGCCCCGCAGCAATGAACTCTGAACCCTTTCCCATCCTAGAGTGCTCATGCAATTCCAATAAAACCCACCCAGGGCGCTGCTCCGCCTCTTACACCGCTGGTCTGTAGTACCGGGATTCTGTTTTGTTAACAGAAAAATTAAGTAAATTATATTGTAATAAAAAAAAAGGTAGATAAACCATTGTACAACAGTATTCTAGGCGGCCAAGAGTGTGACAGACGCACTAAAAAACCCTCCAACTTTAACTTGTAACGTAGCTTCATCCTCCAAGCCGACTCCTTTTTCTTTTCTCTCTTTCTTTTCCTGTGTGTAGTACAGATGAAACTTAAACCAGTTTCTTGACACTGCTTTTCATGTCCAAACCAGCCATTTTGATGGACTTTGGTAAGGGGGGCTCTCCTGCCCCCCTCCTCCTCTCTGCCACCCAAGTACATGGATGAATGTGGATTGGCTCATTGTAAAGAGGCTTTTTGGGGAGGGAAGGAGGGGGGTACACAGCAAGGAAAAAAATACCCCAACCTTTGTATATGACTTTTAAAACAAAAAGAGGACAACACAGTATTTTTCAAAGTTGTATATAGCGCATATGCATGGACAAAGAGCAAGCGTGGCACGTGTTTGCATAATGTTTAATTACAAAAAAATATTTATTCTTTAAAAATCTTCAAGATTATGTCTATTTGCTGTGCATTTTCTTTCAGTTTGATTCTTTTGTTTGGTTTTGGTTTTTTTCCCTGGGCTGGGGTGGGGGAAGCGTGTGCTGGTGTAGTGAATATATCGATATATATATATTTTATTTTTTTTTTCATTTTGGAAGGCTTTTTCCAGAGCAGTTGGGATTCTCCTCTTCCTGCAGTTCCTTTCTGTCCAGGGCTTCCCCCAGGTCTGTGTGTGTATCCATTGCTGGCGACGGACGCGGCCCCTTGCAGCTCCTGGAGCTCTGGTTCAGGATGCCTTGCTTTTTTCTTGGTTTATTTTCAGCCCCAGATCTTTACCTGCCCAAATCCAGCTCTGTTCCCACTCGTGCACGCAGGACACGTGCTGTGATCCCAGAGGAGGCGTATGTGTGTGTGTGTGTGTGTGTGTGTGTGTGTGTCCAGGTTTGTTTTGGATCCCGAGGCAGGATAGGAGGGGTGTTTTGCACCACTTCTCCAAAGACTTCCTGCGAGATTTCGGCTGTGGATCTCCTCTCCCTCCACCTTTCATCTGTCAAATGGACCCTTTCTTGCTATTCTAATTTTCACTTCATTATAACGAGTGGTAACATTGAAAACGAAAGCTGATGGAATTGTCTTTGTGTTTGTTTTGGGCTCAATCACTGGGCGTCCTGTCCTGACAACTATTTAACACTCCATCTAGTGCATTAGAAGCTGAAATCAGCGGAGTTTTTTTTCAATTAAAAGGGGAAAGAACTAATGAGTTTAGCTACTGAGTCCATTTTTATGATTTCTGTAACAAGAGCTATGTTAAAGTAAACAATTGGTGGTTTTATTAAATTTACTCCTGTATAGGAATTCCTTCTGTGGTATTTTTCGCCAGGCAAGTGCCCTCCAAGCCTCCTGCTGCTCTGCCAGTGTCCAGGGGATAGAAGTTGTGAAGGGATTAAATAAAAGAGGCAGATCCCAGGCAGGGCTGTAACACGGGGTGCTGTTTTCAGCTGGCAGCGGGCTCATTTCGGCTCCCTCACCGCTCCTACCGACGTTCCACGGATGTGGTTTTGTCCCTGCATTCCTGCTTTTCCCTTTATTTGCCCTGGAGATGAAACGCGGGGGAGTGCAGCCGCTTTCCCCGTGCTTTTCCTGCTGCTGCTGGAGGGGTGGGATGGCGCAGAGCTGCATGGGAACGGCCCTGCCCGTATCCGTCCCTGCCATTCCCCTTGGGAATTCTCCGTCCAGGCGGTGAAACACTCGGAGCACGGTGGGCTGGGCAGGTGCAAGCACAGAGGCGTTGGGTTTTCACTCCGTGTTCCCCGAAAGGAACGCGCCAAGGATGTGGGCACTCCACTCCAAAGCAAAGCCGGTCTGTGGCTCCTCAATCCCCATGGCTGCTGGCAAACCTAAAGACAATGACAAAGCCCTGTGGTGGTGTGGGAGAACCTGCTGCAGTTCCTTTCTTCCGGCTTTCAGGCGCTCGCAGGTGAATTACGGGGCTGGTTCGACACTATCCCCACAGACACTGTGGAAATATAAAGGAAAATAAACAAAAACTGCCATCCCCGCTCCCTCCCTGTTGCTGCTGTGGGGCGGGGAGGGAGCGGGGCTGCCGCCGCTCAGCGCTTCCCGGGCCGTCCCTCCATACTGGCTGCCTACTTTTCCCTCTACACCGCCGAGTTCCCAATAAAACCTTTCAAAAGCCGGACATTTTATTATTTCTGTGGTTATTCCAGTGTTTTTTCAGGTTAAACGGGGTCTAGGGCTGGGGGCGGGGCGGACACCACCACCCTCCCGCCATGCCCCGCGCGCCATGGCCGCGCCGGAAGTGGCGGGCGGTCGCCATAGCAACCCCGGCCCGCCGCGGTCATGGCGGAGCCGCAGGACGCCACGGTGAGGGGCAAGAGCAGCCCGGGCTGAGGGGGCCAGGAGGGACTGGAGGGACGAGGGACGGGAGGGGAGGTGAGGGGAGGTGAGGGTCGGCGGCGGCGGGAAGTTCTTTTGAAGAGCGAGTTTTTAATCGACACACTTGGTATGGAAAACGTGAAGGAAATTCAGCCTTTGCTGAAGTAATCAACATTAATAATCCCTTATTAGGTGCTGGAACAGGGAAGGAGTAATGGGGATGGGGAAGGGGCTGCAGCACAAGGAGAGGCTGAAGAAGTTGGGGGTGTGCAGCCTGGAGAAAAGGAGGCTCAGGGACACCTCAGAGCCGCTGTGCCTGAAGGGGCTCCAGGAGAGCTGGGGAGGGACTGGGGACAAGGGATGGAGGGACAGGACACAGGGAATGGCTTCCACTGCCAGAGGGCAGGGCTAGATGGGATATTGGGAAGGAATTGTTCCCTTTGAGGGTGGGCAGGCCCTGGCACAGGGTGCCCAGAGCAGCTGTGGCTGCCCCTGGATCCCTGGAAATGTCCAAGGCCAGGCTGGACACTGGGACTGGGAGCAGCCTAGGATAGTGGAAAGTGTCCCTGCCCATGGCAGGGGGTGGAACGAAATGGTCTTTAAAGTCCCTTCCAACCCAACCCCTTCCATAATTCCTTAGTTTTTTGGGGTGGAGGGTGGTTGCTGTGAAGCCCCGCAGGGATCAGTACCAGGCCTGGGTTGTTCAGCGTACTTAGAAATGATCTGGACAAAAGGATGAGTAGAAAGTTACTCAGGTGAGGAGGAAATAGGAGAAACTCCAGGAAAGTCTTAACAGAGAAGAATCAGAGGACTCGGAATGATGGGTGTGCTGATTAAAAAAAAAATGCAATATATAAAAAAATGAGGTGCTTGTGCTGGTTATTCCTGCTGAGGATGGAGTGCTCAGAGTTGGGTAATTCCATGAAAATAGCAGCTCAGTTTTTCACAATAGGAATCAGGAAAGTCAATAAACTTTTTGAAAGTGTTAAGAAATGAAAAAGTAAACGGTAAAAGAAAAAAACCTTTATTGGGTTATTTTTCATGTCTCAGCATCTGTGATCTGCCCCATCTCCGGTAAAAAAAGATGCAAATAGAAAATGTTCCCAAAACATTGCAAGGCACAAAGACTTACTGAATCTGTGATTTTAAAAATTATTTCTTAAGGAGAGGAGAGGCGACAAAGGTGTATAAAATCCTGTGTTGTGTCTTCCCAAAAAGCAAAGTGAAAAATAAAAAATGCTTTCCTGTGTAAACCCATTTCTCTTCTATGAAGGTTTGGTGGTTGATGCAAAGTAAGAAAATTATATAAAATGAATGTATTTTCCATGGACTGGGAGCTCTGGACAGTGTTTGCTGGGGGAGGTTCCCTGCCCTCAGTGTGGTGGGACATCCCTGTGCTCACATCCTGCGGACTCAGATGGTTCCCCGGGAACAGCTTCGCCCTAATTAACTTCATAAATGTTTTATGATAAATATTATCGACTTATTTCCTGTGTGATCTCCAATTAGGTTCTTAAATGCTCCAGTATTGTTTATCTTTGCAAGGTAAAGATGACTTTCCAGGCTGCTGGTGAGCAGAAGTGACCCCAGCAGGGATGTGTTGCACAATGAGGGTGTTTATTTAATCGAGCTGTGGAACAGAAATCTCTGCCTTGCTTGGCAGGGCAGAGTTTGTCCAGCAGCAATGCTGCTATCTTTATGCCCTCCTTTGGGATTTGCCAGTTGTCCTTTCTGATTATTTTCTGGAGCAGAGCTTCAAGAAACCTTGCCTGGTATATTTACTACTCCTGGTTTCTGTCTTTTCAGGTTTCTTCATCGCCAGCAGCTACAGAACCAACAAAACCCCGTCCTAAAAAAGGTTTGTTTGAAGATATGATTGTGTTTCTTGGGCAGGTTGGTTTTAAGGTTTCTTCTATAGTGTTTGCAGCTATCTGGGAGGAAATAAATGTCCTCTGGGAGATTGAGACTGTCTAGACTGTAACTTGCTGAGTACCAGTATTTTTCCAGGGTCTCTGTGAGCTCAGTGCTGTTCCTGGCTTACTATAGCCACAGCTTGTATCACGTTTGCTTATAATCTGAGACTGTGTATTTTATTATGTACTTACCTATGGGGCTGTTAATGAGTTTGATACTCATTTATCCTCTCAAATAATAATGGGTTTCTTTTGGGTTCTTCAGAATGATGTCTTGCTCTGGAAATAATCTTGGGAAGCAAACATTGTGTCTTGTGGGTTTTTTTTTACGTCACATGTTGCAATTTTTGAAGTAAAAGTGATACCAAATCAGGCAGGTTGTGAGTTTAATTGCAGTTTCTTTGCTTTTGTTTGTTTCTTTTTAATAATGAAAATGTGTTAATTCACTCAGTGCAAATTGTTGTTTTGAAGTCTTGGTTGAATCTGAACTGGAACAAGTACAATTTCTGTTTGGTTCAAAATGTTTGACCAAATCCTGCTGTTTTTTGAGGGATCTGGTAAATTCTTCAGCCTCTCCTTTCCCCCTTTCCCTCGTTCTTGAGGCAGAACTTGTCCTGACACACACAGTGAGTGTTTCCTTCTCTGTGGAACTGCTCCCCTTCCAGCACAGATGTGGTCACTGCAGAGCTTTTGTGCCTAGCTGAGCTGAGCTTTTGGGATGGTTTTTATAGCTTCTCCTTTCTTGAGTGTGCAGAGTGCCCCATCAATTCAGGTTCTAATTGAGAGTATTTACTCCCAGTGCCAGAACTGGGAGTATTTACTCCTCCTTTTCCCTTGCCTTTGCATTCAGGGAACCTCAGCTGGTGAGCACATGGTCCTTTGGCTATTTTCTGCCCTGACGTGCCTGTCAGAGTATTCACAGAATCACAGAATGACTGGGTTGGAAGAGACCTTCAAGATCATCAAGTCCAACCCGTGCCCTAACACCTCAACTAAACCATGGCAGTGAGTGCCACATTCAATCTTTTTTTTTAACACATCCAAGAATGGTGACTCCACCACCTCCCCGGGCAGACTATTCCATAATTTAATTGCTCTTTCTGTGAAAAACTTCTTAATGTCCAGCCTGTATTTCCCTTGACACAGCTTGAGACTGTGTCCTCTGGTTATGTCAGTTGTTGCCTGGAGAAAGGTTCCAACCCCACCTGATCACATCCACGTTTCAGGGATTGTAGAGAGTGATGAGGTCACCCCGAGTCTCCTTTTCTCCAGGCTGAACACCCCCAGCTCCCTCAGTTGTTCCTCACAGGACTTGTGTTCCCAGCCCCTCACCAGCCTCCTTGCTTGCTCTGGGCAAGCACTCAAGTGTCTCAACGTCCTTTCTTGGGATGGAGGCTGCCTTGGGATAATGATGGCAGTAAAAAGGAGTTTGATTGGCACTGCAATGACATTCTCCCTAACTGGGTTCTTTGTTGTGCATGGAAGCCTTGGGAAGCTGGAAAAGCCACTTTGCTTTTGAGGAGCTCAGGCCAACCTCGCCTAATCCCAATTCCTGGTAGGAGAATTCCAGCCCTTTAGCAGATTATGGCTGTCCTGGAGATGGGGCTTGAGGTCTCAGCACAAGCCCAGGCCTCTTTGGTAGCTTGCCTGGAGCTGAGGAGAAGATTGCTACTGCTTCAGGCCTGCATGCAAGTAAAAATAACTCCCAAATTTACTTTCATCTTGACCCTCAACTCTTTCAGAGCAAGGATTGCTCGAAAATTACTCTAAATTGGTTACTTTGAGGCAATTAGTCTGACTTCCATGGAGGCACTGATGGGCTCCCTGGTGACCTATTTCATCTCTATCCTTTCCTATAAAGGTTATGACTCTCATCTCCTCATCTTCCATAACCCCCACCCTGCTCTGCCTCGTTGTGCAAGTCCCATTTATTTGTGGCTCTGAATCTCCCTTTTATACTGACAGAACCCTTGACTCCAAGTAAACTATGATGATTTAAAAAAAACCAAAACTCTAGCCTGTGACTTTTGTAATTCCCTTTTCTGTCCTTTAAGGTGAATTGAGGCATCTCTAGTGCCTGGAACACCTCGGGTCGTTCTGAAATGCCTTCAAAGCCTTTGGGCTTTGCCATTTAATATTTGACTTCAGTGCAGCGGGGAAAGCTGATTTAAGCTGCCTGATCGTTAATCTCTGGGAAATGAGGGCAGCAAAAAGATTTGTACTTGGAGTGATGTAACAGTGTCCTCTGTGTGTGGGTGAGGGACTGGGGGCATGGAAAAGAGGAGGAGGAGGAATGAAGGGATGTTGGATATGTTTTTGTGGAATTTGGCAGGAAAGAGCAGCATCTTTTTTTCCATGACAGCTGGTTTGGTTTTTTTTTTGTAGAATATTTGTAGAACATCTTAATTAAATATCTCATCCCATTTTAGTTTGGCTGAGGACAATTACGATGAACTTTAGGAGCCAGGCTACATCAGTGCTGTTTGAACAGAAGAGTTCTGCATTTTAAACTGACACTTTAAACATTGAATGGCCACTTTCTGTTGCAGCAAATTGCCTTTTTATATTTGCATTGTGTTTTCAAGCAGGATAAAGCTTCAGGATCTCTCTGGCAAGAGAGATTCTGAACTCAACATTAGCACAAACAGGTCTGTGAAATGCAGAGACCATATGAACAGTTTGGTGTGAGCAAAATTCGTGCCCAAACAGAGCAATAATGGATGATGTGGTTGCACACAGGTGTAGCAGAGTGGGTCCAAGTAATTGCTGAGGCCCTACATTAACCTTCACAGTGCTGCATTCTGCTTGTCTGTTTTTGTACTGGGCAGGAGTGAGGTATTAAATGTGTGTTTCTAAAAATGGAGTCTCAAATTTGCCAAAAATCATTGGAACGACAAAATACACACGTGAGGTTTGTAGCTTTAACCAGAAGGTCACGTTTTCAGCAGTGCAGGTCTGAATACATCAGATATATTGAACCTGAATTGAGTAGCTTCCCCTCACTGTTTCTTTATTTCTTCCTGTGAGCCAAGAAAAGGTGGAACCTACAACCAGTGTTTAGCAGCTGGATTGTTTGGCTCTTGAACGATGACGTTGAGTTTGGCAGTGTAGTTTGCTAGTGAAGGAGCTGATCCATCATGTGGCTACCAAAGCCCAGAAGTTGGGATCTGGGAGAGTCTGGTTTGTGGGCAGGCCAGCCCTGAGGGAAGAGGATGAGCGCTCAACAAAGGTGAAGGAGGTCTAAAGGTTCTGGAGCAGATGGTGCTGGTGGGATCAGGTTTGAAATCTCTCCATGCAATGATCTGAATTAATGGCATGGGTGGAGGTGACTCCCTCCAGGTACCTTGTAGCCGCTTGGTGACAATTGTCCCTCAGCAGCTGACACAGGACTAGCATTCATTATTTTGTCCTTTATCCCCTGTTGGGAGAGCTGCTCCAAAAATAATTTCCCTTTGTTGCTTCATCAAGATCCATAACTCTCCCTGTGTTGATCCCCAAGCAACTGAGGGTGGAATAAAGGGAGCTCTGTTCCTTGAAGTGATAAGGAGTTAATGTCAGTCTGCTGAGGTGGGGTTTTAATCTCCCTCCTGCATTCTAAATTAATCAGATATTTTCCTAAGTGCTTTACTGGTTTGGAATTGAGATAGGCTGTCTCCCATCTTCCCACTTTCTTTTTCCCACGCAGGCAAAAAAAATATTTCTAGGATCTGATAGTACTGGAGTGGAGAAGTGCTTTTACCAGCTTGTATTGTTGATTTTTATGGAACATAACTTGAATTTATTTCCCTTTATTTCCCATTGTGGAAAAAATGTTTACAAAGTAAGTTCTGAGCTCATGTTTGTCTAATAACAGTTCAGAGGTTAATGGGACAATTTTAAATGCATTTGCATTTCTACATGAATATGAGACCTCAGACTTTCTGAGATGCATTGATGGTGTTATAATGACAAGGTAGAATCCTAAATATGTGCATAGTATAATAAACTCACTGAAGCAAACTGGATTTCACTGGGAAGAACTTGTCCTAAAAAATCCATTAATCTGTCAAGAGCGAGAATTCTGAATTGTCATCAACCACCTCTACACTCACCACAGGAAGGGTCAGGTAGATAATTTTTGCAATGAAAACTCTGTAAAACCATTAGCAGAGATCAAGTGTTCTTCCAGGCCTGGGCATTGGGGTATTTTTTGGATGCTTTGTAGGTATGTTTTTTCTAGGGTTTGAAGCGAGGATTTAACTGTGACCTTTGGCAAAGTGCTCTGGCTTTTACTGCTTTCCATTTATCAACCACAAGCTTGGCCTAATATCCAGTGACAGGTTTTGGATGCTGTAGGCTTTTGGTTAACAAAACATTTGGAGACATGAAATGAAAAGTATCATATAAATGGATATATTGCAATGCACTGCTTGACCTGTTGGGTGGTGGCTCTGGTTAGGAAGTGCCAGTGACAATAAACAATCTCAAATTATGGCTCTTAATAATGCTAATAAATAATAATGCAATAAATAACAATAAATAATGCTCAGATTATGCAGAAATAGGTAAGTGGCTTTTGATGAGCTGTCCTGTCTCTCTCTGGGTGGCTCCTGCTCGCCCAGAGGAACCAGTGGGGATCCCTTCTGCTCGTGCAGATGTTTTAAGGGATTCTGTGAGTATTTAATCTGAAGAGCAGGAATTCTCTACCCCGTGGAGTCCATTCCATGCACTTGCAGTGCTGATCATTTCTGAATTTCTGATACAGTTTCTCAAATCAATATATACAGTTTCTCAAATCAATCCATTCTTTGAGATGGCTTCAAAGCTGCCTTTGAACTTGTAAGAGTGGAGCTGCCTGAGAAATCCAGATAAAAACAACCCTCTTGAGTTAAATTAATTAATACTTCTAAGTGTGTCAGAAAGAAAAGGCCTTAGTGGGAATGTTGTGGTCGGAGGGAGCCAATCCAGCCCTTATCTGTCCATACCCATTTGCTTCCATTTGGCCACATGCAAGCCAAGATCTTTTAGTCCATTTGAACCCCCAACCCTGTGGGAAGAAATTGGTTTCTAAATAAGCTAGATTAGCTGGTAATTACAGCACTGTTTTATGTAAGAGACTTGGGAATTTCCATCTCACCCATAAGTGGGGAGCAGTGAGAGCTGTGTGTGATGCTCAGGATCTGATGCAGCTGCTAGTTTTGAGTAGTGAGATTAAAAAATGGATTATCATTTCTGGGTAATTAAATTCTATAATATCCTTCACTTCATCCTCTTCTCCCCAGAATAACAGCCCAGTAATCCCTGCACTGCAAAGAGCTGGTAATATTTAAATTGGAATGTGCTAGCACAGCTCTGCCCTCTTGTGTGTGTACATTAATATCTGTGCTGACGGGAGCAGGGAATCCTTTGCAGGCAGCGCAACAAGGAACATTTTAGTGCCAGTTTTTAAAACAGGTAAATTCATTTTTTGAAGCTTCTTTGAAAGTCCTTGGTGCCAGGCAAGTTTCTTCTGATTTTAAAGCCTTCAGCTGCAGTTTGTTGGCGTGCTGGGTACAGATAAAATGACATCTCCTGGTGAGAATTTTAAAATAATTCTGTAAAAATAGTAAGTGACAAATTTAGGAAGGGTGGGATTCATCTCTCTGCATTGAGATGTCTCTGATGCAGAACAAGTCTCAGCACATCACCCATGCTCTATGTTTAGTCAGTGGAGAGGGCATCTGTGCCATTCCCTGACCTCTCCCAGCCACCTGTGCTGGGATGAATCCCTTCCTAAGGACGCCTGTTTCTCTCCTTTACCTTGGAGACAGCCCAAGGCAGGTCATTCATATCTTCATTTTCAGAATTTTGAAGGAGATGCAGCTCACTCAAGGGTCAGAATTCCCAATGTCTGTGCAGCTGGAATTTGAGCAGCTGAGACTTCAGTGACATAATCACCTGTTGCATTTAGCCCAGCTCTCCAACAGTATCTGTGGTACAGGAGTTAACAGGTAACGAGACATGTTGAGCAAGGAGCAGCTCTCTGAGGGCTTTTTGAATAAAAAAGATCTCCATTCACTCCTCACAGGACCTGTCCCCTTCACTGCTGATGCTTCCAGCTGCATTATACATGCTGCAAGTCCTGGGATTTAGTCACTGGTTTATTCATAATTCTCAACAATTTCATTCCCTGCCTGACTGTGATTCATTTTTATACTTCTAATTAGAAGGAGGCAGGGTGTGCTTCTGTGACTGTGTAATTAAAGACTATATCATTAACACATTTGTGCAGTAGGGAAGAGTGAGGGTGCATAGCCAGATGTTCATACTGGGATAGACTGGGATTTCCCACCTGGAAAACTTCATCCTGAGGCAATGAGGCTGGAAGAACTCAAACTATAGGGTCTTGTAATAGGGAAATGTTTGCAAGACTAGCTTCTATATTTTGTGTGTGTGTGTGTGTGTGTGTATATATGTTCTTATAATATTAATTCAGTGTAGCATTCTTTGGCAGTGGATGAACTGAAGGCAGGTTCTAGGTGCTGTTCTTTATGGAGTAGGAAGTTTCAAAGACTGATGTGGCTGGATTGTGCTCCTCTCCATGTTGGAATTTTATTTTGCTGTTTAAAGGAAAAGTTTTTCTTACAAATGCCTTATAGCCGTTTTTAGTTTCAATTTCCATGTAAAATACCTCATGCTGTAGACAGAAAAAGACTAAGCACAGGAATTAAAGCCAGAAGAAGGATTAGACTGGAAATCCCCAAACTACTTTGCTCCTGATGCTGGAATTAAGGAGAAGCTGGTTATTTTGGGAATGCCTGCAGCCACTTGGTGAGGGAAATATCTCCCATCCCAGTGTTGCTGTGGGAGGAGCCAGTGAGGAGCCAGCAGTGAGTACCTTGGACCACCTCTGCTGTTCATAAGGCATTTTATTGCCACACCTTTGCAATGGTGGGCTCTGCTTCCAAAATCTGGGAACAGTGTTGGCAAACAGACACCTGGAGAGAGCTCAGACTCTACCTTGCCTACAAGAGCACAAGGCATCAAGCAGGACATGGTTTAAACAGAGAAGATAAGTTGGGATGTTGTGCCAGGGCTTGGATCCTTGAGTATCTCCAAGTGTGGTGTCTGCATCCTCAGGGACTTTAAGAACTAACATGTAAAGTAGCCTGTTTTTTGGGGGTTTTTTCCCTATTTTTTTGGTTTTCCTCTGTTCTGAGATCATCTCTGCTCAGCAGTCAGTGCTGATGGTCAAAATTGGCTCGTGCAGAGCAAACAAAGTTTCAGTTCTCATTTTTCAAAAAGACCATACTTTATCAAATTTCTTTTTAAAGGCATTTGTTACTAAATTTCTCTCCAGTGTTATTTGTTTGGATAAAATTTTAGACTTGAATTGAGCATTATCAGGCCTGAATTAAACTTCTTATGGAGTAATGATCAGGATCATGTGCTTATGTTGTTGTGTGTAAATGTCATGCCCCCCAGATGGATTCAGGACTGCACAGTGGTATCTCACCAGCCTCCTACTGCTAACAGAGATTTCCCAGTGACCAAACAGGTTCTGCCCCTGGGAACCTCACTGTCACTGAGAGGTCCAGGGGGATGACAAGTATGTGTTTATTTACAATCATCCAACTTCACCTTAAGGTTGAACTTGAGCAGCACATAGTAGAAGACAAATAATTGAATAAATTACTTCTATTTATATGGCAAATTAATTAATAATCAGTGTATTTATTTCATAAATGAAACCATATGTTTTGGAGTAACTCAGAACTGTAAATGTCTTAAATCAGAAAAAAACAAATGCGAGCAAGCAACTCAGTGAGATTTATGCAGTGCAAAGTAGCAAGAGAAAATGCCTCTTTTTCCCCATGCCCTAGAGTATAAATCAGATTTAAGATACAATTTTGAAGTCTTTCATCTATCCTTGGCTAATTTTCCTGCAGGGGGAGGTGGAGAGTCAGAAATGTTGCTTTTTTTTGTTGTTTAAACTGCTGTTTTCCAGCCTCCTTCCAGCTTTCCCTGCACCTCGTGGAGCTATTAAACCGCGGGAGGCAGCTCTGGGGATGAGTTATGGCTCCTTGCCAGTGCTGGGCTGTGTGTGATGAGTTTTATTAACCCCAGCTAACTGTAAATAACGAGCAACCACATGGCTTAGGGCTTGATTTAAAGGTGTTCCAGCAACAATTTGCAAACGGGAAAACAGAGGGAAAAGGGATTAAACAGAGAAAAGCTGCAGTGTAAAGCTGATCCATTTTTTGTTGTTGTTTATATCCATTTTAGAGGGATTTGTGTGTACAAACACCTCTATTCTCACATATATTCACTCACACATAGTGAGTGAAATACAGCTTGTAGAGCCTCTTCTGAGTGCTGGGTTTTGGGGTTATTTTTCATTGTTACTGAGTTTTGAATACATTAACGGCTCCATTTTCAAACTCCAAGGATGGATCTGGGCGTAGGAAGAGCAATGTTCCTGTGCTAGTTTTCTTTCAAAGCTCTAATGTATTTATACTGCCACAGTCTCAGTAAAAGAGTCTGAGTAAGGAAGAGGATTTCTTGTTAAATTTGACTCTGCTAGAAATTTGTAGGATGCTCCTCTCACACCAAGGCAGTTTGTTAGTTTTAAATCTTGATAAGAAGATAGATATTAGAGCTTACAAATGCTTTCTATCCATTATCATACCTTGCTTCAGAAAATCCAATTCCCTGCAGGGCTGTGTTGTTCTGTAGGAGCTGTTTGAGTGTTTGCCCTATTATTTTAATATTATTTTTGCCCAGAAGATGCTCCTTCCCTCCCTGACACTGGATTTACAAACGGTAGCGGAATTCCTGGTGTTGGCAGCTTGTGAAGCTCAAGGCAGAAAGGAGACAGGCACAGATGGGCTCATCCTCCCTATCCATGTTTATTTAACATGGATAGGAGAGCACGGGGTGCCTTTGGGCTGTAGCCACAGCTATGCCTGAACCTTCCCCAGGCTCTGGGAGCGGAAATAACAGGAATCCTGGCAATAATGTCAGCACATGTCCACAGGAGACTGGGCTGGGAGAGTGGGATGGGGCGGGCGGTGCTCCGCAGACAATTCCATGTGTTGTCTCTCAGCTGTGGATGCTCTCCTGCAGCGAAAAGTGGATTGTCTTTATGACATTGGGAGTTTGCCGTTAAGGCAGTGACCAGAATGACTTGGAAGGGGGGATTGAATCTCCAAACCCATCCAGTCCTGCTGCTGTGTGTCCCAGGGAGCCTTGCCTGATGATTGGAGCTCATAACCTGCACCTCTCTGGCTTTGCCACAGCCCCACTTCCTGCTTTGATTTCTTCAGAGCAAGGTGCAGTGGTTTTAAACTGCCAGAGGACAGGGTTAGATGGGATATTGGGAAGGAGTTCCTGGCTGTGAGGGTGGGGAGGTCCTGGCACAGGGTGCCCAGAGCACCTGTGGCTGCCCCTGGATCCCTGGAAGTGTCCAAGGCCAGGCTGAGTGGTGCTTGGAGCAGCCTGGGATAGGGTAAGGTGTCCCTGCCATGGCAGGGGTGTGGGACTTGATTATCTTCAAGGTCCTTCCAACCCAAACCAACCTGTAATTCTAAGCTTCACTTTATGAAATTCTTTTTTCTGTCTGCTGCCTTAATATCAAAATGTCACAATAGAGAATTGAGGCACTGCCTGGGTGTTTGTTAGTTTTGAAAATATCTCTGTTCTTGGGTGATGCTGTTTTTCAGCATGGAATTTTGAATTAGAATTTGGAAAGGGACAGCTGAATCCTTTTGGAAAACCTTTCCCACATACATGGTACCTACCAAAATGGATCCAGACTGTGGCTCATGAAGCTGTTGCAGAATAAAAAAATTAAAAATACTTCCATTTTACTGCCTTTGCAAAGCTGTTCCTCTCCTTATGCTATATGTTATGTGTGCTTTAGGCTATTGGGGATTTTGGGCAATACTGAGTTCTTCTTTGTGTCTTCTTGAGTCTTTTGCCCCTTTGCTGCTCTTGCTCAGGTTGCTGCAGGTTGGGTTCAGAGTTGGAAGGGGTGAACTGGGGCTTGGACCCTTTCCAATAATCTGAATTGGAAGGAGGGCTGGGCTCTGAACTGTTCTTTTCCCTCTGAGATGACTACGATGTTTTCTTGAGCCACTTTGAACTGTTGGTGCTTTAGCAATCATTTTCCCTGTGAAACCTCATAAGAGCTTCTGGGGCCTTTTTTCCCTCTTCTTTTTACAGCAATTTAAAGCCCTTTTATTAAATCTAAACCCCACTGCTTGATAGTTCATCCCTAAGCTATAATTACCCAATATGAAGATGCAAGCACAAAATAATTTCCTAGGGAGGTTTACACAAAAGGGAATAACTCATTATTATTTTTTCCAGTCCTTTGAGAAAATCTATAAGAGGAGGAATAAAGGGAAGAGTGATGATAGAGCAGCACAGATACAAACCTGATGATCTTACTCCGATTCTGTCAGGGTTTCTGCTCCAGTGGCTTCCTTAAAGGAGCATTGTCAGAAAGAAAAATCACATTGCTGAAAGTGGCTCATGCAATCAATCACTGGCCAGCGAGGGGATCAGATGAATTCCCATTTGAATTCAGTCAAAACACACTTCAAAGGCATTTAATCATATATTTGGTGGCTGACTTCCTGGCACAGGACTTCTGTAGTCCCACAAAAGTGAGGCCAAAAGACAGTTATGCAAGTTATAAACTCTTTTTGATGTAGATACCAAGTTCTTTGATGATTGTGTTTTCCTGGACTGGCCCTTGGGCAGATTGATTTACAGCAAATAATGGCTTTTTGTTTCTTCACTGTTAGAAGGATCTAAACCACACTTTTCCATCCTGTGCCTATGCAGTGCCTGGGATTATTGCTAGAGGTGACAAAGAAAAGTGTGTCTTCATACAGCAGTGACATAGGAGAAAATCCTGAAGGTCCATCTATTGAAGAAGGTATTTTATTCCCTTTCTCTGGAGCTAGAGGCTCAAATAGGCAGGCATTTGTATTTCCATTTTCTTCAGGAGAATCCAATGACCTGTTGCCCTGCTACAGCCCTTATCAGCAGGCTGGGGGAGCAAACCTGAGGGAGATAAATGCACCAGGAGCAGGTATCCACTGCTTTGTGGGAAAGCAGAAATGCAGATGAAGATGGTTGTGGCTCTGGAGAGGTGTATAGATAATTTCCATTAATTCTTTCTGCGTCTGAATAGAGCATAGAGCTTGGTGATAATCCTTTACTTCCCACAGCCAGTTTTTGGGGGATCAGATATATTCCTGTGTCAAATTTAATAATGAATTTAGACGTAGATTTTGAAAAACATCAGAATTGTTTGCCTGCTTTCAATTTGCTTGTCTTTGGGAGAAAGAGGAAAAAAAGTGATTCATGTCTCCTCAGTCAGCCTTGTTGCTATTTCCAAATGACTTTCAGGAGCATAAAATCTCCCTGTGTTTTCCCAATTGCACAGAGTTATCCTTAGCTTGATGTATCAGTGGGGGAAGCAGAGCTGGTTTATTTGCACATATGAATGGTGCTCACTCCTGGGGCTCACAGTGGCTTTTGATTTCTCCATTTTCTCTCCATCCTAGCACTTTTAGGCAACTCCGTGGTTTTTCCCCTTTCCCTGTGCAGCCTGATGTTCTGCTCAGCCCTCGGCCTGACGTTCAGCATTTTTTCCTTCCCATCCCTGTTCCCAGCAGGCGTTTCCATGGTGTGGGAGTGGAGTATAACATCCTTCTTGTCTCATAAGTGTGAAAAAGCTCTTTCCTTCAGGAATCAAACAACCAGTCCTCCATCCCCTCTCTGGTGTACTGGTGCCTTATGTTAGCCCACAACATTGGTGTATATTTTAACCTTTAATGGTGCATTTTCTTTTTATCCTCCCAGTAAGGCATGAACATGTGGTTGGAGACCTGGTGCGGTGTGTCTGCAGTTCTTTTGATTATTCTCTATTTCAGACAGCTGCAGGATTTTCTAATTTGAGGCTGTATTAATAGGCACAAAATGGTGAAGGATACTTCAGTTCTGACTGTTAGTGGAATGTTGATGGGTATATAGAGTTTGCAGTCTGTCCTTAAATCCATACTTACAAAAGAAGGTGGGAAGTGCCCAGGTGTGTCAGGTTTGGTGTTTTATATCAGATAGTAGCACCAGGAGATGCCAGGCAGGAAGGGCACACAAGTCCAGCTGCTTTATAGAATCCCAGACTGGTTTGGGTTGGAAGGGACCTTAAAGCCCATCTGATCCCATCCCCTTCCATGGGCAGGAACACTTTCCACTGGACCAGGTTGCTCCAAGCCCCATCCAGCCTGGCCTTGGACACTTCCAGGGATGGGGCAGAGCATTTCTAGCATCCCCAAGTTTCTGGCACACCTGGCACTGGTAATAACCTGCACAGGGAAGTAATTACAGAGTGGCAATGAATTAGGTAGCCCCTGAATGGGCTTCAGATGTGAAATAGGGGGGGTTCAATCCATTTGTGGCTATTTAGGCAGCCTCTTGACTATTCCCTTCATCCTTTCATTCTAAGAAGAGCAAATGGGAAACATAAAGCCATCAGAAATCAATTAATCTGATCTGGGAACACGCTTATTAAAATGCCTTCCTTACAAAGATCCAGATACTCCACAGCAGAGCAGAATTCAGGAACGTTTGGATCCCTCATCTGTGCATTTCTGTAAGCTTAGCCTGTTTGCATTACTCTTTTGTTTGGATTACTCTTTTGTGTATTTGGATTACTTTTTTGTTTGGACTGTGAGCTTTCTATTTGTTTTAGGGCAGTTGAAACTTCTTTAGAAAGTTAAATTGCTAAATTTAACTTAAGTTGCTAGTGTGCACATTTAGTTCTCAGCTGTAATATAAATCTAGGTGGATATTCTGGAATTTAAGAAAGAAAAACCAAGAAAATGAGAATGGCTTTGTGAAATGTTTCCCAAATTCAACAGCTGAAGGATGTTGGATTTAGGAGCTCTCAGTGAAACTGGACTTGATGCGGGTTATGGGGGAGAGCCTGGTGTGCTCCAGAGGTGATTAAAGCTCAGCCATTCCAAAAGATAATTACACTTGGCACCTGCCTCCCGATATGATCCAGCCCTTCTCCCTGCAGGGTTTCTTCTTCCTCACCTCTGATAGCAGAGGGGCCCAGAGGGCTGCCCAGTCTCACCTTCTGCTCTGTGCTGCTGGAGCTGAGCCAGCGTGTCCCAAGGGCTGGAGAAGCTGTCCCTGTGCTGTGTCCCCCCAGCCCTGCCCCAGCCCTCGCCTGCCTTTGCCTCTGCACTCGTGTCACAATATTGACTTGCAAACACAGAGCTTTTGGGCCAGTTGCTATGGTTACCCCTCGGAATGGAGACTCCAGTCCCAGGCAATACATTCCCAGCCTTAATGAAATGCACAGCAGTGTGTTCAACTTGTAAACCCGACGTGGATATCGCTAAGCAACATCCATCCGTGATTTGCCATAATTACTGCTGCGAGCTCTGCACCATTGAAATGCTGGAGCACAAGGCTTCCTCCTCCACTGCATCAAATGTTTTTCTGCAGTAGCTTTGCAGTCTTTCAGACCTGTGATGTTTCATAGTCCCTTCACAGTTTCGAAGAACTAAGTTTGTAAATTATTCACACCTTCAGACCCCATCTCTCCAATCTCTTTTTGTGTGTGTCGCCTGTTTCCTGCTCATTCAGTCCCAGAAATTCATCTTAAAGACCTTTGATTCTTTTGCCCTATATTCAAAATGTGAATCCAACTCATTTCCTCCAAGCTGCTTCTTGTGTATTTGAAAAGATCCAATTCCTGCAGCCAGTGTTGATGTTGAATTAAAATGTGTGTCTTGAGCTGTTTACTCCAGGATCTGCTCCAGGAGGAGCTGATGCCTCAAGTCTTTTAGAATCCCTGACTGGTTTGAGGTGGAAGGGACCTTAAAACCCATCTTGTTCCAACCCCCTGCTGTGGGCAGGGACACCTTCTTGGTAGACTAGCTGGAATTTTTCTGCTTAGAGCTTTTATTTAGTGTCTATCCTGAATGAGGTGTTCTATCCACCAGTTTGAGAAGTAAAATAAAACCAGACCCTGGTTAAAAGTCCGCACTCCAGCCTTCAAGTCAAATCATTAATTGCAAGTGCAGTTCTTGAATTGCCTTGTGCAGGCAGTTGGGGTGGTTGGGAATATCTCTCCCAGATTTCCTGCTGCTCAGTCTGATTCCTTGTGTTCTGTGAATATGTTCCATGTACAGCACCAGAGCTGCCAATCCTAGAGAGGAAGAACTGGTTGATTTATCTGCTCTACGTCCGCAGAGACTATGAGGAGTGTAAGGTAAGAGCTGCCTCCAGAATATGGGAATTATTTTACTGATGTCATGAAAAAACAGTTTTTTTGACTGTTTCCAAACCACCCTCTTTTCTGACTTCTTTTGGAATAAGGGGACCAAGAGAAACCACAAGTAAAATTACTTCAGTGTTTTCTAATTCTTGGCTACCTTCAGGATCTGAGGGTGCAAATCTCTGGAGCAATATGGATGTCACTGAGAGGGGCAAAGTGGAAAGAACTACAAACCTCTGTTGTTCCAAATGATGGGTAGGGTTTTCCAAACTGGTAATAACCCAGTTCCACAGTGCAGGTTTCTCGATGGTACTACAGAGATGCTATGAAAACACTTCTGTTGAGGAGAACATTACTTCCAAGTGTAAATAATAAATATCCTGGCTACTTTTGAGCAAAATTCTTTAATTTTACACATGATCCATGGAACGCTCAAATTCATCTTGGACTTGGTGAGTAGTTTGGAACTGGTTGTTTGGGATTATAATGGTAAGTGGACTAAGGAAATGGCAAATAATTATTTAACAGTATGTTTTCATGATAAAATGAACACAAGAAGATGATGCACCCATGGGCAGGAAGAGGGGCAAGAGTTGCCGTTCTGATTCTGGCATGTGCACCAAAGATCTGAAAAGAGTTTGGCTTCTGAAAACCAGGTTGGTTAGGACTTGCCTCTGCTGGAGAGGTCCTGGGGGTGCTTAGGAAATGGGAAGGCTGGAAGAATTTCATTTAGCTCTTAATTAACAAAGCCAGGGAGTTTTATCATTACAGTAATTTTTTCTCAGATCTTGGTTTGCATAGATAGAAACACAAGTTGCACTAGCCCTCAAAACAGAAAATTGTTTGCCTTTTTTGTTGTTTGATTGGAGTTTCTTGGTGTGATTCTGTGTGTTGATTGTTTCTGTGATGGGATGTGGAATCACAGAGTACAGAAAAGAAAAATATGTGCAGCTCAGGAAACCAGAGAAAATAACAAATGGATAATATAAAGGCAACACTGATGTCTCCATGTCTTCATCAGTCATGGAAACAAGGAACTGGCAGGAGAAAATCGAGAGAAGACAGCTAATAAATACTTCTCTGCTTGGCAGGCCAGCTTTCCTTTTCCTCATAGCTCACAAAACAGTGTTTTTGCAGTAAAACTGGAAGATTCCAAGACAGCTTGGGTGTTGTTAAAATCCATTAGTTTAGTCTCAGTAGGAAACAGCTGACCTGTTGTGTTAATTACTTTTGGTCTTTCCTGCTCAGTGCTTTGAAATGCTCCCTCTCTAACAGAGTTTTAAAATCTCCCATAGTTTTCAATGAACTAAAAGACCATAAAAAACTGTTTATTTACTGACATCAACTCTCCAAAGTGAAGACATGAAAGTGATTTTGACCCTTTCAGTGCTGCTTGAGCAAGGTGCCAGGCAGACATCCCTTAGAGTCTACAGCTGCAGCATCCCCTGGGATAACACAGAGACTGCTTGTTGTCCTGCCAATTGTGTCTAAATTCTGTCATCAGCACCCAAATAAACTTGGGAGGGGAAATCTGGGATTAGAGATCATATTCCTCATCTGAGGACCTTTTGCTGTGGGACTTTTTAGGGTTTATAGAATTAATCTGATTTCTCTAAAAGATAGCTCTCTATTGCCCTCTCTTGCTCTGAGAATCCAGGCTTATGTAGATGGAACAATCCAGAGTATGTGAATTGAGGATATATTGGTTATTTCTGAATACAGTGTTTTATAATCATGCACTTTGTAAAGAGTTACATACATAAATTAGCAGGTACAGGTGAGGGAAAGCAGCTCAGGCCTGTTCTTCCTTTTCCCTTTTCTCTTTACTAGTGAGGATTGTCAATAAGAACTTTCCTTCTTCTCTGTAGTAACTTCCTAATTAATATCTTCTCAACAATAACTTTCTCAATAATAGTTTTCCTCCCATGTGCTGTATTTGAGGTTCAGTTTTTGGGTCCTTCACTTCTGTTCCTCTCAGAGGCAGGGGATGCTGGTATTGACCATACACATCTGAAATGCCAGATGAGCACCAGGTCACTGCTCACCCAGAAATTACTCTTATCCCACTGTATTCTTCCACTTCTGCACAAAAGAGGAGTCTCAGAGCAGAAATTACGCTCTTGATTCCTATCCAGGGTGTTCATCCTCCCAAAGGTAGGACCAGTTGTCACTATGGAATGTATCCAAGCTGCAGCTACCTCACCCCAAACTGGGAGCTGCATGGATGCAGCCAGCAAGAATTTACATTTTCATCAGGTTTTTTTCCTGTTCACTCCTCGTTTGTTCTTTTGGCTTTCATTGACTCAGCTGCAGTTGCTCTAGTTCAATTTATTTCTTCACAAAGGGCCTGGAGTAGATATCCTTATCAGCAGAGGATGCTTTCAGAGATGCCTCCAGGCGTTTTCCCCAGGTAGTACCTAATTATCTTTGGGAATAGGAATGAACAGAGGAATACTAAAAGGGCCACAGTGTCCTGGCACAGAGCTCTGTTGTGTGCGCTGTGTGGTTGTCCCAGTCATGGTCCAGTGCCCTTGTTAGAGGTGGGGTTGTGGTTTTTGTGACTGGAACCAAATCTCTGGAATCAGCTTTGTTAAAATAATGTGAATTTACAATTTTGTCCTTCCAGGCTGTCATCAAAGAGCAGCTCCAGGAGTCCCAAGGGCTCTGTGAATATGCTGTCTATGTTCAAGGTATGTCTGAAAATCTTTTTGCTAAAGCAGGTCACCCCTGATTTAAGATACACAGAACAATACAGGGATAGGTGAGGGAAAACATTGTGTTGTTATGTCAAAAATACATTTTTTCCCCTCTGCTTGCTCCGTTTAGTTTTGAAATTAAGGATTTTCACGTTAAATGGGCAGATTAAATGTTCTGTTTTCTCTGTATTTGTCATCAGTTCTTCTTTGGGTTATGGGCTCCTGGCCTTCAGTGTGTTGGATTCTGTTACAGACACATGTTTTCTGTTCATTACCCACCCCAGGTGATCATTGTCTCACTCCTTGCTCTAAGGATGGTATTCCTCTTCCTGCCCTGCCCTCTGGCCCCTAAAAAATGTCTCCCAAAATGTGGCATTCCAATTCCAAGTGCCATGGTGGGGTACAGTGGAGATTTGCTGGCAGGGACATACTGCAGTCTGCAGAGGCTGGGGAGGGGAGAAATCCAGACTGCATCTGTACGAGCAGCTGCCCAAGGTTTTAAGCTTAAAGCTTTCATTCTGACCCCCAAATTTCTCCAGGCACACAGAGTCCTGCTGTCAGACACAAAACTGCAGGTGCTGCGGGACGGGGAAGCACCAGAGGAGCGTTGATGTGATATATCTGTACTCCCCCTTCTTTCCCTGCTGTCAGAGGCACGTTTTTCCTGCTGAGAATGGATTCATTTGCCTGCTATATGTTGTCTTACAGCTTTGATATTTCGCTTGGAGGGGAAAATTCAAGAATCTCTTGAACTTTTCCAGACGTGTTCCATTCTGAACCCTCGAAGTGCTGACAACCTCAAGCAGGTGGCACGATCCCTGTGAGTGGTGTTTTATTTGTTGTTTCTCTTGGATGTGCCACCCAGGACCTTCCTTGCTTTATTTTTCTCTTAGGCTGCTTAATTCCAGACATGTTTCCTCCTTATCAATACTTGGCTTGGCTTCCAGAAGCGTGGGTTGTTCTTTAAGCAGAATCTCTGCTATCTGCCTGGCTGCTGTTGTGTTTTCTTTTTCTTTGGGCTTCAGGCAGAAAGTTGATACTGATTTCAAGGTCCAGAGTGACAGGTGTTGACCTGAGCTGGGCAGACTTGCCCTACAGACCCTTTTCTGTTGTTCTGAATGTTGTGACCTGTCTTTTTCCTGGGAGACAAAAGCAGGCTGCAGAGCCTGGGCATTCATTCCTTATATCCCCAGTAGTGTCAGGATGTATGACCTTGGTCTTGAGAGGAAGCAGTGCTGAGATTGTAAACTTCTGCAGATCTCTGGAGATGCAGCAAATAGGATAATTTCTCACTGGCAAAGGTGATAGTGCTGCACAGCAGGGCCTGAAAACAGGAAAGACATAAGAATTGCAATCCTTTTGCAGGTTTCTCCTGGGGAAGCATAAGGCAGCCATCGAAGTGTACAATGAAGCAGCAAAACTTGATGAGAAGGACTGGGTGAGTGTTCAGGGAGTTGCAGATCCTTGTAATAGCTGCAAACTTGGCCCAAGCCAAGGTGAGCTGACACTGCCTGTGGTCTGAGCCTGGTTTGGATCACAGCAGCCAAATCCCACGCCTTGGGGCAAATCCCTGGCTTGGGGCACAGAGAATTGAGCAATGTGTTGGAACTTTGCCAAGGATCAGTTTTAACATAACCACATCTGTACTTTAAGGGAAGTATGGGGAGAGTTTGGAAACCTTGGTTATTAAAACTTGCTTGAGTAATTGGGAAAGCTTTTGTAATGCAAAACATCATTGAAAATACAGGAGCAGTGATTAAATTAGCTCTTCTGTATAAAAAGACAAAAAGAGAGAAAGAGTGTTGCAAAGGGAAAGGTGTGGCAGTGGGTGAGGGATAGGCCATGCCTTGCAGCCTTCTGCAGGTGCCTGTTTTGCATGCAGAAGTGTTTCTAAAGTAGGCTTGCAATATGTGAGCTCATTCCTTTGTTTGTCAGTACGTATAAAATTCAGGTTACAAGGATAGCTTTGGTGTTACTCAAATTACCTGTGCCAGTCAACTCTGAAACCTTTTCTATCACGAGTCTTTTTCCACCTGCATTTCCAGTGCTTGGCATGCCTGTAACCCTATTTATAACCCAGCAGGCAGATGGCAGTGGGTATTTTGATTAGTTATTCCCCATTTCTGGCTGAGCATTGGAAGCAGAATCAGGCTGTGCTCTTTTCTCATTCTGCAATCCGCAGCAACCTGGAGTCACTGATTCAGTTCTGCACAGCTGGAGAGGCTGCGTGGAGGAAAATAGGTTGATGGGGAAGTAAGAGAGTTTCCTGTGAAAGGTCAAGGCTGTCTAAGCTGATGAATAAATGAAATGCTCACCAGAATAAAATAAAGAATTGGTAGGACCTTGCTTTTCAGGGATGTGCTGGGTGGGGAAGGTGCCTTGTGTGTTAAACTGTGGGTGAGGAGTTAGGGGCACTTAAGGACTCCCTACAGTGTCACCAGACTGTTTAGGATCCCTAAGGGATCTTTCTACCCTGTGCAAAAAAATTGTTTAGGGTGCCAGAGGAGTATCAGATATTCCAGTGCTCAAATTGTGTTTTGGAAAATTAGGCACATCTTCAGTTTTGTCCAGCTGGGTTGGACACTGTGCATGTCCTACTGATATCCAGCCAGACTGAGTCACCCATGAGGGCAGCAGTTTTAGAGAGTGACACCACGATGAAGAAACCAGCCTGTGCTCCTTGTTCTCTGAAGAGAAATGTCTGATCTCTCAAAAGAGATTTGTCATATCTGTGGTTTTTGTCTCAGTGGACTGCAATGTTTTGTGTACAACCCCACTTAAGCTCTGTAGCTGAAGTAACTGGAATTTATAGATTTACTTGCTCTACAAAGCAAGAAGGGTGTGAGCAATCACAAGGCTCTCCTGCTCTAGGTCAGTGTTGTCAGATTTTATTTCATATCTTGTGTTGATTTGATTTTTTTTCATGCAGGAGATCAGCCACAACCTGGGTGTGTGCTACATGTACCTGAAACACTTCAACAAGGTAATGTCAGTGGGAAGCAAGGAAGCATCCCAGAAATTTCACTGTCTTTGGTAGCTTGAAATGAATTATTTGAAGCAAGAGGTATCTAGAAAGTTTTTTGCTTTAGTGTTTTGTTTCTGAGAGCAAAGCTTTGTGTGCTGTCTCTGTTTTCATTTGTGTTTTGAATTACTTTGACTCAGCTGCAAGTCAGTGAGGTTGTATAAAGGGAGATCAGCCTGTGGCAGGGCCAGAGGCTTTTTCTGAAATCTAAGATTTTTCAGAGAACATTTCTGGTTTTAAAGGGAATGTTTGAGAAACCTCAAACTAGACAGAAAATGGGCTGTGCTCCAATAAGAGCTGCTTCTGTGTCTGAGTCCTTTAAAGCCAGACCCAGGAACACTGCTGGCTTTGTAGGAGCAGCAATCCAGGTCCATCCTCTTGAAGCAAGAGAAGGGTAATGGTAAAACCCCAAGCCATTTCCCAGCTCAAACTGCTGCACCTTGTGCAGAGAGTTCCTGAAGGAAACCTCAGCTCCTTGAGTCTGGCAGGATTCAGAGGGAAAGAGTTACGGGGTTGTTTGCTGGAGGTGCAGCAGGTCCTTTTTTCCTCCATGGGAAGGGTTTGCTCCTGTGTCTGAAGCTCCTTCTGAGCTAAACCTGGAGTTAGTAAAGAAGTTTTGGAGGTTGAAATGCAGTTTTATTCCCAGGTCTGAGCATGCCATTCCCAGTTCCTCACTTAACCATCCCCTGGGTGCTGGTGGTGAGCACTGAGCTGTCTCTGATCCAGCTACTCTAAGGGAAAAACCAGCATTTAGACCCTTTTTGTTCCCAATTTGGTCCAGCTCCTCCCTGCTGCTCTTGCTGGAGCACTCACTCTGGTGGAGTGCTGTGGCCCTTGTGGTAAACCCCAGCTGTGCTCCCTGTTCAAGGCATGCCTGTGAAAAAACAGCCTCTGGAGTGTGGGTTCACACTTGGGATTTGTTGTCTGCACTAACACCTTCCAAACTGGGACCTGCTCACACCTCCACTGAGATTTTCACTTCCTCACTGCTGGAATAAGCATTTTAAGGAAGAATAAGCTGCAAAGTATCAGTTCACCCAGCAAATCCAGAGCGTCCCTCAAGCCAAACAAACTCAAATCCAGGAGCAGGCCCGTGCTCATCTCCTCCTTGGGAGGCCATTGACTCTTGTTTGGATTGAAGATGTTGCCTTTTACTGCCCCTAAAAGCAGGTGGCTGCTGGTGCAGAGCTTGTTCCAAGGATTAGCTGGGCTGGGGTTTGTGTTCTCCAGGTGCAGGGGGTGTTTGTTGGCTGTCCTCCTTCCCTGGCTGTTGAGGATTACTCATGGGCTGTTGCTTTGTTGAGGGCTCTGTAATAATTTATTATTTTTTTGTTCTCTGTGGTTGTGTTTTTAGGCACAAGACCAGCTCAACCATGCCCTGGAGCTCAACAGACATGATCTGACCTACATGATGCTGGGCAAAATTCACCTCTTGGAGGGAGAGATGGATAAAGCCATTGAAGTCTATAAGAAAGCTGTAGAGTAAGAAATAGCCCTTTTTTCCATCTGCCCATTCCCATCCTGTGCCAGGAGAAAATTGATTGGTGTCCCAGATCCGAATTGAGGCCATGATTAAAAAGCTAATGGTAATTACGGGGGCTCTGAGCAAAGCTGGCACTTCCAAGCACTTCAGCTGTCTCTGCTCCTGCTGACAGCGTGGCCAGGAAGAAGGGAGCTGTTGGAAGGGCTGCCAGGAAAAAAGTGCAATAACAAATGGATGGAGATGCCTGGGAGCAAAGTGATCCAAAAGTGACTTCATCCATCCCAAAGGTTTATCTCCCAAAACAATGTAACCCTGACTGTCCATCCAAAATCCCTGTCTGGGTGTCACTTGCTGCTTTCCCTCAGAGCAGTTTGTGGCTGAGGGAGATGTGCTGGTGCACAGGGAGTTTCTCCCACCCCATCACTGCTCCTCAGTGCCCATCTATCCTTGTTTTAGGGCATTCCCAAGCATTGCCAGTGCTTTCAAATGTAGCTTTGCCATGGAGGCCAACACTAGAAAGAAAATCAGGAGTGTGTTGGAGTCACAGGCATATTGATGCAGTGTTTCCTTACATGTGTGCCCTCGCTGCTGCCTGACACTGGGTGGGGTTGGGCAGATATTTGGACTAATCTAAAATGTTTATTACGTAAATAATCCTTGCTAAGCATCTTAACAGGTTTATATTCTTATCCTGGTGCTCCCCTGCCCTCCTTTTTTGTTCATTCCTGTTTATTCTTGGGGGTTTTTTTTTGTTCTCATCCGCCTATTACATTTTTCTTGCTGTTTCCAGCTCCAGGATAGTCTGTTATTCCTGGTTTTATTCCACTAGGCACAGGTGGTTCTGTTCTGGTTGAAGTTTAGGGGTGCCAGTGTGAGTGTGCAGATCAGATCTTTTTAAGTCTTGGTAGCAGGGAATTAAAAACTGACTCCTGTTGAAGTGAGTGAGACCACAAATTGTGTCTCTCTCTGCTTTGTCCTTTTTTGTTGTGGTTTCCATCCTATTCATTTGTAATCTTTTTATAAGGTGAATTAAAATTCTGATGAGGAGTGTGTAGGATCCATCAGGAATGCTGAGGATTGCCTGTCCTACATGGCCCAGGAGGCTTAGGATGGATGGATTTACAGGGTGGTTTATGAGAGACAATGGAAAATCTCATTTTGTATTTCCAGGTCACTGATTCAGACTCACTTTGAAGCTTAACAAAACCACATTATCTTATTATGTGTCCAGATCTATTTCACAGAGCCTTGTTCCTTCCCACCAATACCCAGAAGATATTTGGGAAGCTGAGGTGTGATGTTATTCAAAGGAAGTCCCCATGATGGCAGTTCTAATATTTGTTTGTAATAATAACAGTTTAATTTCCTGGATTGATACAACAGTAATGTAGCATCAGAATTCCATGTTCTATTTTTACCCTGTGCTGGAAGGGCTGAAAAGCAAACCCAGCTCTTTGACTTTTGTGTTCCAGGTTTTCTCCAGAAAACACAGACCTCCTCACAGCCCTGGGCCTACTGTATCTGCAGGTACTAAATGCTGTTACTGTTACAAAAACTTAATTATTTTCAATATAACTGTGTTGGATTTTTTATAGAGTTAATCTCTATCCGTCTTCCCATTGCTTGCACGTGCTTCTCTACAGACTGAATTTAACAGGACAGAACTTGCTTTTCTGTGTCTTGTCTTTGCTGCTAAAAGCAAGCTGATTCCCTGGACCAGAGCCAGAGCAGGAATTCTGTTTGGCAGCCGCCCTAAGTCTGTTATAAATCCTCCAAGTATAACAAAACATGACTAGTCATTACCTTGTTTCTGCAGCAGGAGTCTTGCAAGTTATCCTGAAAAAGCAGCCATGAAATTGTGAGTGTTAATGCACCATAGAGGAAAATCAGAATCAATTTAAATAACAAAGGTGTGCTTATCCTTGTGTCTGTGAAATGGATGAGAAGGGCTGGATTATTCCAGAAGCTGGCTTCCCAAAGAGTGAACAAGCAAAGAAGAATAGGCAGTAGTGCCTGAAAGGAGGAGGAGGCCCTGGAGCTGCTCTGAGGGCTGGAGCCCCTCTGCTCTGGAGCCAGGCTGGGAGAGCTGGGGGTGCTCACCTGGACAAGAGAAGGCTCCAGGGAGAGCTCAGAGCCCCTGCCAGTGCCTGAAGGGGCTCCAGGAGAGCTGGAGAGGGACTGGAGACAAGGGATGGAGGGACAGGACACAGGGAATGGCTTCCTACTGTCAGAGGGCAGGGATGGATGGGATATTGGGAAGGAATTTCTGGCTGGGAGGGTGGGCAGGCCCTGGCATAGGGTGCCCAGAGCAGCTCTGGCTGCCCCTGGATCCCTGGCAGTGCCCAAGGCCAGGCTGAGTGGTGCTTGGAGCAGCCTGGGCTAGTGGAAAGTGTCCCTGCCCATAGCAGGGGCTGGAATGAGATGAGCTTTAGGTGAATTCAGTTGAAACCACAGAATCACAGGATGGCTTAGAAAGGACCTTAGAGCTTATCTGGTTCCAATCTGTAGGATTGAAGTGATTCCAAGCTCTCACATGCTCATATATGGCTACAATGATGCCCACTAGGTCCATGAGAAGACAAGGGAAGGAAAGCCACATGAACAGGAGAGCCCTGGGAGTGAGGAATTTGTGGTGAGGGAATTGGGGATGTGCAGAGTAGCAGTTTGTAGCCTGTTTTCTGGGATAGAGAAAGGAGCAGAGACCTGTGAACCCAGAGTTTATTTGTGCTTGGGACAGAACAGTGAATCCAGCCAAGTCAAATTCTTAGAATCTGTTCTGTGAATTATCAAACAGGAACATGTGTGTGTAATGGGAGCACTGTAAAACTCACTTTTTTGACTATATAACTGAACCAGAAATTCTGGTGCCCACAAACCCTGTATTCTCCTTCTTAACTCCCCTTATTCCTGAATTTCTGATGCTTATGTACTTCTTTCCCCAGACTGGGGAGTACCAGAAGGCTTTTGAACACCTTGGAAATGTGCTTACCTACGACCCAGGCAACTACAAGGTATGGTGAGAAGTGGGAATGACCCAGCTGAACCATGAGGGGACACCTCCTAAAGCTAATTCCACTGTCAGAGCTCTGCCATCTGCATCTGGGGGCTGGAGAGGCTGGAAAGGATCCTGCCTAGAGAGCTTTTTGTGAAACACATTTTTGGGGTGTTTCTCTGGGTAGGGAGTTGGATGTGTGTGGAGGTAGGGAAAGGGAAGGAGGCAGAATATGGGATGTTAAATTGATCCCTTTGGTTTTTAATCTGAAGTTGCACGAAAGCCAGGTGGAATTTACTTTGGAAGGAAGATCTTCTGTATTTTAAAAATCCCAGAAGAGCTGTGCCAGGTCCCTTGTGATCCAAGTGTATTTTATTATTCTCCCATCTGCTGATACCCTTGTGCTTCCAGCTGCTGTGTATATTTCCTTGGCTCTGGCCTGCAAAGCGGAGCTTGGCATCTAGGTTTCATTCCTCATTGTGGAACTGCTTCCCTTTTTAGGGCTCTTAATTTCTCTCCTCTTTTTCTCTGTTCGTGATGCAGAGCATTGAAAAGTGTGATTGACAAACATGAGTTGTTGTGAAAACACCTTTACACTTAAGAATTTTACTTGTCACTGTGAAATCCTAAAAAGGACTTAACTAGTGTGGTTTAAATATAGTGTGTTGTACTCACTTCCTTTTTTTTTTTTTCCCCATGCATATTCCCATTAATTTGGAGTATCAGCCAGTCAGTGTAAACTAGGAAAGCTTTGCTGCATGTCTTGAGTACATTTTACTCCCCACTTAACTTGCAGCAGAACTATTTCTATCTGTGCTTGGTTGTAAAAAGAATCTATTAGTGCATAGATATTTTCAGAGCCTCAGACTCTAAGAAGTACTTCTGTCACCTCAAAAAATACCCTAAACATTTGCAATGTCATGTTGCACTACTTAGGGAATCATAGACTCACAGAATGGTTTGATTTGAAAGGGACCTTAAAACCCATCCTGTTCCACCCCCTGCCATGGGGTGGACCTTCAACTATCCCAGGGTGCTCCAAGCCCAATCAACATGGCCTGGACGCTTCAGGGATGGGGCAGCCACATGCTGGGTTTGCTTCTCTGGGCAAACTCATTTCTGAGACAGTTATGATTAAAATAGTGCAGGAAGAAGCAGACTCAGGTTTGTTCTTCACCCTGTGTTCTGCTCTGTAGTGGGAGATTCCAGAGTCCCCATCTGCTCCCACTGTTGGTCTTGGCAGTCCTTAGAAGTGAAATGGTTGATCCTGGGATGGTTTTAGTTTAATCATTTTGTCCTCTCATGTTCTTGCTGTGTCTGAGCAGATGGGGCTGTGAGTGGGTCACTGTTGTCTTGTCCCCAGGCCACCCTGGCTGCTGGCAGCATGATGCAGGCCCATGGGGATTTCGATGTCGCCCTCTCCAAGTACAAGGTGGTGGCCAGCAGTGTTCCTGAGAGCCCCCCACTCTGGAACAACATTGGCATGTGCTTCTTTGGGAAGAAGAAATATGTGGCAGTAAGTATCCAGTTGCCATTTTTTCTCCCATCTGCATCCAGTTTCATGCAAGCACAAGATTCCTGTCATGTGGAGGCTGCCCTAGCACATTTATCTCTTTTTTCCAAGGCTATCAGCTGCCTAAAGAGGGCAAACTACCTGGCTCCCTTGGACTGGAAGATCCTATACAACCTGGGCTTGGTGCACCTCACGATGCAGCAGTACGCCTCAGCCTTCCACTTCCTCAGTGCTGCCATCAACTTCCAGCCCAAGATGGCAGAGCTGTACATGCTCCTGGCAGGTATGGGATGCTCTGTGCACTCCATGTGCATCCCTCCTGGCAACACCACAGCACAGACAGGAGAGGTAGGCTGAAGTAAAGAAACATGGCATCGAGGCTTTACTAAGGAGCTGTTGCCAGTCTCTTCTGTCTGAAGAAATAGAAGGGAAAACTGCAGTCAGATCCAGCTTAAACATTTGAAAAGACTCGACACATGTGAGACTGGGGTTGGGTTGCCTAAGGAGTGAGTGTGAGTTTCCAGCACTGGGTGTTTTTGGGATGAAATGAGATAAACATGTCAGAAGCGACATCGTAGGGTTAGATGGGATATTGGGAAGAAATCCTTCCCTGGTACAGGTTGCCCAAAGCAGCTGTGGCTGTCCCTGGATCCCTGGAAGTGTCCAAGGCCAGGTTGGGCAGGACTTGAAACAACCTGGGCTAGTGGAAGGTGTCCTTGCCCATAGCAGGGTTGAGACTGGATGAGCTTTAAGGTCACTTCCAACCCAGGCCATTCCATTCAGTAGGGTTAATCCTGGCAGACAACCCTGCTGACACCTATTTTATGACATTCAGAATTGTCCTAAAAATCAGCTGCTTGAAACATCTCCTCCTGTGTGTACGTTTTGCTTTGGTGCAGTTGCTCTGACCAACCTTGAAGACATCGAGAATGCCAAATGTTCCTATGAACAAGCTGTGGCCTTGGACAAGTAAGTCTTTGTCAGAGCTATCACTTGTTTGGGCTTTGCCTCCCTACACCTCATTTCCTTTGCCTGTCTCTGTACCTCGACCCTAAATGGTTTATAGTAGGGAAATACCTTTATTCTTGTAGCTGTGCAAGTGACAGTGTTAAAAACCTTTTTTTTTTTAAAAATTCAAGTCAGCTCTGAAAAATGAGAGAGGATTTTATTTCAGAGCAACCCAGAGCTGTTTTTTGTTTAGCTGTTTGGTTAGTGAGTCACTGGTGATGACTTGGATGCCAGTCCTCCTTTTGGTGAATTTTAATACACAGTGGAGCAGATTCAATAGAAGAAAACATATTTTTTAACCCAAAGTTTGAGCACAGTGCAGAGCAGTGAGATGCCTGGGGTAGAGCCTGTTCTGAATTGGGCAGAGGGAAGATTTTAGCTGGGAGAATGTGCAAGAAGTTTGTATAAAGCAAGTAAAAGGGCAGCTCCTTCATTAAGAGCATCTATGTTTGCAGTCTAGGTCTTAAAATCAGAGCACTTGGTTTCAGAAATGTTAAGCTGAACCTTGGAGTATGTCATAATTTCAAGCACAAAATCAAAATTACCTCATATTTATTAATAGTTGTTTCTCTCCCCAGTTTACTGTGAATATTTGCACACTTAGACCTACCAGCACTCCTGAGCCAGAGCCTGTCTGCAGGTGACAGAGCGGTGCCAAAAGCACTTTCATCTGCGGGGGTCACACAAAAGTGTTGATAGATGAGATACCAGGGATAAATTCTTCCCTGTGAGGGTGGGGAGGCCCTGGCACAGGGTGCCCAGAGAAGCTGTGGCTCTCCCATCCCTGGAAGTGCCAAGGCCAGGTTGGACGTGGCTTGGAGCAACCTGGAACAGTGGAAGGTGTCCCTGCCCTGGGCAGAGGGGGACACTGCATGAGCTTTGAGGTCTTCTCCCACCCAGACCATTCCATGATTCTGTTCCTAATCAGCTTTCCATACCTAGCAAGGCAGGACAGGACCTTAAAGGGAGCTTGGACTCCTTAGTCAGGAGCTTGTGTGCTTTGCTCAGAGAGAAGGAGCAGTAAAAGGGCTCTACAACTTTGCTCAAGTATTTGGCACTTGGGCGATGCTCCAGCTCTACAGTCCAATCAGGAAAATAAACCCTCATCAAAGGAAAAATGAATTCCCACTGCTAGGCCCTGCTGGGGGGGACATCCAGACTGTGAGGCTGGTGCAGCTGACATGCCGTGGATTTTGGCCAGTTATGGTGTGGCTGAATCTGTGTCCCCACAGGTTTCCTTTGGTGGTGTGTTTGGAGCTGTTTGGGATGAAGGTGGTTGGTTTCCATCACCAGGAATGCTTTTGTAGTGGCCTGCGTGCCATGCTGGGGGCTGGAATGGAACTATCTCAGAAAACTCCTCAGAAAAAGGTGCTCCACTCCTGGTTCTGGCTTGCAACTGTCCTTTCTGTGGATATTCAGCTATTGATTTTTCTCTGACTGTCATATTGCTTCTCAGCTCTTAAAGGCAGTGAAATAGCTCCATCAGGTTCAATTAATTTTAAAACTGGCTGTTCCCAGGACTGTCCGATTTCTTCAGCGTTTTGGCAAAGACAGGGAGGAGGGCTTATTCTGTGGTGAGCTCAGCATTCCAGTTTCCTAGTTAAAGGAGAAGCCATGGTTATAAATGCAGTGAGATTTCTTCTAAGAGTTGCCTTCCTTCCACTGGGGTGGAGAGTCATCAGGACTGGAGAGTTGGGGCCTGCAGGTTACACTTCATTTATTGCCCAGTGCCAGCAGGATCCTTTCCTTCTGCATTGTTCCAGAGGATGTTCCCTCTGACTTGGCCATGGATGGTTGCAGTTATCCCAGCCATGCTCCAGGAGAGGGCACCAGTCCCTCACTCACATTTCTTGTCAACCCATGGATCATCGTAGCATGCCTGCCTGGCCTGTGTGCAGGGATGCTCCTGTGGGGTCCACTCAGGGAGCTGTGAGCAGGCAGAGCTGCCCCACCCACCCTGGCTCTCCTGGCCAGGCCATGGAGAGGGTTAATGTATCCCAGCGAAGGAGATGGATTGTGTGGGAAATGAGAGTGTATGGAGCAGTTCTGCCTTGTGAAATCTTCACTGGGGGGGGGAGGCAGGAGTGTGCAGGTATCTGTGTTCACCTGTAGCAGTCCCTGCAGTTGGGTGTGGTTTTGCTGGGGGAAGGAGAGAGAGGAGGTGAGGAAACGAAATGTAAACAGCACGTTCTGTGGTGTGTCAGGTTATAAAATAAAACCCAAGAGCAGGGCTCTGTCGCGCTGCCTGTCCCATGATGAGCTGCTCTCCTGCAGCCTGGGAATGCTGGGAGGGTCTGAGGTAACTCAGAGAAAGATCATCTGTCTCAATGTGACAAAAGCCCCCATCGCTGGCAGGGCTGGGAGACCAGGAGAGTCCCAGGGTTGCCCCCAGGTGCATAGAACTGGCTGGGCAGAGAGGGAGGCAGTCGGGGAGGGATTTCTGTTGGCACCGACACCCGGGGCCTTTGCAGAGCCCAGCAGTGGCTCTGTCATCAGGCAAGAGGGTCTCAGCCATGTTCTTGAAGGACTTTGGCTGTAGCCTCTCTGTTGGTGCCAGACAATGGGGTACGTCCAGCTTTGCTGCTCAGGCACATCTCAGCATTACTGCAGCCAGGATAAGTGTTCCCACAGGGAATGTGATGCATCCCATGTGTCTGCTGCAGGTGCAACCCCCTCATCAACCTGAACTACGCTGTCCTGCTCTACAACCAGGGTGACAAGCAGGGGGCCCTGAGCCAGTATCAGGAGATGGAGAGGAAGGTCACCGTGGCCAGGGAGAGCAGCACGCCTGACTTCGACCCCGAGGTTTGTGCCTGAGCTCAGGAGCCACCCTAGGGCTGGCAGCAAATGAGGAGGAGGTTTGACTTTGAGTCCAGTTATTAGGCAGAAATTCTGCTTAGGAGATTTTCCAAGCGGAGCGGGCTCCTGCTGAGAGCTGCTCACTTCCTTTCTGCTCTTTGAAGCCCAGTTCTTCAATCAATACACAGCAAGACAAGATTCCCTCTTAATTAAGGGACTGAATTAGCGGAGATGTTTTCCCCCAAGCACCAAGCTGTAGCCAGCTCTCCACAGATATTTTCTTGTAGTTTTTTTTTAATGATGTTGTTGACTTCATTGTTATCTGAAGTGTCCCTGCTTACTGTGCTCTTCTGTTTTTGCTTCTCGAGAAGATGGTGGAGATGGCCCAGAAGATGGGAGCTGCCCTGCAGGTTGGGGAGAGCCTGGTCTGGACCAAGCCTTCTAAAGAGTCCAAATCCAAGCAGAAAGCTGCTGTGTCAGGGAAATCCAGCTCTCAGCAGCCTTTGGGCTCCAACCAGGCCCTGGGTCAGGCCATGTCCTCTGCTGCAGGATATGGGAAAACCATGCAGCTCCCCCCAGGTACATCTCATCTGCTGTTCTTTCAAGTATAGATGTAGGAGTAAAGAAGAGAAATCTCTCTTCCCTTTGGAAGAGTTATAGCACCTGTTTGGGAAGGGATTGACTTGCTCACACAGCAGTGAGGGCAGTATTTGGTGATAACTTTCCCAGATTTCTGAGTTCAGGAAGATGCTTGTGTAGTGTATTTCACTCTCCTGCTTTTGTGGGGATGTGGGAGGCTGGGAGAGTTTCCCTTCCTGTCTGAGCCACAATGGGCAAGATTCCATTAGCATGAGATTGTGATCTTACTCTCGAAGGGAGGCAGTTTCAGCAACCAGACCTCTTGCCTTTCTTTGGAAGAGCCCAGGAGCTGCCAGGCACAGACAGGCTGCTGCAGAGAAGGGAAAAGATGGACAATTTTCCAAAGTACCTTCATCATTTCTCTGACAACAATAACTGCAGCTAGATTGCTCTCAAGCCACCCATCCTTGCGGGTGTTGCTGGATTTAGTGGGACTGAAGGCATTCAGGAGGTGGTGTGAGCCTTTGGAGGCTCAGCCCATCATTGGGGCTGGGTAGGAGCATCTCCTGAGCCATTCCAAGCCTGACCTCCTTTCACCCCTCAGCTTTCAAGGAGGAATGTGCTGGAGATGTTGCTCATTGTGGTGATTCTCTGTCACTCTCAGTCTTGTTGCCTGTAGACTGAACCAGGAGAGTGGTTGTGTAATCCAGGCCTCTTTTTTGGCATCCCTAAGGACCTGTTCTATTTCTCACACATGGAATAAACTTTCCATGCAGGGAAGACTTAGCCAGAAAATCTGAAAAATAAAACACACCAAGGGTTTAGGGCATACCTGAAGGACTTTATTATCCAGATCAGAGAAGGGAGCTGATTCATAACATCAGTTGGCACCTTAAGTGTAAGTGTAGAAAAAACTTGTGTCCTGTTGTGATTTAATTCTGTAAGTAGCTACTTCAGCTGCCTGGAAACTCTCCCCACGTTTGCTAAAGCTGTGAAGTGAAAACAACACTTTCGTTGGGGCCCCAGCTTGAGCATAAACCAGCTTCAGTGGAACTGGAAGTGGCACTTCTCTGTAAGGTGGTGAGGTCCTGGCACAGGGTGTCCACAGCAGCTGTGGCTGCCCCTGGATCCCTGGCAGTGCCCAAGGCCCAGCTGGATGAGGCTTGGAGCAATCTGGGATAGTGGACAGTGTCCCTGCCCATGGCAGGGGGCAGAATGAGATGGGCTTTAAGGTCCTTTTCAACCCAAACCATTCTGAGATTCATGATTCTAGAAAATGATTTCACTTCCAGGGCATGAGTTAACTGCTACATTTGTGCTGAATTCTGACAGCTGAGAGACTGTACCTGAGCTTCCTTTCAACAGGACTTCAGGCCCTGTAAGGTCTGGATAACTCAGTGTCAATAAAGTAATGTTAAGCAGGAGGAATCTGAGGGTAATTAAAAGCTGTGATTGTTTTGCACCTCTACTGCTGGGAAGGACATAAAGAACAGACAACACACACATAGCCATAGAGTAACTTTAACTGTGTTCTCTCCCCAGGTGCTGCAACACCAGCTCTGCCAAGAAAGCCTCCCTCTCTACCTCTGGAAGCACAACAGGAGCAGGACTTGGAAATGAGCCCTGAGGAGAACTCAGCTCCCACAGGGGATGAGGAGGAGAGGAAGGAGAAGCAGCAGAGCCAGGAGGCAGCAGAGTAGGGCAGCTCTGGGCAGCACAGGCAGTGCAGGAGACTCTCCAGGACTGCCTGGGGTTTGGAAAGGGACCTGCCTCACCCTGCCCCATGGTGGCTTCTCCCCACTGTCAGTTAGTCTGGATGCAGCTGTTTTCTGTCAGTGATTTTAGCTTGTGGGCTCTGCCTTGTTCCAAGGAGTCACTGCAGTGTCCACAGGTTTCTGTGTAGCTACTCTTAGTGCAGTCACAACTCACTTCAGAACTGGAGGGTCCAGCTCTCTCCACAGGTTGGGTGTGAGACCTCCAGAAGGAGGTTTAGCAAAGCCAGCAGTAGTGATTTAGGATCCTGGGCTGCGAGGAGATGAAACCCTCCCAGTGGCTGAACTGGTGAGCAGCTGATTTTGCATAAAGAACCAGTAAACTGAAGCTTTAGGGCTCTGTGTTTGCTGGTGAAGCTCCCCAGCTGTTGGACAATGTATTTCCTGCTTTTAGTTCTGCACTGTTGGACTGTATCCCTCCGTAATTACCAGTCCTGGGGAGGAGGGTTAGTCATGGAAACATCTCGGAGGCAGCAGTGTACAGGCAGCATGAGCAGGGCTCTGGGTACATCCCAGCCTTCAGCTCTGCTTAGTGGTTTGTTGCTCTTATCCAGAAAGACATTAATGCATCTTTAGAGCCCAGCCAGGAGCTGAAGTGCTCTCCTGCTCCCAGGAGAACACTGAAAGGGTAGGACCCCTCACTTTCCCCTCGGTTCTGATTGTCCAAACTGACTGCTTATCTTAAATGTGGCTTTTTTTTCCCCCCTCAGCTGTCCTTTCTGCTGGGTTTTGTGTCAGTAAGCCCCAGGGCAGCACTCCTGTAAGGATTCCCTCCTGCCAGGAGTTAACCAGAATTTTTTTGTAGAGCACTGGCAAATTGAAACAAACCAGACAAGAAACAGTGTCAGTCAGGTACAGTGCAGAGATTTTTATTCACATTTAACTTCTTACACTGAAAGTTCCTGCAGCCTAATAGAGTGCCTGGGAAGAAGAGGTGAGGATTGAAGAGCAGGGGTGGGCAGGGGCTGGAAATTCTTCATTTCAGCCCCAAAACTTTAATTCAAGGCAGATTTTTGTCCTATGATGCTTTGATGGGATAAGTGTCACACAGGGAGCACATACTGCACTTGGAGGTACTGTGAAGGGATTTATTTTAAATATATATTTTGTGAAAAGCTTATGCAACAGTGAACCAATTCTTCTATGAAATGAAGCAGTAGCACCTTCTTACTTCCTGGGAGCATTTTAAAATATATAATTCCAGTTGGATAATAAATAGAGCTGCAATTCCTGTCCTGTCCCCTTTCCTCCCCTGGGCACAGTGATGGTGGCATTTGCATGCAGTAAATTCCTGGGATCATTCTGGAGAGCATTTTTGTGCTAATGGTAATGAGGCTGGACTGCTCTTTCAGCTGGAATTAAGCAAGGGACTCTTCAGCAGGACTGCACTGAGGCATTTAGGGATTTTGGAAATCACACCTTATGTTCCAAAACCTGTTTTTGGCATCAGCCATAATTCTAATCCCCTCTTTTCCCCCCCTTAACAGAAAAGAATCATGAGCTTAATTTCAAGGGAAGCAGAAACCATCTGCTTTAATACTTTCCTTCCCCTTTTTAAGGAAAGGTCTGTGATTAACAGGGTAAAACAGAGCTCTCAAGGTACTTTGCATCTTGGCTTCTGCACAGGAAACAAAAGACATTCAAACATCAATGCCTAGGCACCAAGACCTTTCTCCAGCCAAGAGTAATGATCTGTCTATCCAGCAACATGTGTTCAACCCAAAAAATGTGGTGTTGAGGTCCCTGAGACAACTGGATGCTGAGTTATGGTACAGGCAGTATTAGTGGGTACATGCTGTGCTCCTGTACTTGTTTGCTTAGTTGTGACTGAGCAAGATGGATGTGGGGGCCTTAAAGCTGTTCAGAATTTAGAATTCCCAGTTGGGGAGTGGGTTTCAGTTGGCAAAGCCTCTTCTGCAGAGACAGACAAGCCTCAGTGCTGAGTGGGGGAAAGCTTTACTAAAATAATAAGCTCCACACATACATGCATTCAAAAAGAGCCTATGTTTTAACAAGTACTCCATCTGCCAAGACTTTTCTAGAAGAGAAAACCCAGTTCTGCTACAAGGAAAGCTTTACCGCTCCCTGAAACCACACTGCTCAAAAAAATCTGTTTTTAATGGAAGACACAGGTGAGATTTGAACCCAGTCTGCACTGAGGGGCAGCTTTCCTGAGAAATTCACAGGGGAGGATTCCAGGGTATTTTTTCCATTGCCTCCCCTTGCATTTTAATGGGATAATTCCTGCCATCATTTGTGTTCCTCAGCTGCTGCAAGATCTGCTGTGAGGCTGATCCCAGGCTGTTGGGAACAGAGCTCCTGGCACAGGAGGGAATGGCCATGTGCTATTTCCAACCTGCACCTTTCCTTTGCTGAGAGAACATCCATCCCACCAGAGTCTGGATCAGTGACTCCCTGAGAATTCCACCTGCATCCAGCTGAGATACCACACAAGAACCTGCTCCAGAGTGAAAGAGAAGAACCTCATCCAGCATCTCCGACAGGCAGAACCAGCATCTCTGGTTCTGAGATCCAAGTTTTACTGCAAAGGTTACTCAGACCCAGTATTTTCCTCTGGTTTTCTCTTGTTCTCCCCAACACTCTGAGGTTCCTTAGCCCAGGAATAGCAAGGCAGGAATTGTGTGACAGAAGTCTGTGCCAGCACTGCTCTGGAATAGATTGCACAGAGACAATACTGGCACAGAGACACTTTAGCTGTTCATTCACTCACAACCCTCAGCTTTCACCTAAGCTGCAAGCTCCAAAAGAACCCTCAAACCAACATTTTAGGATAACTGGAAATTGAGTTCTGTTGTACAATTTCACAGAACTGTCCCATTATTCAACTCTTTGCTCAGGACATGGCTGGAAAAGTCCTGTGCTACCCTGTGGCACACAAATTCTGATAATTCAATGTATTACTACAGAATAAATAGTAAAAAAAGAACCCAAGTCCAACTGCTGCCAGTTTTCCATTGGGTTTTGGAATGGATTTAGTGCTCTGCTGCTCTCCAGGCTTTGGATTCCAGTGACTAATGAGTTGAGCTGAGCTCTAAAACATGCAGCACAAAGCAGTTAATGAGGTCTTTGCTAAAGGCTGAGAAAGAACATTTCAGCACCAGTTCTATTAAAATGAACTTGGGAAGGGAGGTCAAACTTGACTGGATCTCACACATCCCAACAGGAGATAACCAGGAAACATAAGAAAATCAAGTAATTCTTAGTAATGCAGTGAAACTGCCCTGGAGAGGAACAAAGGTAAAGAGCCTTTAAACTGGCAAGAGTTGGATTTGGGATTGGCTCTTCATGCCACAGCACCAGGGGCACAGAGGAGAAGGAAAGTGTCCTTTGAGACTCTGCCAGGCCCCTGTGATTCACACCTCCCAAATAACCCAGCACTTGACTTTCATTAAGTGCCATACACAGAAAACATGGGAAGAACGCTTGTTTTGGATCATGAATAAGACAAAAAACCCAAGCCAAGGTAGCTGCAGGAACACATGAGTGAAAATACCAATGTGCACAGGTTTTACCATGGAGAGCTGCCACAGTGCTGAGCTGTGCTGCTGCATCTCCAGCAGAATCTGTGAGAATAAACATTTCCAGTGCAAACCCTGCTTTGGGAGTGAGGCTGGCTGAGGTTTGAGTCATCCATCACTCTGGATTTCAAGGTACAAGTAAGACAGGAGAAAAAATAGAATTTGTAGAGACAGAGGATAAGGGGGAGCAAGGTCAGCTCAAGCCTGGTTTTGAAGCTTTGGTGTTTTTGCAGCTGTTGAAGCAGCTTTTCTTTGTTGTCACTACTGTAGCTGTGCAGAGGTCTGAGCCTGCAGGTGCAGGGGAAGGATTTCAGGAGCTCTGCCTCCCTGTCATTAATTTGGGAAGGCAGAAGGAAGTCAAACACATGTTCACAGCATGTGAAACAAGGCAAAGGCTGCTGGGCTCCTCCATTCAATTCAGATTTATTACCATATAGATTGTTCCACAACTTAATCAGGGATCCCACTGGCACAGCTGATGAACAGGTCATGGTGGTTAAGGATTCTCCTTGGGAAGTGACTTTGGGCACAGATGAGCTCTATGTGCCTGATACAGCAGATTTGGGTAGAGCAGCAGCCTGGCCATCCTGAGTTCCTGGAATTAGAGCTGGGATTCACCATGCCAGGTGTTCCCAGCACACCAAGAATGGGCTACAGCAGAAATGTTCACCTGTGAGGAGCAGGAAGGAGCTATAAATAATTACCAGTTTAGCTTTTTGGCCCAGATGATTCCTAAGGAGTAAGCTCCTTTTTAATGATTCTTTACACCAGTTACTGACTCAGATAAGAAAAGTTAATTTTAGCCTGTCATGTTCCTGTGCAATGCAAGCAGAGCTGACCCTGGGACAAGGTCTGTATGTGCAATCACGTGGTTTTAGGTGGGTGAGGAATGCCAATCCCATTAGCCTCACATCCCTGGAAGTGTTTTGGGAAGAAGTGAAATACAGCAGCAGGGCCGTTGCTGGTGACAGCTTGTGTGTATTTAGTTTTGTTTCCAGGTCCAGAATCCACACTATAAACCAAGGATCAGTTTCCAGCTGGCAGATCCATGGCCTTTGGTGGCCCTAGGAGTGGAGTGCCAAAAGGAAAAGTTCTTTTCATTTATTTTCAGTTTAGGAAGACTAAACCAGAACTCCAATTTCTGTGCTACAGTTTATCAATGATAATAATAATAGCAGTAATAATCATCATCATCAAAAAAAAAAATCTGGGTAGAAATGCCTCCAGTCTTAAGAAGATCCTGCACCTGGATAAAATGCTGACCCTCAAGGGAAGTTCAGGGTGGGCTGAGCTGCAGGAAAACACAGCACTGACTGTACTTCTGCTCTGTACAACACAGAAGACTTTGCTCAGGGGGAAAGCTGAATACACATGACAGACAGCATTGTGTGCTGAGTCAGTGCAAGTACAACAGCTGCCAATTTTCATCCTTGCAGAGCAGCCAGGATGGCTTTTCCCAACAGAGAACACCACTGACAGCAGCCTGACAGTGTTATTGCAACAGATCACTCCACCCCGAGTGACACAGACTCTCCTCCCTCCATTCAGGTGTAAAGACTGACCTGGAACAACCCCTGCCAAGCTCTGGTAAGGCACAGGCTTGCCCAGACATGCTGACTGCACTAACCCAGTTCTACTGAGAACTGGCTTGAGAGCTGTGCAAATCCACTCCAGGTTCCTGAAGTGGCCAGAGACAAAACCATGAGAGAACACCATGCTGGTGCTCTACAGTTCTTAGTGCATGACTGTGAAAAGGTAAAAAAATAGAAGCAAAATATTTAACAAGGACACATGGTTCTGCTTTTTTAATTTCAGAGGCCAGAGCAAAGAAACTATCAGTGACCTAGTCAAAAAAAACCCAGCATCAAACCCTAAAAAGGCCTCCTCACTTCAGTCTTACCTGGAAAACGCTGTTTTAGCTTTTGAGCTTCCAGGGGGACCTTCCCTATGTATTAACCTTTCCTAATAGAGGGCAGGGAGACTGAAGAATTTGACACAAGCATTCTCAAACAACCAAAAACGAGTCTCCAGCACTCAAGAGCTTTTCTGTAACACACCAGAGTGTTAGCAGAGTATTTAGCATACAGCAAACACAGGGAATAGTTTGGGGGTTCCCTGGCAGGGAAACAGAGCTGTCCCCCAAACAGAAACCCTGATTATCTTCATTCATTGTTTCCTAAAAACTGAGCACAGGCTGCTGGGGCTCAGTTGAACACCCTTAGTCACAGATATCCAGAATCACCTGTGCAGCCTGGAGTAGGTTCAGTCTGTGTCACATTTTGGGACCGTGGCTCGCTCTGGAGCTGGGCACACGGAGAGGTGATTGCACCAGGCAACAATTCCATCCTCACCCCAAGCAAGGTTTGCACAGTGCTAGGAGGAGATAACCCACAAGCCTTTTATTTTGAATTTACCAGGGCAAGGCAGGGCCAGGCACTGCTGTGCTCTCCCTGGGATCCATGAGCAGGAAATTCTCCTGCTGCTGCACCTTGCAGCACTACCAGGAAAGATCCATTCTGAGCTATGAACAGCAAACTTTGCCAGCCAGGGATTTTGGTCTTTGTGTCCCTCCCCCTTAAGACAAAGCCAGTTTTCACATTAAATATTAAAACATCTGCACCTGATACGCTCGAGTCACTGCTGAGTGACTGGAATGTAGCTGACAGTTTATACCTGGAATTATTCTTTGGCTCTTTTTCAGTTATACCCACAAAACACACCACACCCTGGTCCTGTTCCTATACCACCACTGCTTCAATCCCAATCCACGGGTTCTCAGACACCGCGCAGTGTTGGAGAAGAAGGAGGGTCCTGGTTTTCTACTGAGGATACACTTCAGAATAGAGCAGTCCCTCGGCTGAAATGGCATCCCCGAGTCCCACGGTCCGGACGGGATCCTTGCACACCAGCACAGGGGTGAAGTGGAAGGAGATGCCTTCCCTGTGCCAGTGCACCACGGGCTCGTCTGGATTCAGGGAGATTCTGGATGGTGCCTCTGTGTGGGAGGTGACGAACTCCAGAGGAGCTTTGAGGAAGACCTTGCTGGTGTCGATGGTGTCGGTGGCACAAGCCTGGGTACCGGCGGCCCTGGCCCCGGCTGCCACCGCCGCCGCCTGGTTGCCCCAGTGGCCGTCCACGGTGACCAGGATGTGGTAGGCCAGGGTGTGGAAGTGGATCCGTGTGAGGTCCGAGGCCCGCTCTGCCATCTTGCCGTGCTCCTTCAGGATCCAGAAGAGGATGTCGCTGACCACGCCCACGTCGGGAATGCCACTCCAGGAGGCCAGGGAGGCGTGGGGACCAGAAGCAGACTGGGTGAGGAACAGCAGCTCCTGCTCGTTCAGCCCGATGGAGTTCACCAGGGGAAAGACCTGCTAACAGGAACAGGGAACAGCAGGTTTGCCTTCAGGAGTGGATCAGGCCTGGGATTCCTTCCCAGGCTGTGGTTTTTGCAGTGCCCTGTTGCTGGCTCAGCAGAAGCAGCACCCAGTTTCCCAGTCACTGCACTTCCACAAGTTGGCAAGAATTACTTAGCCAAGAAAACACTCCATTTGATTCAATTGTTTTCCAGACACACACTTTGACAGTAAAGAGTAACAACACCTCAACTTCACATAAAATGTAACACTGAGATCACAGCTGTGTCAAGCTAAACAAGGAACCACCGGGAAAGAAATTCTGCAAAGAAATCGAGGGATATTGTAAAATTATAAACTCAGCTCAAATTCAATCCTCAATTTATCTTCCAATGTATAGTCCAAATATTGAGTTTTGATTTCTACATTCATGCACTAGTGTGTGCACTGTGATACTGAACCTGATCAAAAGAACATATCCCTTTCATTTCCCCTACCTGATGCATAATGTTGCTCATAAAATCCTGATCAGTCATACTGGCCAGCTCCAGGTGTATGGGAATGTCAGTTGGGATATCAGAGATGGAGGCCACAGCCTACAGGAAAAAGGAAAAAACAACCTTAGAACACATATTTATTAAAGAACAGAAGAAGAAAAAGGGTTTTGACTCAAGATACACATCCTTTAATCTTCCTGTGTGTGGATATAAACAATTCAATGGGATGTCTGACCTGTGTATGCACTGCTAAGGAGAGGAAATATAACAACTTCTAGTTTGCAGAATCCAAGGGCAGGAAAACTATCTAGCCTTAATCTGCTCCCAGCTCAGCACCTTTCTAATGGATTAATTCCAAAAACCTCACAAATCTGAAGCAGCTGCAGAAGAGCTGATCCTAGAACATAAAAAATGCCAATGCCTTGCATCAGGGCAAGCCCTCAGCTGTAAAACAGGTAGCACGAGACAGATGTTCTTTAAGGAATGCAGGTATTAATTATAACCTGGATCCTATCAGTATCCAGCATAGAAAAAAATCTGGTTTAGCTGCTAGAAAAGCACCATAACCAGGTCAACACCCTCCATCCAGGCAACCAGCCCTTCTTTTCCTTAGATGAGCCGCAGAATCTAAGAAAAGACAGTGTTACATGATTAGACTTTGGCCATTCCTGCAGCTCCCACTCTCCTTTTGGCATTCAGTACTGCGATCTGTGGGAGCTCTGAAGGCATAGCCTTCCTACACCTTCAAACCTGGGAAAACAAGGCCTTGCCATGAAACACTTGGAGGGGAAATTAAGGGAATTCAGGGATTCGGTATCTCACCTCCATGAGTCGTCTCTGTCTCATCTCCTTGCTCTGCCCTTCCATCATGTGAAGTCCTGAAAGCACCACCAGGTCTGGCTGGAATTCATCCAGGCTGGACACAAACACTTCCAGCATGTTCAGGGCGCCGTTGGACAGGTCGTGGGAGAAGATGAAGCGGTTGGCAGCGGGTGCCCTCACTCGGCCCCACTGCTCACCTGGGGTGGAGCAAACAGGACCAAGTGTGTGTGAACTGGTTTATTCCTGGGCAAGATCACAACTTCAGTGGGTTCCATCAGCAGCAAGAACAGCCATGGAACTGTTTTAGCCATTACATGAAGATTAACCTGAGTTTCATCAGCACGTGGTTAACTCTCTGTTTTCAGGGAGTATTTTAGTGTTTATGGAGCTTCAGAATGACACTCCTCAGGCTGTGCACCAATCTTAGTGATGTTCAGGGGTACCACTGAACACCTGCTCCATTGTACCTGCTTGATATTCCAAGATAAGATGGAATTCATCTCTTTCCTGCATGGATTCAGGTGGCACAACCACATTGTCATCGAGCAGTTCATGAAGTTTGGGACCAACCGGGCCACAAAGGAGGATCTAGAAATCAAGGAAAAACAAACAAAGTTTCCCTTGTCATGTCCCTTGCCAAAATTTAAGCATCACCTACACAACTGATTTTAAAAAGTTAATAATTGAATTTTTAAAACTCAGCCTGGAAGTCCAACCACACGTTACACCAGCAGAACCTAAGAAATAACTGCCAGATCCCCAAAATCTACACGGAAGTAACATGAGACAAGCAAATTAAAGAACTCGAGCAAACGGCATGAAATGTTTGGAACATGTGTGTACCTTCAGGTCTGGATTTGTCGCAAGCTTCTGCCCGATGAGAGCAGCATTTCCTCCCACGTAAAGCTGTAAAACAAACAGAGCTGGGTGTGGGCATCCCCTTGCTTTGGGACCTTTAAACACATTTAGTCCTCAGCACAGGTGGGAGATTTTGGCTTTTTAGAACAGGGTTCAGCAGTACCCAACTTACTAAAGGTTACTGGGGCTGAAGGCAAAACGATCTTACAAATCTCTGTGAAATCTCAACAAGTTGAGCATTCTTTACTTTTATAATCTAAATATTCACCTTCAGGTAACGGCTGTGTAAAAATCAATTAATTCCCAACACTGACAGCGCTGTAAAAATAAAGCAACTCATTCAGCACAGAAACAGCCCTTATTCCTGTGCAACCTCTCTGTGGCTAAAGCCCTGTGGGCTTTTAGCAAGGCTGACAAGGAATAATTTAAAAACTACAGCAATTCTTCCTCCAGTTTAAGGTTGAGGTGAAACCTGCTGCCTGTGCCCATGTGAAGTGAGAGGAACTGTGGAAGTTTCTTTGGTAATAAAGGTCAAACTTTCCAGTTAAACTCTGATTTGTGCTTGAAAAGCAGTGAATGTGGGTTGTCCTGAGGGTCACAGGTGCTCAGATGAGGCCATGGAGAAGATCCAAGGGCGGCTCTGGAGCCAGGCTGGGAGAGCTGGGGGTGCTCACCTGGAGAAGAGGAGGCTCCAGGGAGACCTCAGAGCCCCTGCCAGTGCCTGAAGGGGCTCCAGGAGAGCTGGAGAGGGGCTTGGGACAAGGGATGGAGGGACAGGACACAGGGAATGGCTTCCTACTGTCAGAGGGCAGGGTTAGATGGGACAGTGGGGAGAAGTTCTTCCCTGTGAGGGTGGTGAGGGCCCAGCACAGGTTGCCCAGAGCAGCTGTGGCTGCCCCAGGATCCCTGGAAGTGTCCAAGGTGAATCTGGACAGGGCTTGGAGCAGCCTGGGCTAATGGAAGGTGTCCCTGCCCATGGCATGGGGTGGCACTGGATGGGCTTTGAGGTCCCTTCCAACCCAAACCATTCCTGCCTTCTCTCACAGAAAACAGGCCATACAACTAAAAATCAGGCAATTCCTCACTCCCAGCTTCTTTTACATCCTCAGCCCCATCTGGCTCCCAAGAGACATCTTTGACATTTCAGTTTGGGAATGTCAGCAGGGGAGAGACCATTTAACCCTCTCCCTCATTTGCAGCAGGAGCAGAATCCCAGGGAAAACCATCAGCAGAACTGAAGCTACACCACAAGCTTCTTCCTCAATGATTTGCTCTCTAGAGAGAGAATGAAAGTCAGCAGTGGTAAGGAAGTAAGGCAGAGGATTGCCAAGGCTCCCTCCAGGTGCAGACCCACCTGTGCTGCAGGGTGCTCCGAGGCTGTCCGTGCAATGTCCTGGAACGCCTCGGCATCGCTGAAGAAGCGCTCGGCAGCCGCCCCTCTCTCCATGAAGTGGGCAAAAGCCTCCTTCAGGTCCTGCCTGGAGTTCAGGACTGCGTGGTTCTTGCCATCACTGGGCTCCAGGCCCAGCGCCTCCAGCAGCTTCACCCCAGACAGAACCACGTCCACGCAGGCATTGACGCTGGGAGAGAGAAAGGAAAGGCGTCCTGGGAAAACCAGACCGACCTCAGGGCAGCTGGGAGTGCAGTGAGGTCACATCCCTGGCTGTGCAGGGGGAGAACAACCAACCAAAGGGAAAAAAGGCACAGGAATTTCCTGAAATTCTCTCCTAAAGCTTTCTCTGTTTGACTGGCTTTTATTGTGCTCAGAGAGGGATTTCTAACTTTCTTCTGCATGAAAACAAGGAAAGCTGCCTGGTCCAAAGGTGACTGAGTATGTTACAATACAGGTTCTACTTCATTTCCTGCCTTGGGCTTGCTTAAAAAGAACAGGCATAGTAACAGTGGCATTTTAAATTCTTTGAAGCTTTTAGAAATATATGTATTTTGGGTTTAAAATGTGCATGTGATTCAACTGTTAAAAACAAAACTGAAAGCATTTAAGTCAGCTAGATCAGCCTCTGGAGTTTCAACTATTCCTAATAATACCCAAACCCACACACAACTCCCCACACAGGCTGGCTCTGTTTACAAAAAGTCAAGAGAGCAATTTGTCAGTTGAAATAGTTGAGAACGGCAGTTTCCATAGGACCACCCCAAATTTACAGAAATAGCATGTAGTGGAAACAGGAGAAAAATCCTGCAAGAGTAAGGGAGGGATAAAAACCATTTCAGCAGACCCAGGCTTTCTGGAAAGTCTAGCTTCCACTCCCCACGTCTCATTGATTTAATCACAGTCTAATTCAGACTAGAGGACAGGAGACTTTCTGGCTGGAACCAGAACCCCAGGAAGACAATTTAGAAACACCCGGCCTTGTCTCACTCCACGGTTTCAGAATGATAACAACAAATAGCAAATACTTCCTGAGATGACACCACCAACTGCACAGAAATGCAATTTAAGCACCTTCTGTAGCTGCTGTCAAGCGCCATTTCTGTTCCTCTGCCCCACATTTCCCTGACAAGGATCCAGACCATCTATCAAACTCGTGCAGGATCCCCAACTTTCTCCACATCTCCCCCCATGACACTCCAAGAGCCAGTTCCTGCTCCCTGTCAGAGTGGAGTGCTCAGCACTCAGCATTCCCTTGGCAGTGACCTCTCAGGAGTCAGATTTGGGCTGTAACAAAAAAAAAAGCTGCATCACACAAAATAAAGGACATGAAAAACCCTGAGGCTTTCCACTCCACCAGCGTGGTAACCAGCCCAGAAATCCTCTAGATGTGCATCACCTCCTACACCAAAGACAGAGAAATTCCCTAGCATTGCAGAGAAAAGAAACCATAAGTTCAAGCAGCATTTTAACCCAAACTTTATGTTTTAATGAATCGTTACAGATCCAAGGGGATGAAACTAAGTCATATTCCTATGCTAACACAGAGCTACACAGCCATGGAAGTGGGTAAGTCCTTTCCAGTCAAAGTCAAGAAACCTGTCATGTCCATATATTTAAAAGAAAGTGAGTCAAGCACTAAATATAAGATCAATGTGACATTCCTGAACTTTCCACTTGTTCCCTTCCCACTTTAAAAAGAGAAAGGGTGTTGAATTTCCCTGAGCTCAACATCCATTCCCTTTCTGTCCCTTCCCTCCTATGTCTCCCCAGCTCTGCCTGGACTCAGTTACCTCTTCCCAAAAGTGAAGGCTTTGCTCCTTTCTCCACTTCATAACTTGTCTCTGGTATCTATTTATTACCAGCCTGTGCTGGATGGGCCAGCAGCTCCAACTGGCCCTAACCCCAACCCTCAGACTGAACATAAATTTGTTTTACAGACAATCAAGCTGGGAATAATGTCTCCAGAGAAGGGCTGCCAAAGGGCCAGACCCAGCTTAAATCCCCACCACAGGAGTGTTCTGGATCATTGATCCCCTCGGCCAACATCCAAGTCCGACTGAGCAGCGCTGCAGGGGCTGCTGCACTCACACCCAGTTCTTGTTCATAGAATCATGGAATGGTTTGGGTTGGAAGGTACCTTCAAGGTCATCTGGCTCCATCCCCTGCCATGGGCAAGGACACCTTCCATAGCCCAGGCTGCTCCAAGCCCTGTCCAACCTCAGCTTGGACACTGCCAGGGATCCAGGGGCAGCCCCAGCTGCTCTGGGCACCCTGTGCCAGGGCCTGCCCACCCTCATAGGGAGGATTTCCTAACCCTGCCCTCTGGCAGTGGGAAGCCACTGCCCCTTGTCCTGTCCCTCTATCACTTGTCCCCAGTCCCTCTCCAGCTCTCCTGGAGCCCCTTCAGGCACTGGCAGGGGCTCTGAGCTCTCCCTGGAGCCTTCTCCTCTCCAGATGAGCACCCCCAGCTCTCCCAGCCTGGCTCCAGAGCAGAGGGGCTCCAGCCCTCAGAGCATCTCCATGGCCTCCTCTGGGCTGGCTCCAGCAGCTCCACATCCTCCCTGTGCTGGGTACCCATGGCTGGAGGCAGCTCTGCAGGTGAGATCTCACCTGGAGATACAGATACATCCCAGGTACATCGCTATGCGCGCCGGGCCGCAGCACATCCGTACCCGCACACTCCATATGCACACACATGGACACCGGGATGCGCATCCCGGCCCGGGCGCGCTCCCCGCCCCCCGCGCGCTCCCGCACCTACCCGACGGCGACGCGCGCCCAGCCGCGCGCGGGGCGGACAATGGCCGCCTGCCAGGCCGCCACCGTGCGCGCCTCCAGCGAGCGGGCACGGCGCAGCGTCCCCAGCAGCGAGGCCGAGAGCTGCCGCAGGGCCGCGGGGGGCAGCTCGGGGCCCAGCACGCACAGGTAGCCCAGCGCCAGGGCCAGCAGGCCCACGCACACCGACCGCTGCCACATCGCGCCGGGCGCGCTCCGCTGCTCCTCCTCCTCCCCCGCCGCCGCGGCTGAGGCGGGGNGGCTGAGGCGGGGCGCCGCCGGCGGGGGCCTCCTTACGCCGCCTCCGTAGCGCCCCGCCCCCGCGGACCGCCGGATGGCGTAAACCTCTTCGGGAATCCCGGCGCGCCGCTCCTCCAGCGCAAACTGCCTGCGGCCTGGCCGTGCGGTTGCGCCACTTGCGTAAATCTGTATGGGAATAGCGCTCCCCCTGCGAAACTTGCGTGCGGCCTGGCAATGCCGCTACGTCACCTGCGTAACTCGGCACGAGAATAGCGTAGGCGGCGGCGGGCGGCGCGGCGTGAGGGGAGATGGCGGGGCAGAGGTTGGCTCTGGCGTCCCTCGCCTCCGGGAACGGGCCGGGCCCTCAGGCAGCGGGGACGAGGAGTCCGCGGTGAGCACTGCCCCGGTGCTGGGGCCTTCAGTAGCGCTAAGCTGATGTCTGTGTGGGCATCGTGCCTGCACCCTCCTGTGTACGTGGTTTTATGGATAAAATTGAAGGTTTCTGTTGCATTCCTGGTCATCTCTTACCTGTTTGTATACCTACCTGCTCTTGTTAAACACCTGTTCATGTTCCAGTTAATGTACTTACTTTTATTGTTTCAAATGCCCATGTTGAGGTTCTCCCTTGTTGTGTTCTCTTGTATTTTGGTCCCCTGTGTCCCTTGTCCCTCCCTAATTCCGTCGGGAAATCCTGCCGCTGCTCCCCGACTTCTTCAATTCCCAGAAGGGGTTGCAATATCTGCATATTAAAATCATATAGACACTGGTGAATAGAGACCACGCTTGGACAACGATCCACCTTCAAAAGACACTTTAGAACCACCTCCCCAGGATGGGAAAGACTCAGGAGGCAGGAGCCACCATTGGGGAGCAGGCCAGTCTCCATTGCTGTGACTGTGAGGGCACCGAAGCAGGATGACTACCCCAGACCAAGGCATTAGTACTGCTATCCTTATGGTGCCATGAGGATGGAGACCCCAGCCTTGCCAGATGTGACAGGTTTGCAGAGTTGTTCTTCTGTTTGTCAACCTACTGGGAGTAGTGATGGCGGCCTGTGCCCCGAGCCCCACCTCGAATAGAGATGATCCTTAATAAAGTTCTTTCAAAGGAAAATATCTCCTGGTGCTATTTATTTCACGTGGTACTGCTGCTCCATGCCCTCCCCGGGGTTCCCTTTCGTGATGCTGTTATTTCTTTGTTCCCCAACACCTTTGTGGGTCTGTGCTGTATTTACACTCTGTCCCAACAGTGCAGTGCCTGCAGTCCCACAGCTCCTCTGCCCTGCCTCACACCAAAGTTTCTTTAAAGGCTGCTATCCATCAACCCAGTCACTGTCTGAAGCTAGTAACCAATCCTTGTATACTTTTTATTTTTAATGGAAAAGTTCCTGGTCTCGCCCTCTTCCCAAGGGTGAGGTGGCCCCATTGGACCTACCTGCACCCCTGAGGCCATTGGTGCTGGGAGCAGGCCTGGGAACACCCTTTGCTGCCTGGTGCATCCATCACAGAGATGCTGTAGTGAGCAGGAAGGGAGGTTTCCCTTTTTAATGAAAGGGAGTTTTTCTGGGCTTCTTTAGAAATCGCGGGAGTGTTTGCTCAGACTTCTGACAAAATTTGCAAGAGTTTGACAACTGTGTGCCACAGCGCGTTGGCTGAGGCAGCCGATAATTTCCTTATTCAGTTCTGTGTTGTGAGTGATTGTCATCTCCTCCGACTCTGATAAAGCAAGCAGCAAAGGAGGTAGGTTAGTGGAAGGTTTTCAGGGTTTTTTTTCTGATTTTTCTTTTTAGGATGGTATTTAGTCAGCAGCCATGGTCATGGATTCATGTCTGGCCCTCAGGGCTGCCCATCAGGTTCCCTTTCTTCCTGGCATTGCCATAAAGGATTCCCTCATTTATTTATGTATTCTTTTCCTCTGAAATTATTCCTCAGAGCTTTGAGGGTGCAAAGATGGGCAGGCCAGGTGGCTGATGGAGGCTGGAATTGCTGGTGAAGGAGAGTGAGAAAAAGCCCTCCTCACCTGACAGCTGATGGGTGACCAGGGGCACTGACTGGGCTTGTGAGCCTAAAGCAATAATGTAATGATCTTTAAGAACAGAATTATGAAGACAAAATAGAGGCCTTTGTGCCTTCCCTATCAGATCCTAACAGATCCTTCAAGCAGTTTTTTATCCTCAAATACCTTCCTGCCACAGCAGCCCTTCACAGAGTGATCATCCTCTCCTCTCAGACTCTGTTCAGCCCACCAGAGTTGCTCTGTTAATGTGTGAACCCCCCTTTTCCTTTGCTCAGGTGGTCTTTGGGTTTTGTCAGTAGCTTTTTCATTTGAACAGATGTAATAATTTCCCTTTCAGTGCTTTTCTAGCTGATGTTTGCTCTGTGTTTATGAAATCTTGCTGGTTTCACACTCCCTAGGGGAGAGGCCCGTGAGGCTCTCATGGTTACAAACAGCCCTCCAGCCCAGGCAGGCGGAGAGAACAGAGTACATACCTGCCCAAAAACCCTGCTGCAATGAGGGCTTCACCTGTGGGACAAGGGGTATTTATAGCCTTGTCACAGAACATCATAATTAGATGTGCCCATGGGGCAGCCTCAGCCCAGAGCGTTGTCACTGCTCGGGGACCCCATTATTAGTCCCATGTCAGGGTGTGGCTGTGAGCAGCAATCTGACACAGCAATACTTTGGGGACTGAAGGCACAATTCTGCTTTGGGGTGATTAGTTTGTCACCTGATGCTGATGCTGTTGTTGCCCTGAAGGCTAAAATTGTTTGGTTTTTTTAACTACAGGTGCAGTTTGCACATCAATGCAATGGAAATGCTGAGGAGGAACCACCTCAGTTTGATCTTTTTAAACTGCTGGTGTTCATCCTCCATGGACAGTTCTGGCAGTGCATTTGAATAAGGCTGCAAAGATAATTGTATGATTAATTTTACAATCTGCCAACAAAAATAAGAGGTTTATAAAAAGACAAGTTCCCTCAGAGAACCTGTTCAGTTAAAGAGCTAAACATCCATTTCTCAGTCAAGATTTATTTTTTAAGCCAATGGAGATCTAGATTTGCCTCAAACAGCCCTTGAGCTACCCCATGAATTCCAGTTAGAGGTAACAGAGAGGGACACAGGGCTGTTGGATTCATATGAGCTAACTCAGACTGAATAAAAAGTATTGATTAAATACCTGTTTAATTATGGAAATAGCCAGCTGATTGCCTCTGGGTCACTGCTGTGTGTAATTTCAAAGAGTTGAAACTGATCTCAATGAATTTTTACTGGGATATTTTTATTAAAAGCGTGGGAAGAGAACGGTAAGATTTAAAAGATTTTTTTAGAATGGAAAGAGTTAAAATTGAATGTCAAGAGTTTTCCTTTGTTTCTTTTCCCTGGTGTTATGAAGTTCTTGTACAAGAAATCTTTTTCTTGACAGTTTTTTTGGTATAAGCTGCTTGTGACTTGGGGGGGGGTGGTAGAGGGACAGTGGTTTTAATCAGTGTTCAGTTATTGCAAATAGAACTTGTTCCCTTTAGGGGGAAAAAAAGAGAAAAGGTGGGAAAGTCCATTTTTCTGCAGGCAGCAGACAAAGGATGTGATTCTTGCTTGTTTGAAGATTAGCTATGGAGAGTTGCACAGTGCCACCTGTTCTCAGGCCACTCAGAACTGACAGACCTGTATGTGTGAGCTTTTGACCTCACTGAATTTGCTTTTCACACCATGGGCTTGGTTTGGAGAAATGAGGGTTTGCCAGAGCCTCATTAGGCAGGAGGCAAGAGGGAAGGGAATGAGGGTGGGCACGGAGAGGAAACAGCAGGGAGGGGTGAAAGCCAGAGCTTCTAATTCTCTAAGGAGATCTGGAAACCCGTTTTTCTTACTCTGAACTCACACGCTTGAAGCAACTGTCTTTACTGCTTATTGAGTTTCCATATTCAAATGAGCTCATTCCCTTTGAGCTGCTTTGGCCAGTTAAACTCTAGGCCAGTGCATAAGGCAGGCAGGGGAGGAGCCTTCCCAAAGCAGGAATTCCTTTGTTGTTGTTAGGATCGGTCATGTGTGTTTGCAGTGCCTGGGGTGGAATCTCTAGCTGCAGGCAGTGAACACTGGGCAGGACCCAGGGCATGATTTGGATGGCAGGTCCTTGCAGCCCTCTTGGCTCCTGTCCTGTCCAACACTCCCAACGTATTGTCCCTTATCTCTGCCTTCCCCAGGCACCCTGGAGTCAGTTACTCAGGTTCTGTGTGTCCAGCTCATTCATCTGTGTGTCATCATACATACTATCAGACTGCCTGTGCTCACAGGCCTCATTTAATCCGAGCTGGGCACTCTTTCCAGAGCCACACATCACTCCATGCACATGGAATCAGTGTCTACCTGTGACATTCCATGGGAGCCAACAGCAGAACTCATGGGGTGGGTGCTGTGGCTACTGCTGTGGCTTCACTGGGGGAGGAGAAGAAAAAAACTGAAGGTAGGCTTTTTGGATGGATCCTAATAAAGGCCTGGAAAATTCACAAAGTTTCTGCTGAGCCATGCAGATGAGCAGAGGAGCTCTAATTAAAATACAGACTCGGTGTTGTTCTCAGAAACTGGGCAACATTCCCTGTCTGAGCTCTGCCAGCAGATCTCAGTCCTGGACTTCAGCACCCACTGCTGCTCTGCTCTGCGAGACACCCACTCAGCTTGGCCAGCACAGCTCAATCTCAATCGGAAACATCTCGTGCTGTTCCAATTCTGGGCCCTTTTTAAGCAGAAAATGCCATCTCTCTACTAAATTGTGCCAAATTGCTTAGTTTTGGCTGCAGAACTCATTCTCACTTGTCACCTAATGGGATACCTGGGGACTTCCATCTATAAGAAGAAGACTCATGTGCATGCCCAGCCCTCTGCTAAGCCCCTGATTATATAGTGATGTGTTAATAACAAACAATCTTTCATATCTTGGCAGTTGCAAACCTCTCCTCACTAGTGCAGTGCTTCAGAAGTAGAATCACATGGGAAATATGCAAGTCCCAGTTTTAAATAATTAGTATCAGCTTCTCTGGCAACTCTGTTCCCAGAATGAGAGTTGGGAAGAGTCTGAAGCTGCCAGATGCCACTTGTGTGGATGTTCTGCAGAGTCTGAACCACATTGGAGAGATTTACTGTTGCAAAAGTATTTTTGCACAGAGAATCTCTTTCCCTCCCTCCCAGGTTATGAATCTGCCTTCCTTGGAGACCTTGCCACCTCCCGGTTTTTGAGAGCTCAGCAGTGGAAGGCAGAACTGTTTCCATTTTGCCTCAGACACCAGGGCTGGAGCTGGCATCATCCATGTCCAAATTTATGCATTTCTTTCAATTGGAGCCAAATTGCTGGATTTTGCAGTGCTGGTTGCTCACACCCTGTGGTGACCAGACTGGCTTCCAGAAAATCCACAGGAACTGGAGCAGGCATGAGCCATCACCTGTGCTGGAGAACATCCCAAGCAATCAGAGGTGGTGGCAGTGACTGCTGAGCTGCTTGTTTCTGGAGCAAATGGTTCAGATCAATGAAGATGGAACAACTAAAATTTGTGGGAAGAAGACAGGTTAAGAGATTATCCTCAGGAAGTGAGAAACTTTGATAGGAAGGTGTTCTAACTGCATTTCCAGTCTTGCTCCCGTGTGACTCCAGCTGCAACACTGTCAGGAGCTGAGATCTGCATCTAAACCCCTGTTTATCTGTCAGGTGTGGCCCTGTAAACATGAGAGTGATTAGGTGTGTTAGAGGTGTGTTCTGTGTGGCTCAGAAGAAAGGATGGGTATATGTCAGCAGATCAATGCTTGAAGTGTTTTCATGTGTTCTCAACTTGGCAAGGTAGAAGATGGATGACAGATGCTCAGTCTTATCTCTGGGAAGGAACTCTGAAATGCAAACTCAAATTATTCTGCAGTCCCCTACATCCATGCAATTTGCATACCCATTGGTGAGTGTTCTGTGGGTTTCATCTCATTGTAAATACTTTGGATTCTATATTATGGTTGTTAAAATTTATATTCACATCATTTTAGCACTAACAGCAGTGCCAGCATTGGGAGTGAATGTGCCTTGAAATGTTTGGTGCCTACTGAACCTAACCTAATTCCTGTGATACAAAGGGCATCGCTAAAACCTCATCATGTACCTCAAACTAACAAACTGCTGTAGTACAACCCCACCAGCAAAATTACATGCCAAAAGGGCAACCTTTATTTCTGTTACTGTTGTAGAAAACTCCCAAAAGTGGATCCTTGAGAAGCCTTTGATTTGCAGCCTTTAAGGCTGTAGTTGAAGCCCAAATGGCTGCCCAAAATCTGCTGTGGCAGAGGATTATGGAAGAAGGACTTAGGCAGCCTGGAAAGGTGAGGATAGAGAAGCCAAGTGTTTACCTGTAGGGTCTTTCAGCTTGCAGAGCTGTGTGTGGGGGTTTCTGAGGGCACTTTGCAAAGGACAGGACTGCCTCAGATTTCTGTGGGCAGGGGAGAGGGAAAAGAGAGGGCTAAGACCCCCACAGTTTTCCCAGCAAAAATATACTTGAGCTATCAGTGTATAACCTGATACACTGTGGGTTGTGGGATATTTCTGATATTTCTGATATTTCAGATATTTCTGCTCCTCACTCGGTGTGTGTCCCATGCATGTCTGGAATGGACAGTCTGGGCCGTGGGCACAGGCTGTGTGTCCATGGGAGTGGTTCTCTCCCAGTGGCTCAGCTGCCATTTTGCCGCTCCAGTTACCCACAGCCCTGAGGGAGAATGGCTCAGGGTGGGGACAGCATCAGGTGACATCAGCTGCTCATCCTCGGCCATCCTGCCTTATAGATCAGGTCACTTCCCACACAGCAGCACCAGGGCCACCTCTGCTCCACCCTCCTGATCCCTGTCTTTTCCTTAGCATCTTCCAGGCTGTGCTACAGCTCCAGGAAGTGCGGAATGTGCAGTCAGGTGCACAGTCCTGCTCTCTCAGGGGTGGCTGATCTGGATAGGATGTGCCTTATGCAATAGTGTAAGCTGGGCATATTTCAACATGCCAGCTGAAGCCCTGAATCAGACTTTGCAGTGAATGTGTGTATTGGTCTTCTGAGAGGCAGTTGTTTGAGAATGTCACCGCTGAGACTGCCAAATCTACTTGTGTATTTCATAGTTCATACTGTAAACTGCTCACACACCCCCCTGGGTGTGTGTTAACAGACACAGCTCATAAATAGCAGTGCCTGGCTAGGCTGTCAGCTCTAGATCTGTCCACAGAGGTTTGGGCCACAGAATTTGCCGTGACAAAGGTGTCCCCGGTATTTTCCTTCTGTGTGAATAAAGGAAGCATAAGGCATGGAGTGCTTGGTGTTAAATGAGACCAAAGGTAGTGGCTGCACATGGAACCAGATTTAAGTAGGTAAAAGAGGTCTCTAACCTCTTCCATAAAGAGATAACAATCAGAGAAATAGAAACATGGTTGAGAAAAGTGATGCACAGTCAGAACACCCAGAAAATATTTTATAAAATAAAGAGGGAGTGGAGCAACAAAGGGGTGCTAAAACTGGTTGTGTGGGGAAGGGCTTGAAAAGGTTTCAAGGAAAGTATCTTAGAATCTTGAAATAAAGCTGCAGGACACTGGAAAACCACAGAAATCCAGAACACAATAAGTTCTTTTATAAGTATTTGAAGTCTGTTTTTTTCTTATGTGTGTGTATAGATACTGCTGAGGCTTTGTGAGCATGAAATTCCTTTTTCCTTTGTAGTTCTGTGGCACTTGTAAGTCTTGTGAGGATGTCTTGCCTCTAGGCTGGGCATCTCACATGACAAGGAGAAGTACTAACCAAAAGAGATGAAAGGGAAACCCAGGTAGATTCCCAGGGAAATTGCTGGGTGATCAACCAGCTCAGGCTCCAGAGACTGCCTTTTGCAAGTCTGCATGTGATTTACTCTGTCTCCATTCTGTGAGCTCAGCCTGTGCTTTGTTAGTGCTGCAGGACTGAGTGCTTCCCTGCAGCATCCTCAGGCTGTTTGGGGTGAGGGGGATCTCCCTGCCTCAGAGCACAGCACATCTCGAGTGGAAATGGCTGTTGGGCACTATGGAAGACAAGGGGCTAAAGAGAAGAGCAAAGGCACTGAAAGCCTCTCCATGGTGGACAAACTGAGCAAGACTCTTCCTCCTTCCTCTTCACAAAAGTACAGAAAAAAACAAACTGATGCTTCTCTACTTCTGCTGCTCTCTGGATTTCAGAAACGACTCTTGTGACATTTCCCTTCTCAGAAGTGGCCAAGACAGAATGTCTCTTTGTTCCTCCCCCTTTTCCTCTAGCTGAAACATCCTGCTGCAGAAGACCTCAGCAGCAAGTGACTACCCCATCTGCTCTCTGGAGGAGGTCATTCATCTCCAAAGGGAACAACAGGCTTTTCAGGGACTTCCTCCTGAGGAATCAGCTGCTGACAGAACACTCTCCTTAGCCAAACTCAGGCTTATAAAGACAATTTTGGCTGCTCGTTAACCTCAAAAACTATATAGTATAAAAATAACCAGGAAAGAACAATCTGTTGATCTGGACCACCTTCTGTACAAGGAAGAGTTGACTGAAAAGGAACCCTTCAACTCCAGAGCATTGCTGTGGAGGACTGTGAAGTCCTCTGTATCTAGAGGGTGAGCAGAGAGGGATGGCTTTCCCTTTCCCAGGTATCTCACTGTTCCAGAGGTGGGATGGTGGCCTGTGGGAGTCTGCACATGCTGTGACTGTCTTGTGGCCTACTCTGGAGAGGAGCTTGGTTTTCACTTCAAGAGGAGTGCTAAGGTGCCAAATATGGAGGTGTGTGAGGAAGCCTTTCCCAAACAAAGCTTCCTTACAGGAAAAGAGCTGATAATCTTTGGAGTCTGCTACAGATTTAGCACTTAGGTGGCAGCTGAAGGTGAGAAAGACAGGTCTGGGCAGCTGCACAGGACAGGAGGCTGGGAAAGGGCACAGCTATGCCCTGAGCACCTGATGAGCAGGCTTTGAGATTATCCAAGGAATTGTGCTACCAGATGAGGAACAGGAGCCTGTGGACAGGTGGATTTTCAGCCTGCTCCTGTCTCTGTCGAGACACAGGTGCTGAGATGCTTTTCACTGCTGGGCTCTTGAGCTTTCAGCTGGGCACCTGTCCAGCTATCCATCACTCCTTGGATCTGGTCCATGGGAAACCAGTTGTGATCTGAAGGTTGCCACTGTGGTGGAGATATCAAACAGGTACCTAGCGTTTAATACAAACTGAGGGAAAGTCGGGCTGAAAATAGAACTGGGCAGTGCCTTGAGTGCTCTGAGTCTGTGCTGGGGCTTCTGCCTGGGGTCATGGCCCTGTGGATCAGTTCAAGGCAAAACCAGCTGTTTGGGTGTAACTTTAGAAAAATTGATGTGGGGCAGTTCAGAACATCAGGTGAATTGGAAGCCAGTGCAGGGGTTTTCTTTTTTCCCCAGGATTGGATCACATGAGGAACAATGGAGTGAGAGCTTCTGCACTTTGTGGTACGACTGACAGATAGTGCAGGGGAGGTGAGACTGGCTTTGTTTTCAGCAGTGAAACCCAGGAAGGAATATGTTCTTTGTGAATTAACTAATCTGGAGAAAAGGCAGTTTAACTATTTGACAAAAAGATTCATTTCCACCCACTTCCCAGCTGGCAGCTTAGCCATGGACTGTCAGATTTTCATCAGCCTCCAACGTTCTGACTGAAATAGCAATTTCTGCTTGGCAGGCCAGAGAGTAACAGTTGTGAGCCCTATGCTGCTCATGGGTAACAGGTAAGGGAGGTAGGACAAGGTTCTGCCCTGCTCCAGGCAGGGCTGGTTGGGGCTGCATGGCCCATTTGGCAGGTGGCATGAGCAGGAACTGAATTTGAATCCTCTGAGCAGGGATTTAGGTTTGCTTCCTAGGCTAGCAGGTTTCAGGGAGTCTTCTTCTGACCTTATGGTGAGATGGGGGGAATGACAGCATCCTTCAACCCAAGGAAAGCATTTTTCATGTGGGTTATTCAGTGTCTCACTAGCACAGCAACCAGGGAGAAGTGGGAGTGCAGTGCCCAGTGACAATCTCAGACAGGCACAGAAACATCTCAGGACAGAAGCTGAGGAAAATCATAATCACAAAGCCATCAGTCTGCCAACAAGAGCTGGGGAGTAAACCTCAGATGAAATCCTAGTTTGTAATAGTATACAGCAGATACCTGCTGAATTCCTGAGGCTGGGACTTGGCCCAGGAAAGGTGTGTGCTGCTGTTGGGATGTAAAAAATCCAGCTTCCTTCCAGCTATTTGCAAGCCTTGAGTCAGCCCTACCAAAGAGAGCTGTTAGGGAGACATTTACATCCATGTGACACCCCCACAGCAGGTCTTATCCCTCAGGGATAGAGCTGACCGTGTCACCTGTTGCCAGTAAATGGAGTGCCAGCAGAGCAGTGGCTTTCCTGGGCATGTCACTGCTATCAACAGAGCAAAGATGTCTCTAAATAGCACAGGAATGTTTAGCATATTGTGGTCCCATGTGAAAAGTTCAAGCTGTATTTCAAGGACAGAAGGCCTTTTGAGAAGCAAGAGATCAAATCCCCAAGGAGCAGTTGTAAAATGCCACTGTGGATGCCCCCCAAATGCCTTTGGCACGTTCTGCTGAAGTGACATGCTGCAGCTTGTGTCTGTGTGATGAGAAAACGACACATGGGTACAGAGCTGGGACCCTGAGCAACTTTACACATCATAAATACCACAAGGTAAGGGCAAAACAAGATCTTTATTCCAAGTAAAAGAAAACCAGAAAAAGAGGGCATCAGCCAAACCTTGGGTGCAGTTAGCAGGAATCTGAGAACAAACTGTGCAAAACACATTTACAATTGTGAATATTTGCTGCTCTGTCAAGACTGAGGGCTCCTGAGAAGTCTTAGTGTCTGCAGAGATTTAAACAAATAAGCAACTGCAGCCCCTCTAAAGTCTGACCTGGGAGTTGCACAGTGAGAGACTCAACTGAGGTGTTTCTGGGAAGGGGAAGAAGTTGGAAGGAGAAAGGAGAAGGACCTGTGTATCTCAGACAAGACTGACATAAGCCCAGTGAATCGAGATCTGTTCATCCCTCAGCTGCTAAAAGCAGAAAATGCTTTTTCAAATTCCTTTTGTCAGTTCTGGCATTTTGATTTTCATCTGCGATGTCACCCTGGAGGCATAAACTACAAACTCCGGTCCCTGCAAAGCTGGGACTCTGCAAGAGTCCTCACATTACTGGGATTCACTTCTTTGCTGCAGTAACAGGTGGTACGAGCTTGGGAGGAGCTGTGGGCAGTGCAGTGGGAGAGGTGGATTTGGAGCCTGCCCAGGGCAAAGGGAGTGAGGAGGTGTGAGCACTGGCAGGGCTTCAGCCAGGAGAGCTCTGTCAGGACAGTGTCACCATCACCCTCCTGGGGTTAATGCCGTGGTGGTGCCACTCCAGCAGCTGGGGTGACACAAATAGAGTGCGGACAGAGTGAGCATGGGGAGCCTTTGGGGCTAAGAGAGCTGGATGTGGCACCCTGGCACAAGGTGTGGTCCCAGGGTGAGTGTATATGTTCAGTGATGGAGTCAGGGGCACGGGGACCTTGCCCATGTCTACTTTGGATTTGATCTGTTCCTTACCTAGAGCACCAAAAGGGGAATTTCCTCACTTTGGTGTCTGAAGCTGGTTCTCTCAATGTTACCACAGCCAGCAGTGGTGGAAGACCCAAAACAAAGCAGAGAAATGCTAAGAAAAACCAAATCCTCTATCACCAGCATGCAAAAGACCACATGGAACTACCACCAAGAGGTCCTGCCAAGTGTTACACTGCTCTCTGTGGACACGTGGGACCCAGTGGAATCCCTTAAGCAGGTAAATTCTTGCTTGTGTGTTTCCCTGAGACCAAAAGTACGTACACTCACTGCAGGTGTAGGACAAATGAGACTTGGGATAAGTGCAAAGATGTGCTCAGCAGCAGGAGGAGCACAGACCTGCTGCTTGCCATGGAGCATGGAGCAGAGTGCCAGCCCTGTTACAACCCCACGTAAGCCACCCTCCTGTCACTACAGGGCTGCTTGCACTCACCCCGTCTCATCTCCCACACAGCATGCACAGGAGTTTTCCCAATGGCACCAAAAGAAGTGACAACCTTCCTGAGCCTGGAGAAAACCCCTTTGGTGCTAAACCCACTGAGGTCAGGGGCAAATCAAGGCTGGTGTTGCAGGGATGTCTTGGCTGGGCAGATCTGTCAGGACATGTAACATGGTGTGAAAGACATGACGTTTATTTCTACTGTCTGAGATTTCTACTGGATGTGGCAGGAAGGAATATTGCAAAAACTCATTTCCCAGCAGCAGGTGCTGGTGCATGAGCCAGGCTAGGGCCTGAGGGCACATCTGGCCAGATGCTGTGGGTGCCCACACTGAGGAGAGCAGGGCTGGGACATGTCACAGTGCTGCTGCTTCTTGCTCAGAGGGAGCCCTGGGCTTCTCATTTGCTTTTGGGCTGAATGAAATGTTCTGCTCAATTGAAATCCCATTTTATTTCATTTATCATTTATTCTGCTGACTTTATTCCAGAAGCTGCAGTGTGGTGCTGAATGTCCTGTGGGTGTAGCTGGGTCTGGCTCTGACACTGGTGCCTCCTGGAATCCCTTGCACTGAAGAAAGTCAGGAGTGTTTCCAGTTTTCAAGTGTTTTCATGGCAGTCAGGAAGCCTTTGCTTCCTAGGAGTGGTATTCCTTGGGGAAAGGCTGACTTCCCCAGCACGTTGCTCTCCTGACAGAGTGGAAGCACTCAGCCAGGCCTGGCATCTCAGCCTCTTCTCTGTGTCTAATGAAGGGGCTGAAGCCCTTTCTGGATCTCCTGGGGATGGGACATCTCATTTTCACCCACTTGGAAAGGAAAATGGCAGCTGTGTTTATTTATTCTGTCTATGCAATGTATCTGTATTCATGAAGCTCCTTTATTCAAATCCTTGGCTCCCAGCTCTAGGAGCGGTAACTTGCCCTTTAAAATGATAATAATCCCAGGCGAACTCCCTAGAGAGACAAAATTTGTCATTGCTTTGCCTTTGGCTTTGCAAATATCTTGTGTTTCTCCTCCTAATGTGCTGCGCTGACGGGTCTGGGGTGAGGTCCAGGGCAGGCTGGTGTGCAGTGTGGGCACGGAGATGCCCAGAGCACAGAGCCCAGGGCAGCGTGGGACAGGAGCAGCTGCTGAGAGAGGCTGTTCAAAACCTCTGTGATGATGTACGAGAACAGACCGCTGAGGGTTTGGCTGCTTGACACCCCGAGGTGCAGCCAGACCTCCTGTGATGAGCACTGTGTCCAAGAGAGGGATAACGGCTTCATTCCACTCTCCTCTGGCAGATGCCAACCGACATGCCCTCAGCAAAGCCTCTGTGAACCTCCTCACTTTTATCTGAAGTGCCCAGCGCTGTTGGCAAGCCGTAGGTAGGCAGACTCCTGCCCTCTCTGCTCACCAGAATCCCTCACAGCGCACAGAAGTCGCTGCTGGTTTGGGTGGTGCCAGGCTTAGCCCTAGGTGTAACTGTGTAGCTGTCCTGGGGCTGGGCTGGGCTGGGCTGGGCTGGGCTGGGCTGGGCTGGGCTGTG